>PVHT020000113.1:6594481-6632369 GCA_004024745.2 Catagonus wagneri
TTTCCTTCCTTCCTTCCTTCCTTCCTTCCTTCCTTCCTTCCTTCCTTCCTTCTTTCTCTCTCTCTCTCTCTCTCTCTCTCTCTGTCTCTCTCTGTCTCTCTCTCTCTCTTTCTTTTTGCTTTTTAGGGCCTCACCCACAGCATATGGAAGTTCCCAGGCTAGGGGTTGAAATGGATCTGCAGCTGCCAGCCTGTGCCACAGCCATGACAACACTGCATCTGAACTGTGTCTGCAACCTACACCACAGCTCACAGCAACGCCAGATCCTCAACCCACTGAGCAAGGCCGGGGATCAAACCCGCATCCCCATAGATACTAGTTGGTTCATAACCTGCTGAGCCACAACTGGAACTCCCAGAAGTAGGTTTTCAAAGATCCCATGCTTGCTATCCGTCTGCTGCTTGATGTCTCAGTGAACAGTGTCTTCTAGACACCAGGAGACCAGCACAGGGTAACACTGATAAAGCGACACTGGAAGAAAGTTGACCTCAAACCTTGGCCTTGGCCCTTTTGCACCTGATGGTTTGAAGAGAAAAAGGCAAAAAGCAGAATTCCTGAAACTAACAAGTGTCTGTTTTAATAAACTTGCCAAAGCTTGACTGTCCAGAAACTCGAGCCATGCTTTGAAAACAGGCCCCCGGAAAGCTGTGTTCTATCAACGCCGCTCTCTGGCAATGGCCTTCAGGGCTTGCAGCACATTCCTTGGGAAATGTTCAGTTGTAGCAGATCTTCCTCCTCATCGTGGCAGATTTGATTGGGGTGGGTGGGCAGGAGCCAGAAGTCATTCCAGGTTCCGGTGAGTCATCAAACTGCGCTGTATTATTTTGGTTCCAAATGAGGTGTGACCCTCCCGTGGCACTGTGGCCAGGATTGTCAAAAACATGGCAGAGGTCTTGGGGTTCCATGGAGAGAGGTGCCCGGACTCCCACTGCGACTGGCACGTCCTTGCAGGGGCGATGGGGAAGACTCGAACAAGATCTGAAGGTTCTTCAGAGAGATCGATGTGATCAGACCCAATCAGGGCGTAAGTAAAAACACACACGATTCCATAAAGTGGCCTGGGAAAGATGCCACGTTAATAAAAGGAAAAATGCAGAAGAATGGGCGAGGAAGGAGCCGCTGAGAACACGCGAGCGCCTATAAACTCTGTTCTGCAAACCCCACCCCCATCTCTGTCCCAACTTGTTTTTGATTAAGACTAGAGAAAAGCCTTAAAGAAACCAGCCTGTCGGTGGAGGCAGCAGAGGGTGGAGCTGGACACCTGGCTCGTATCTCGCCTCTCCGGATCCTCCGCGAGTCCCCTGCCCAGCCTCTCCCTGCCTCCCGGGCTGACTGCCCCGAGTAACGTTCCCTGGGGATGCCAGGAGCCTTGGTGCAAGGAAGAGCGTTAGGGTGGATGAGGAGCAGTGAGGACGTTGTTTCCACTTGGGTGCATCCTGAAACACCATTTATGTCATAGGAGTCATTTTCCCCTACTTCTCTCCAAGTTGGCCTTGGGGACCAGCCAGTCCATTGGCAGCCAGCCAAAACCTTATCAACTTACCTGCAAAGGTAGGCGCCTTGGCAAAAACGATCAAGTGAGCACTGAACATTGAGGGAGCTGGAGAGAAAGAACCCCGGGAATGGCTAGATTAGCAGTTCTGAAGCCAAGAGAGGGACTGGGAATGCTGTGGGAATGGGGACAGGTGGGCACTTGCCCTTGGGCGACAGCATTTGCCGTGCTCGGTAATGGAGCGGCACAGCTGAGTTCAGGAGCTGGAACTGGTGGGAGGAGCCCAAGCGGTTTGTGCAAGTGGTTTGACCGCAGGGAGGACAGGTGGCAGGGAGATTAAGGTCTGAAAGTGTGACCTGGGAAGCCACAAGGTCACCCAGAGTTTTCAGAATACCGAGCGGTGCTTCTGCCTTTGTGCCTGGAAGCAGAGACAACCCTTGGAATCCCTTCCAGCCTAGGATGTTCAAATCCTTCCTCTGAGATGCGGCTGAAACCCTTCTGTGCCTCCCCTCCAACTTCTGGGTTGTGAAAGGAAGTGGTGCTGGAAGGATTGTCTTTGCTGGGGAATCTGTGAGGGGACTCAAGGAGCAGGAAGCAACTGAGATGCCTCCAGTTAACACTGCAACCGGAATACCCCGGAAAAGAAGCTCAGCCGAAGACCCGACAGACTCTGCATTGTTCGGCCGGACAGCTGGGAGCAGCTGCGGGCCGCCGGGTCTCCCCGAGCATGGGGACTCTGGATAACCTTCAGCTAGCCTCGCAGGCAACCTGTGGGCTCAGTGGTGTGTGCCAGCCTGTCTGCTGTGGTACCCAGGATGGCAGTGATCAGTGGTCAATGACGGTCAAGGACAGAGGCCTTTAGGACCCCAGATTCTAACCTGAAAGAGATCACGTGATGTTGCGGAAGGCTGGATTAAGGAGGAGGAGGAAAGGGTTGGGTGGAGGAGCGGGGACAGGGTCCTTCGATGGTCTTTGGAGCAGCTGGCGATGTGCTCCCACTCCCAGCCCCAGCTCCGATGGCATGACCAGTGTAACAGGCTGAATCCTTTCCCCAGAGACTTGGGAAATTGTCCCTCCCCAAGGGGGAGGCCAACTGAGTCAAAGAATCACATAATTTCATAGCAAGAAGTGACCTTAAAGATCATCCACCACATGACCTTGACATTACAGTTCCTAGGAAAGTGAGGCAACCCAATCAAGGTCACATCCCTCCTCAGTGTCAGAGGCAGAATTTAAAACCCAGGTCTCTTGACTTGAAGGCAGGGGTCAGGCGATTGCTACTTTAGATGAAGCCACTCAACTCAGCTCTCCAGAGGCTGGCATGGGCCAAGACTAAAGTGAAAGGGGCAGGAATTGGGCAACTCAGTGTGTGCACGTCCATTTCAACATAAAGTGATCAACATACAAATGGCGTACAAGCATTTCCCTTCACGGCTCAGGGGTTAACGAACCCGACTAGGATCCATAAGGATGTGGGTTTGATCCCTGACCTTGCTCAGTGGGTTGAGGATCTGGCATTTCCGTGAGCTGTGGTGTAGGTTGCAGATGTAGCTCGGATCCTGCGTTGCTGTGGCTGTAGTGTAGGCTGGCAGCTGTAGCTCTGCTTTGACCCCTAGCCCGGGAACTTCCATATGCTGTGGGCGTGGCCCTAAAAAGCAGGAAAAAAAAAAGGGCATGCACACTTAAAGGTGAATGAGCTTTGCAGATGTGGGAGAGGCAGGGTGAGCAGCAGTAGGAAGAGTCTGGGGTTCGAGTCTGAAGACCGTCTTTAGATTCCTACTCTACCACTTGTTCACTGTGTGAGTGGGTAAACCTGACTTCGTCTTTCTGAGCCACAGATTTATTCATCTGTTAAATGGGACTGAAAATACTGTAGGATTCCTGTGGGAAATGACATAGGTCACAGTACATTGCATACGGCAATGGGTTAGGCAGACAGCGGTTGTCATCATGATTGTTGGGATTGTCAAGGGCTAGGCTGTTGAGTCTGGAAGCTGGAATAGTTACAGTTCTCTAAGCTTCTCAGCAGAAGAGGCACATCCAGTAACTGGCAAGGGTTTCTACTTCATCTGGGACCTGTCCGGAGTTAGCAGAAGAAGCTGAATTAGGGCAAACCCCAGGACCCAGGTGGGAGCTGAGCTATACTATGAGGAGCGTCCTGGATGAGGATTTCCGGTCACCAGTTTCTGCCGAGAGTCTGGCCTTCCTGGGGAGGGCACCTTTTGCAGAGGAATGACGCCTGATGCCTCACCACCTGAACAAGATCCCTGTCCGCTGTCCGTAAGGGAAGGATGGAGTCAGGAGGAGAGGAGAGGAAAGGGCGGCTGCCAGCCATGAGGCCACAAGCTTCCGCCAAAGCCACTTGCAGCCACCTGGACAAGGGCCCCACAGCATCCTAGGCAGATGGCCTGATGGCACCGCCCTCCTGACTTTTGGTACCAGCATTAGGTAGGAAGTTATAGCTCTGTCATGAAACTAGGGGTAGCAGCACAGGGTACCTAGAAGGGGAAGGGCTTGGAGAAGGGAGGGTCCTGTGTGATCCAGCCCAGAGCAGCAGCTTTTCATAGGTAAAAGCCCTGCTGTGCTGGCTGAGGTCATTCCTGGCGCAGACGCCTGCAGGTCTGTTTTAATATCAGCAGCAACCACATCCTGAGAGGGGTGGGTAAGAGGTTTTCTGGACAAGACTGCTTTCCATCAGAAATTATTCAATTCACCAGGGTCAGATATTTTAGAGCTGGATTGCTTTTTTTTTTTTTTTTTAAAGGAGGAAAATAAAAATTCAGAGAAAAGGACTAAATGTAGGAACCGGAAGCAGGGCAAGGTCCTGGGGAACGCAGAGGGACAAGAGACCTGGGGCCATAAGTGAGGGAGAAAAAGGGCCAAAAGATCAAGGCAGGAGGTCTGGGGAAAAGGCTGCTTTTTGAGTCTAGCCCGGCCGGGCCTTTCTCGGATCTTGATGAATTTATTTGCTACCATTGTTCATTCATCCAGCCGCTTACCCCATATTGGATTTCTGCTCAATACCAAGTGCTGGGCTAGAAGTACCAAGAAATGGTATTATATATTTCCTTCTGTTTTTTTCTTTGTCTTTTTTCTGGGGCGGGGGGGCTGCACCCACAGCATATGGAGGTTCCCAAACTCATGTGATAGTGGGCAGATCCCTTCATTGAGGTCTGTTGGATCGAGGGGGGCCTCAGTTGCCAACTTGCCCCTGGCCAGAGGCTGATCTTTATCCTTGCCACACGACCTCTCCAACATGGCAGCTAGAGTGCAAGCTGGAGGCAACAATCTGTTAACAAGTCACAACTTTATGTAACCTAATGATAGAAGTGACCTCTTCTCACCTTTGCCATGTTCCATTGATTAGAAGCAAGTTATAGAAGAGTTTCCATTGTGGCTCAGCAGTAATGAACCCGACTAGTATCCATGAGGATGTAGGTCCAGTCCACGGCCTTGCTTAGTGGGTTGAGGGATCCAGCGTTGCCACGAGTTGTGGTATAGGTTGCAGAAGTGGATTGGATCCTGCATTGCTGTGGTTGTGGTGTGGGCCAGCCGTTGCAGCTCCAAGTCAACCCCTGGCCTGGGAGCTTCCATACGTTGCAGGTGCAGTCCTAAAAAGCAAAGATGAAGAGGAAGGAGAAGAAGATACAAGTTCCCACCCATACTCAAGGTGGGAGATTACTCAGGGCCGGGAATACCAGATTACTCAGGGACTGTGCATGACTGTCTCAGAGGCTGCCCAACACGGAAATCAAATGGTTTCCTGCTCTCAGGCAACTCAGCGTTGACAGTAACGACAGTTATAACAGTAATGGCAAATGCAGTGTACCTATACGAGCATGCAGTTGCCAGGACCTGTGCTAGGTTCTTTTATATATGTTTGCTTTTAATCTCTGCTAAAGAGGTAGCATTACTACCTTCCCTCTAGGTGAGGGAATAGAGTCTCAGAGAGGTTCTAGTATTGAGACACCTAGGGGATCTGAACCCCATTTTGGTTTTTTTTTTCCTTTAGGGTCGAACCCACGGCATATGGGGGTTCCCAGGCTAGGGGCCCAATTGGAGCTGTAGCTGCTGGCCTACACCACAGCCATAGCAACACCAGATCTGAGCCTCATCTATAGTCTACACCACAGCTCACGGCAATGCCAGGTCCTTAGCCCACTGAGCGAGGCCAGGGATCGAACCTGCATCCTCATGAACACGAATCAGTTTAGTTTCAGCTGAGCCACAACGCGAACTCCTGAATCCCAAGTTGCCAGACTTCAAATGCTTTGTTCCTACCCCATCACTCCCTGCCTCCCAGGGCAGTGTAATGTGGGCGGTGCTAGAACAGTCCCCGTGTTTGGGGGTACTTTCACAGGTGGGGACACAGAAGGAGCACTGCTCAAATAGCTGTGGGACCCAAGAGGGAGTCCGGCGGGGACAGAAAAGATACAATCCTTTGCCCTTGAGGAGCCCTTGAGGCTCAAGTGGGGAACCAGACCCTGGCGCAGACTTGGGCACTTGCTGGAAGCAGCAGCAAGTGCAGACTGAACAGCTGTTGGAAAGAGCTCTGGAGAGACTGGAAGCCAGTGGCTGTTTAGATTAGTTTTCTGATTGGCTGAGTGTTAGCAAAGCCTCTTGTGTATACAATGGGACTAGTTCATCTTGTCTGTTTGTATATCCACTCACGTCCTGTCACTCCCTGACCCGCTCAGCTGCCTGCCTCCGTCCGTTTTTGCCCAAGAGAAGGTTCAAGTCTACAAGAGCCTTTCTACATGGCCCCCAGAAGAGGTGGGCTGCAGGAGGAAAGCAGGGGGAAGCGGATTCCAACACTCCCCACCCTACCCCTGCCTGTCCCCAGCTAGGCTCCCTTCCTACCGGGAGTCCCTCTCCCCTTCACATACCCATTCCTGTCATCGTAACCCATACGTGTGTAGGAAGTGGCCTTGCCTATGTCACCTTGTAGCTCACGACAAACCTGGAAGCTAGGCTTTATTACTGCAAATGGGAAACCCAAGAGAGAGGTCAGGTAACTTGCCAGGCATCACCTACACAATAAGTAAGTGACTCAGCCAGGCTTTGAGCTTAGTCCCCAACTCTTTCACTTTTTTGCATGATCTGTCATCAGCTCCATCCCACATACGCCATCCATCATAGAATTTCCTTGCTCAAGAAGCCAGAAAGTCTCCTCTCGGCTGACTGTGTCAGTCCATCCGTGTGCTTTTGCTACGTTCAGGGACCTCTGAGACTTGCCCCCCCCCCACCATGACCCTGTCTCAACTCTAACACCAGCTTCTGCAGGGATGAGCCAAGGTTCCCTGACTCTCTGAAACATCAGATTGTCACCTTTAGATCAGGGACCAAGATACGAACTTCTCCCACCGTCCTCCAAACCCAGGCACAAAGTAAGAATTTACACCTTGATTGACAGTGTAGGGAGGAAAGACGAGGCTGGGAGGATGTCTAAGGATTTGAGGGCCTCCTTCAGAGGCAGAAATGAGTTGTCTGCCTGTGGGGCTCTGGCCCAGGCCCTTACTCACCTGCAGCCCGTGTCTCTCCCAGCTTATTTCTTCCCTGGGGTCTTCTCTTTGGCCTCCAGGTGTCTGCTAAGGATTTTCTGTCACACATGTGCTTAAACACACACATTTAAGGGGAAAAGGTGAAGGAAAAGGAGCTCTTTACATATGATGGCGCTTGTGTCAAAGACTGGCAAGGAGAAGGTCCATTCCTCGATAAAACTGAACCGGATTTGTTTCTTGGGAATATCAGTTGGAGAATTCGAAAGAGATCACTCTGCAAATGAGGTAAACAGAGGCAGGTTGGATGACCACCAGAACCAGCCCTGAGGCCACTAAACAAGAGCTTTGAAAGACAATGCAAGCTGGCCTCTACCCTGATCCTTATCTGTAGCCCTATTTTTCCACTCCCCAAATTATAAAATCACCTCCTAACCTCTCCCAAGGCTTTAAGGCATTAGCCTGCTGTGGCCTCCTTTGCCTGGCAAAGCAATAAAGCTCTCTTTTTCTCCTTCACCCAAAACTCTGTCTCTGCATTTCTATTTGGCGGAAAGAGGCCGAGTTTCGGCAACATTGTGAAGATTAAATTTGGAAAGACATACGAACGATGATGACAAAAAGTACTGCATCGGTATTGCTCATTTTTCTCCTCCTATTCCCCTAACTCAAGTAAGGACAGGCCTGGGCCAAATCTAGGGGAAGGCAATTTTCTCCCTGCTAAGCCACCGAGTCCCATCTCACCCTCTCCAAGCTGAAAGGCAAGGTCCTCCTGTCTCTGCTTGAGCTGGGCGAGCCAGGAGGCAGGGTGGATCCCAGCACGGGGAGCCCAGAGCTGTCTCCTCCATCTGTCTGCAGGGGAGTGCTCTTGGCAAGAGCAGCGCTCCAAATGCCGGAGGTGAAATCCATCACTGGGGCCCTGGACTGAGATAAGATAAAGGGACATAAATCAAGGCTCCCAAAGATAAGAACGCAGCCTGGGGCTTAAAAAATACAACTCTCCTGCCAGCTGCCCACTTCTACAGCACTGCGAAGCAGAGGGCTGTGCTAGGTGGAGAAGGAACCCAGATCGGGGCCCTTCTTAGAGAAGGAGGAAACTCAGCCTTCTCTCCTTCTCTTACCAAGTCCCAGCCAGTGAGAAGAAACAGGCATATTTACTGCATCCCTCTCAGCCAAAAAAAAAAAAAAAAGGCAAAGTAAACAGACATAACTGTGAGAACAGCCACTGGCATTAGAGATTCTTTTTTTTCTTTTTAGGGCCACAAGTGTGGCACAGCGCAAGTTCCCAGGCTAGGGGTCGAATCAGAGTTGCAGCTGCTGGCCACCATCACAGCCACAGCAATTCAGGGTCTCAGCCGTGTCTGCGACCATTGCTGCAGGTTATGGCAGTGCTGGATCTTTAACCCACTGAATGAGGCCATGGGTCAAACCAGAATCCTCAGGGATAGTAGTTGGATTCCTTTTTTTTTTTTTCTTGGCCACCCCATGGCATACGGAGTTTATGGGCCAGGGATCAAATCCGAACTACACCGCAGCTGCAGCAATGCCAGAACTTAACCCACTGTGCCTGCTGGGGGTGGGACCTGCGGCCGGTGCTCCCAAGACGTTGCCGATCCCGTTGTGCCACAGTGGAAGCTCCATTGGTCGGATTCTTAAGCCACTGAGCCACAAGGGGAACCCACCATTAGAGATTAAGGGCAAAGTTTGGGGGTCAGGCAGCCTGGGTTCAAATCCTAACCCCTTCCAAAGGGGGCACAGTCTTTAAGGCATTAGCCTGCTGTGGCCTCCGTTACCTGGCAAAGCAATAAAGCTATCTTTTTCTCCTTTACCCAAAACTCTGTCTCTGTGTTTTAATTCGGCACTGGCAGACAGAGGCCAAATTTTGGCAACAGGAGTCGAAACACAACTGCAGCTGCCAGCCTACGCCACAGCCACCGCAATGCAGGATCCGAGCCACATCTGCCACTTACACCACAGCTCACGGCAAAGCCAGATCCTTAACCCGCTGATGGAGGCCTGGGATTGAAGCTGCAACCTCATGGTTCCTAGGCAGATTCATTTCTGCTGCGCCACAACGGGAACTCCTAAAATCACCTCTTAAAACAGAAAATAGTTTCACTTCCAACCAGGGTGATTGAGAGGCGATCCTCCCTAATAGGCAAGAATGGGCTAGAGGGCATTAGCCAGGTCTTTTCAAGCCTGGGAGAGCGGCTGGTTTTACAGTGGACATGTGCCCCTAGTCTTAAAACTCATCCCCACAGACAGTCTGACATGGGCTTCGGAGCTGCCGGAGAAGCCAGGGTGCAAAGCCAGATCGTCTTGGAAGAGGACGTCCCACCCAGGCCTCATTTGCGCTGCTAATCTGTTATGTCTTCCTCAGTAATTTAGCACTTTCAGACAGTTATGGTTAGATTCTGTTTATTTTTCTAAACCTCACAAAAGCCCCATAATATAGCAAGGGAGTGAGCTGAGAAGGAGAGGGCGTGGGGGTGGGGGTGGGGAGTTTTTCTAGAAATATAAACTCAAGGTTCAAATGCTCTCCCCCATCTGCCGGACAGCTGTTGTGGCACCGAGTCCATCCGAGAGCGCCAGCATTCCGTCGCCAGGATCTCATGCTGGCTCCCCTTCCCTCCCCTCATTCCTTTGAGAAAATGTGGCCTTGGGATCAAGCAACGGAGAACTGCCAGCTACTGCCACCTGACACAAAGCCTCATCGCTCTTGCCTGAGTGTTTCCCTCTCCATCCTCACTATGGGGTCAAGAAGGGGGGCATTTCTTCCTTTTATTCGCGGTAAGAGCAGGGGACACAAGGGCCGGAAAAAGAGCTGGCTCCCAGGAGTTCCCACTGTTCCTTAGTGGGTTAAAAATCTGACTAGTATCTATGAGGATGCAGGTTTGATTCCTGGCCTTGCTCTGTGGGTTGAGGCTCCAACATTGCTGGGAGCTGCAGAAGTGTTCAGACCTCGTCCAGTGTTCAGAGGACTCCCCATCACTCCCAAGTCCCAGTCTAGGATTGTCAAACCAAGTATATCCTTAGAAGAAAATGTAATCCACGTGCATCTGATGCGCTGATCTCTAAGTTATTCTTTTTTAGGGCCACACCTGCGGCATATGGAAGTTCCCGGGCTAGGGGTCGAACTGGAGCTGTAGCTGCTGGCCTACACCACAGCCACAGCAACATGGGATCCAAGCCGCTTCTGCGACCTATACCACAACTCACAGCAATGCTGGATCCTTAACCCACTGAGCGAGGCCGGGGATCGAACCCTCATCCTCATGGATACTAGTCAGATTTATTACCGCTAAGCCACAGCAGGAACTCCTTGTCAGTGGTATTTGAAATAATCAACCTTTCTGTCAGTCTTGATGTGCTTTACGCCTTTGGTTTGTGAGGCTTCTCTTTCCTGAATCTCTTTCTCCTATTCTGGAGGATTCTGTTAGTCTCTCTGATGCCCCCGCAAAGCGTAGCTGACCGTGGTTCCCGGGCCTTCTTCTCATCTCACTCTACACACCCCCCACTTCTGGCTAAGCTACACCCTCATGCCCCCGACCCCACACCCAGATTTCCAGCCAGGGTCTCTCTCCTGAACTCTGCCTGGATTTCTCTGAGGTAGAGCAGCACCCATCAGCAGGACTACCCCACCCCACCTTGTGTCTGCTCGCCTTTCTTCAGAACCCCATCTTGGAGAAAAGTATCAACTCTTCCCCAGGGCCTCTGCCTCACACCCAACCTCCAGTCACCCAGTCCTGCCAGTTTGACCTTCAGCATCTCTCCCCTCTGCTCTAGCCCCACGTCCCCGGCCTTAGTCCAGCGCTCCATTCTTTTTTTTTTCCTTTTTTTTTTTTTTTTTTTTGCTTTTTGTCATTTTAGGGCTGCACCCACGGCATGTGGAGGTTCCCAGGCTAGAGGTCTAATCGGAGCTATAGCCACCGGCCTACGCCACAGCCACAGCAACGCAGGATCCGAGCCGTGTCTGTGACCTACACCACAGCTCACGGCAACGCCGGATCATTAACCCACTGAGCAAGGCCAGGGATCGAACCAGCAACCTCATGGTTCCTAGTTGGATTCGTTAACCACTGCGCCACAACGGGAACTCCCAGCACTCGATTCTTGATGGCTCTTGCTGTGGCCTCTCAACTCGTTTCCCCCTGGCCAGTCTCTACAGTGCTCAATCCCTGTCATACCTGGCAGCCAGAGCGCAGTTTGTTAGGAGATAAATCCTGCCCCCAGTCCTTTGCTTAACGTTCTCCAGTGGCGTCCCACCCCTCTCAGGATAACATCTCAATTTTTCAGCGTAGCGTAAAAAATCCTGCAGGATCTGGTTTCCGTCAGTCCAGCCTCGTTTCTCCTTCCCATTCCCCACTCCTCCTCTTTTCTGCTGTAGCAGCACTGAAGTTCATGGTCGTAACTCCCAGAACACAGCCGGTTTGCCATGGCTCCGCATCTCTGTGCTTGCTCCTTCCTCTGTCCGTGTTCCCGTTTCTGGGCTTGTCTCACGGGAAAATGCTTGTTCATCTGTCCAGGAGCAACTCATGCTGCACTGTCTCCTCTTGGGAGTTTTCCAAGATGAATTACAGTGTTTTTTGTTTTTGTTTTTGCCATAGCCACGACATATAGAAGTTCCTAGGGGTTGAATTGGAGTTACAGCTGCCAGCCTACGCCATAGCCGCATCCATGCCAGATCCTTAACCCACTGCACGAGGCCAGGGATCGAAACTGCGTCCTCATGGGTACTAGTCAGATTCGTTTCCCCTGAGCCACGATGGGAACTCTGGATTAAAGTTCCCTTTCCCTCACTTCCCTCTGCGGCACCTGGTGCCTTCCCCCAGGGGATCAGGATCTTACCACCACTGCCAATTTGAGGTTGGAGCTTCTGTCCACCTCTTTACAACTAAGCTAAGCTGATTCTTTTTTTTTCTTTTTTCAGCCGAACCCATGGCATTCAGAAGTTCCCAGACCAGGAATCGAACCTATGCCACAGCATCAACCCAAGCTGCTGCACTGACAACACCAGATCCTTAACCCACGGAACCACATGAGAACTACTACATCTAAGCTTCCTAAGAGCAGTGTCCAGATCTTTCCATCTTTGTACCTCTTATACAAAGTACAGGCCTGGCATTATAAGAGGCACTCGATAAATGTTTAATGAGTAATTGTGCCTGGCTTTTATTAAGCATTTTTAATAAGGCCAGGCGGAGTGCTAAGCACATGAACATCTATTCTGTGGTTTAGGTCACACGATTACAGTTACCCTGTGAGGTAGGTGTCATTATTCATATTTTAAAGATGAGAAAACTGAGACTTAGAGGGAGGGTCAGGCAACTCTCACAAGCTAGTAAGTGCCTGATAAGAGATTCGAACCGTGTTCTTAATTAACCAAATGAGTATTCTGCCGTTTCAGAGAAACGGTGCTGGGATTCCGCTTCGGCTCTCAGGAACTGCATTTCCCACCATCCACCCTGCCCCAGCCCTTCAGTGCCTGCAGCTAATGGGCCTCGATCTGTTAACCCAGGCCTTGAGCCTGGCACTCAGTGAACGAGATTTCCACGCTCCAGTTCGGCCAGTCTTCTCTCCCACGTCAAAACCCTTTCTCGCTGCTGGAGTCCCACAGCCCTGCCCAGCTGCTTCCAGATCTGATACCCGGTTTCCTGGTCTCCCAGCTGAGTTCTGCTTCCTGACTCTTGCAAGACTTGAAGCCAGCAGCACTCAGCGATGCCTGGTTCTTGGACTTGTCTGGCTGGTAGGTCTGTCTTGGGCCTTCGGCCCTTTTGTGCACCCCAGGCCAGGGTAACCCCGACTCTGATCTGAAGCCTTCCCATGTAGACCCAGCATGCTTAGCACGCCTGCCACTTGACCCAGGGCCTCCTTGATTTACTCTGAGTCTCCTTATCCTGAGTTCAGACACTGTTGTCTACTCACATTGACAGCAGCTCAGGGACCAGACAGCCGGAGGAGATAGAAGGGAGGGAACTCTTAGAAGGGCCCATGAGTGCCAATCAGGGATGTGCTGAGCGAAGATGGGTGGGTCTGCACCTGGTTGTCCTTGTCCCCCACACCTGCAGTGGGAGAGCTCACACCTGAACCCTGAAGCCACAGGCTCACTCTCTGTGCTTTCTTCTCCTTTGCTGTTTGTCATGTGGGCAAAGTTACAGTGGAAGTACAACTGACATACTCCTGAATAACAGGGCTAGTATTTCAAGTCTGGCCTCAGTTGCTGTGTTAATGATTGCTTGTACCTGGCTACAGTGGTTATACTAACAACGTGCAATCACCAATGAACACAACTTGGACTTTAAAAATATGCTGGGGCTGGGTTGATCTTCACAGGGAAACTTTTAAATCCTAATGCCTCGGGAGTTCCCATTGTGGCTCAGCAGGTTAAGAACACAACTAATGCCCATGAGGACGTGGGCTCGATACCTGGCCGTGGTTAGTGACTTAAAAGATCTGGCCTTGCCTCAAGCTGCGGTATAGGTTGTACACATGGCTCAGATCTGCCATTGCTGTGGCTGTGATGTAGGCTGGCAGCTGTAGCTCCTAATCAACCCATAGCCTAGGACTTCCATATGACGCAGATGCGGCCCTAAAAAGAAAAGAAGATGCTATCGCTTCAATTTTTAGGTCATTTTCATTACAATACACACATCTTGTTTCAACTCAGTTATTTTTTTTTTTTTTCATACAATAAAGGGGAATAGAGCTGGGATGGAAAACCGTACCATGGTTGTCCATTGCTGTGGACGGCAGCAGAGCTAGTGCTAGAGACAATACATAGCATTCAGTTCATCTTTACGGCAACCACCTAAGATGACAGTTTTATTTTGTGGGCCGTGCCTGTGACATGTGAAAGTTCCCAGGCCAGGGATCAAACCCATACCACAGCAGTAACCTAAACCACAGCAGTGACAACACTGGATCCTATAACTGCAAGGCCACCAGGGAACAGCTAAAGACAGAATTTCAGACACAGAACAATTTGGGTAACTTGCAAACTGGCCCATAGCTAATAACAGAAAGGCTGGGACCTGAGACCAGATATGCCTGGTGCCAGTTAGTGCTGCCAGCTCTGTGCCGCGCCGCTCTGCCCGCACCAGGCTTGGTCTCCACTGTGGGTCTCTCCCCTTGTCCTGCCCTGAGCATTGGTTTAAACACCACCACCTCCCCACCCCTCAGTTGTCTTGATTTTCTTATGTATTAAACATATCTTCCTGTCGTCCACCTTCAGTCCCTTTGGCCTGAGATGACTTTGCTTTGACTGTTCCCCAGCTGGAGCTCAAATCTTGGTGACTGCCATTCCCATCTGATAAGGAGGTAGCTGTCAGCTGGTTGTCCCAGGAAGCTACCCTTCCCAAGGAAAAGACAAGGCAGCTCCCGGGAAGGGAAGGCCATGCAACCACTGTGACCACGGGGTGGGAGGACTCTGCCTCCACATTCCCCAGGCCTCACGGAGGAGGTCATTACTATCTAATTGTCATTTATTTCGTGAGGTTCTGCCGTCTGGTGCTTGTCTCCTGACCACAAAGGGCAGCCACAGTGAAAATGATCCAAATGACTGGCAGGAGAAGGGCCTTTTTGGTTGGGAGGGGAACATGTTCTGGTCCTGCCTCTGGGAGACCCCCTCCCTTTTTGTAAAATTTTTCTGCTTTTTAGGGCCATACCCGCTGCATATGGAGGTTCCCAGGCTAAGGGTCCAGTCAGAGCTACAGCTGCCGGCTTGCACCACAGCCACAGCAGTGCCGGATCTGAGCCATGTCTGTGTCCTACACCACAGCTCATGGCAACGCTGGGATCCTTAACCCACTAAGAGAGGCCAGGGATGGAACCCGCAACCTCATGGTTCCCAGTCGGATTCTTTTCCGCTGCGCCACGATGGGAACTCCTGGGAGACCCACTCTTAAGCTCTCGGGCCAGTCTTGTCTCCCCGGGGTTCAGCTGGCTGAGCTCATTACTAGATCATCCTGAAGGTCCCCTCCCGTTCCAGCGGTCCTCAGGGTTGACTTCAGCGCTTCTTAGAAGAGACTCTGCCTCCAGGCCGGGTCTCCAAGCGTGAGGGTCCCAGATCGTCCTATTACCCTGGCGGAAGGTGGCAGTCTCAGTCACAACGCTGATAGTAGCCTGTCTGCTCGGACCGGTCCCGATGGGGGCTCCGTGGACGGCAGGGAGCACAGGCGCGCGTTAAGCCTGCGGAGTGCGAGTGTTTATTTATTCTAGGAGCCGTTGCTAAATCGGGGGTGTTTGCCAGCAGAGAGCTGCCTGAGTGCCGTGTTTGTTTACTTAGCAGAGTGCAGGGAAGGACAAGGCGAGAGGCAAGTGCAGCCTCCATAGAATTAGAGCTGGTCTTGGGGGCCCCTGAATGGTCTCTGGAGCGCCCCCTTCAGGGCCATGGCTCTAGTGTGCCTGCCGTCGTCAAGGGCAGGCAGAATTGCTTCTCTCTCTCTCTCCTTCGTGCTGGGAGGTTGGGGGGGGGGGGTGTCTCCTGGCGGCAGGGCCCTGAGAGAGGGTGGAGGAGAATCAGCGGGACGGGGGTGTAATGACAGAACGACTGGTTCTGTGGCTCCGCTGACCATAACCCCCGGCCTTTGGCAAAAGCCACCTCCCTGGACCTCAGCTGGTTCCTCATCTACAGAAAGAGGGTGACTCCAGAGTTTCCTTGCAGCTCATGTCATTTCTTTCAAGACTTGGAGACACACACCAGCTGCTTCCCGTTCGTTCAGTGGGACCTGTAAGAGGATCCGGCTGCTCGGGTCTCCTCACACTCGCATCCCTGCCCCCAGCACTCCCACCCCTGAGCTCAGACTGGCCGCTGCCACAGGCAACACGTTTCTGCAAAGACTGAGGCCCGTGGCCTCTTGGCACTCCAGCCCCTTCTGTCTTCCAGGTTATGTACTGGTCATATGTTCTCTGACTTAGGGGTGCGGGGGGACGGGCAAAGCACAGGAGACCCTCCTGACTCCCTGTTTTCTATCAGCCTCAGGCCAGGCGGCCCGTTTCCCCAGAAGCCAGAGCTGGCTGGAGTTCAGGGCTGGTACTTCCCGGCTGGGTGGCCCCAGGGACTCCCCAGAGGCAGCTTCCTCCCTCCCGCCGCCCTAAGGCCCCAGCAGTGTGTCTGCAAGTCTCTGAGGGAGCACGGCCCCCCAAACGCAGGCTGGCTGGCAGCCAGGGCTGGTGTTCTGGCTCCTGCACCAGCCAGAGGGGTGGCAGGAAGGCCCTGTTAATCCCCTGGGAGAAAGCTGGTTGGCAAACAGAGCAGAGTGAGTGCCTGCCCTCTGCCCCCGCCCGGGGGGGGGGGGGCGTGGACTCCGCACCCCAGGGTCTTTCAGCCTGGGCTTCGTGCCTCCGTGTTCCGCTCACAGCCCCAGGGGGACGTGGGTTGGGATCCCAGCTGGGCCCCCCCAGTAGGAAAGGGAGACTGGGCCCCTCCTATTCAGGTTAAGGCGCTTGTGCAAGCTACAGCTTTTACCCCTGCTCCCCTCGAAAACCCAGAGGAGTTACGAAGAAAAGGGCAGGTGGGCACGTGTCCGCCGGGGTCCAGGCTTCTCTAGCTCCCATCAGTCTGTGGGCTCTCCTGACAACGTTTGGAGACGAGACCAGGATTGTTAGGCTCCTGATTCCTTCTCCTCCGCCTCCCGCCTCGTCCCACCGTCCACGAACGCCCCCCACACAGACGCATACAGAGTCAGCCCTCTGCCACTGAGACGGCTTCTTTGGCTGGTGCCACAGAGAAACAGATGAAGAACTGGAAAAATCGCCCCAGGGCCAAAGAGAATCTGTGTGGAAAAAGCAGGGGGTGGGGGGAGAGTGAAACCAGATACCGAGGAGGCAGCCAGCTGGGGAGGTGGTGCTCCGGCCCCACCAGGCAGACCTCCTGCCGTCCTCCCCTGGAACCCGGGGCTGGGTGGGGGGCCCAGGCTCAGGCCCAGCCTCGGTCTGCCCTTCTCCCTGCTTGCTCAGCTGGCGTGCCACCTGTGAGGGGCGGCCGGGCCCCCGCTCCTCTAGTGCCCTAGTCTCAGATCTGGGAAACAGGTTTCCTCGCTGCAAGCCAACCCCTCCCTTTGCTTGGCTGTCGCTTGGTGAGCCAGGCACCAAGGCCTGAGCTCTTTCTTGCTTTCCCCTGCCTGTCTCTGCCTCACCTCCACGACCCTTCCCTCCAGCATGGTACCCAAGTAAGGCTTGGGGTTCGGAGTGCGAGTGGAATGGCTTTCATTCTTCCCGACAGCAGCGAGGAAGCAAATCTGGCCCCTCTGAGTTGGAGAGTGCTCTACGTTCCCAAGGGAGCTGGGGACACCCACCTTATTTGAATTTGGAGTGTCGTTTAAGGGTCACTTCCAGGCCTGACTCAATGCTCTCAGTGCAGGAGGGGCCGGCGTGATGGTGGCTGATGAGGATCAAGAGCGAGGGTCGGTAGCTAGAAATCCCTTGGTCTCTCCCCCCGCCCCGCCCAGCCACAACTTGGTTCTGGCATTTCCAAGGGGGATATTCTAAACCAAGCGAGGCCCACGGTGTCCAGGCGGACCACCCCCAAGCCCATTTCTATCACGGATCATTTCCCAGAAACTTTCTAAGTCACAGCTGAAGCCGGTTGTTGAGATCGGAAAACCTGGGTGTAATGTCACTGGAGAAACCAGGAAGTCTCCTCGCAGGAAATTTTGCTCTCCCGGGCTGTCTGCTCCTCTCTCCCGAGTCATGACAATCAACAGCTTGGACACGGGGCTTTCCGCTGTGCCAAGCGCTCCCACGGGCCCTGCTCCCAAGAGATAAGTGATCATTCGCTCCACCCAACCGAGGCCAGGACTGAGGCCAGGGCAGCCGGGGGCGGGGGTGGAGGGCCGGCCTGAGATTGTACAAGCAAGAGGCGCAGGCAGGACCTGGCTTGAAATCTTGGATTCCTTCTCTGGATTCCTTTCTGCCAGTGATCCAGGGACGTGGGGGCCGGGGAGGGGATCGGAAACCGCCCCCCCCCATCACTGGCCGCAGGAAGGGGCCGACTTGACCACCTTCCAGCTGGGCCCTTGGTGGTGGCCTCAGCCGTCTCAGATCACTGTGACCCCCCACCCCCGCCCCCGCCCCGTGTCCTTCCTGTGTGTCTGCCAGGCCAGAGCTCTTCCTCTTCCTCTCTGAGTCACCTGCCCTGAAGGAGCTCTCTTTCTTCACTTCTTCCCCCAGGTCGTCTTGCCTTTGCTTCAGGAGCGAGGGCGGGGGGCACTCCAGTGGAGGTGCCAGCATTCCTGGGCACTTGGCTCTCACACTGCCTCATGTGCCCTCCTTTTGCTTTGGCTTCACCATAGAAACTGAGCTCTGCTGGCTGCTTTGGGGCTTGCAAAGAACCCCCAGTGCCGTCCCCCACCCTCAGTCTTACTCTGTGACCTCAGACAGGAATTTAGACTTTTCTGGGCCTTTCTGTTCTGAAGAAGAAAGATATGGGAGCCCAAATCTAGACTCAAGAGGCAGAAGCGAGGTGAGAGGCACAAAACGTATCATTTTTTTCCTGAGCAAAAGTCGACTCCAGTCCATCCGGTCCTCCAGGGCTTTTCACCCGATGACCTTAGAACCCCCACCCCAGGCCTCTCAGGAAAGGTGATTGTGCGAAAGCCAAGTTTATCCCAAGTAATGCAACGAACATCTAGGAGGGGGTGGGGTGGGGAGAAGGTTTTATCCAAAACACATGTTATTGCCACTATTCTAGTTATCTTGGATATTTCCTGCATGTTTGTCACCATGGCAACTGACTCAGCACAAAACCTTGTTTGCTGGGCCCTGGGGTCCAGCGTAGCGGCCATGTGGTGTCAATTTGGGCCTCTTGGTGCTTTTTCTGTCTGTCTGTCTCCCCCAGCTTGTGTCCTTCTGTCTTTCTGTCTTTGTCTCTGCCTTTCCTTACCTGTCTCTGAGCCGCTCCGTTATCTTTTTCCAGGAGACACCTCCTCCTGCATCCCTGGGTGACGTGGGTGGAGACGGTGCCCTCCTCTGCCCACCCAGAGCCCTCCCTTGGCCCCTCCTGGCCGTCCGTGACTAAGGACGTCCCAGAATGGATGGGGACACCACATTGCATGGGAAACGCAGGAGGTTGGCTTTTGCAAGAGAAAGGTTTGGTCAGACTCTGGGCTGTGTGTGTGACATGGACTCATGCTCTCTGCCCACTGGAGGCTGCAGGAAGGAGGGCTTGGGTTCTGGGAGACACCGGGTAGAAAGCTGTGGGCTTCTGACCCTGACTTTCCCTGTGTGTGGGAGTGTGATGTCTCCACCTCTCAGAGCCTTTGTTCCTGAGATTTTTGGAAAAAAGGTAGGTGTGGAAAGATGGAGGAGGGGAAGGAGAAGCAGAGAAAAGTTGAGGAGTCCCCCAGAGAAGGGAGAGGCAGGGAGGTCTCCAGGTACCTTGTCTCTGGGGGGGTCCCCTCCGTGTTCCCAGTCTTTTCCGTCTCGGCTGTGGGGTGTGGCAGAGTTAGCACAGACAGCAGTGGCCCTCCCTGGGGGCACCGGGCAGCAGGGAGGGTGTTGACAACCACAGCATGTGAGGAAGCTGGGCCAGCAGTCTGGAAAAGGCGGTGCGAGCAGACGGATTATAAACAGACAGCTTCGCGGGTGGTGAGGGTGCCTCCTGGCCTCGCCCCCGCCGTCTTCCTTCCCTTCATGCCCAGGATGCCCAGGCCTGGCAGCTTGTGCCAGCTGCTCGCTCCCAAGGGCCCTGTATTCATACCCTTTTGAAGAAGCCTTTCCAGACCAGACGGTCCAGCCTTTTGCACATTTGTCCTTGGCCCTTCCTTTCTTTCTCCCTTCCTTCCTTCCTCCCTCCCTTCCTTCCTTCCTTCCTTCCTTTCTTCCTTCCTTCCTTCCTTCCTTCCTTCCTTCCTTCCTTCCTTCCCTCCTTCCTCCTTTATTTCTTTCTCTCTGTAGAAAGAATAGTGCCTAAGACCCCATGGGCAGTGCCTGAGGTTGCTCTCCCTTCCCTGGAAAAGGGAATGATTCCACACCCCTGCCCCGAGACTAAGATGCTTCTTGTTTTTATTAGGATGGGTCCCAGACCTGTCAGGGTTGGTGCTGACAGCTGAGAGGAGATGGCCAGTATCTGAGCCCTGAGAGCAGGGCCGAGGGGTGGCGTGGCTGGCTCCCACCTGGTGCACGGAGCGGGGGCACCCCTGCCAGCGGGCTGGAAACCAAGCTGCAGTATCCAAATCCATCACCCCCCACCCCAGCCAAGGCTGTGCAGCCTCACTGGTGCACAAGCTGGCCCAGAACCCGAGGCCACTGTGTTTGAGAAGAGTGTCCTGGAGAATCAGGGGACCCAGCGAGTAGTGAGGTAGACACTTGACTCAGGCAGCAAGAGACGGGGTGTGAAGCCAAGGATGGGGACAGAGTGGCATTCGCTTGGGACCCAGAGGAAGGGCCCCGGGCAAGCACAGGTTGGCATTGCTGAGGGAGTCTGGGTGTGGGGCAGCCAACGGGCCAGGCTGGAGAGACAGATGCCGGACCACTTTGCCTCGGGGACAGTACTCTTTCCAGTGCTAAGGGTCCAGGCAGCGTCTCCAGCTCCACGCAAAGTCCAAGGCAGTAGACTTTAGTCTTCACGCAGCCCGGCTACCTGCAGCGAGGCGGTGTTTTCCTGCTGGACCAAGGATGCTGGGGAGAGAGAACTGGGCTGTGAAGAGGAGGCCGGGAACAAGAGGCTGCTCTGAGAGAACAAGTAGGGACAAGGGCGCAGGGGACAGGAGAAGGGTGGAGGCCACGGCAGCTGCAGAGGGCTCCCGGGCTGGAGACGGTGCTCCAACAGCCCCACGTGGGCCAGAGGGCTTTGGGTGGGAGGCAGGGGCTCCCCACTCCTCCCTGTCCCTTCAGCCCTCCCCGTGGAGACCACAGCTCAGGACCCAACTGTCCCCTCCCAGTGACTCAGGCTTTGGCTGCCCTCCTACTCACGGCCTGGGCGGGTCCAGTGCCTATAACAGGAAGGGCTGTGGTGTGGCTGCAGAGGAGGGGCCTGGCGAGGGCCCTGGTGCCGAGGGAGAGGTCTGAGCGGAGAAGCCCTTGTACCTTCCGGCCCATGTCACCCCATGCCACCTCGGGATTGTGGCTTTGGGCCGCGGTGGGAATCCGCCCTCCTCCCCCTGCACTGAGCACAGCAGGCCGCTTGCCTCTCATCAGCAAACTGCACGATGTCATCGCTGTGGCGTGGATGTGCATTTTTGTCCTGTTTGCTGGAGCAGTGGATAGATAGTGGTGGGGACACGTGGGCTGAGCCGGGGACAGGGGCTGCAGGACCCAGAGTGGGAGCTGTGTCCGCGTGGGGTAGAGTCATTCAGAGGCCACAGGAAACCACCGTCCCTGCTGGAGCCCAGGGGCAGCTTTGCAAAGATACGGTGGAAAGAGAGAGGAGGAACCAAAGATGCTGGGATTATAGCTATTGGCCATAACTTTTTTTTTTTTTTTTTGTCTTTTTAGGGCTGCACCGAGGCATGTGGAGCTTCCCAGGCTAGGGGTCGAATTGGAGCTGCAGCTGCCGATCTGCACCACAGCCATGGCAACCCTGGATCGGAGTCAAATCTGTGATCCACACCACAGCTCATGGTAACACTGGATCCTTAACCCACCCAGTAAGACCAGGGATTGGATCTATGTCCTCATGGATACTAGTTGGGTTCGTTAACCACTGAGCCACGACAGGAACTCCTGGCCATAACTAATGTTAATAACAACAACTCACATTCATCTATTGAGGGCCAGGCTGAGCTAGGTGGTTCACAGACATTATTTCTTTAATTCTCCCAATAACTCGGTTTTACAGATGAGGAAACTGAGGCTCAGAAAGTTTAAGTAAATGCCCTCCTCGTCATAGCAATGAAGCGTTAGAGCTAAGATATGAACCCAGGCTCTCTGATATCCTGAGGTCTTTTTTTTTTTTTGCTTTTTTTAGGGCCGCACCTGTGGCATATGGAGGTTCCCAGGCTAGGGGTCTAATCGGAGCTACAGCTGCCGGCCTTCGCCACAGCCTCAGCAACGCAGCATCTGAGCCGCGTCTGCAACCTACACCACAGCTAACGGCAACACTGAATCCTTAACCCACTGAGCAAGGCCAGGGATCGAACCCTCAACCTCATGGTTCCTAGTCGGATTCGTTAACCACTGCGCCATGATGGGAACTCCTCCTGAGGTCTTTTCTAATATGCCACATTGCTTTTTACCAGGGCCTAACCTTTTTGTTCCATGAACACAGGCTGTTAACTTGAAAGGCCATTCTCAGAATGTTTTTTTTAAAAAAAACAAATTCGACTTATCAAGGAAGCCAATGACGTTGAAATATAGTTGTCAAAACATTAAAAATGTGTGATACAGTAATAGATCTGTTTTTTATTAACACATTAGAGAACAAGATCTAATAACTACTATAATTTTAAAATAGGGATGCAAAAAATATTTTGTGATGGTGAAAACTGCTCTGTGATTTCTATAGGTGACAAGCTTATGATTACTGATAACACTGGCATTTTTTTTTTTTTTTTTTTTTTTTTTTTGCTTTTTAGAGCTGCACCCACGGCATATGGAGGTTCCCAGGCCAGGGCAGAATCGGAGCTACAGCTGCCGGCCTATGCCACAGCCACACCAGATCCGAGCCGCGTCTGCGACCTACACCACAGCTCACGGCAACACCAGATCGTTAACCCAGTGAGTAAGGCTAGGGATCGAACCTGCAACCTCATGGTTCCTAGCTGGATTCATTAACCACTGCGCCACAACGGGAACTCCACAGTGATCCTAGTTTTATAAATAAAGAAACTGAGGCCCAGAGAATTTAAGTCATCCAAAGTCACGCAGGGGAGTTCCCGTCGTGGTGCAGCGGTTAACGAATCCGACTAGAAACCATGAGGTTGCAGGTTCGATCCCTGGCCTTGCTCAGTGGATTAGCGATCTGACGCGGTCATGAGCTGTGGTGTAGGTTGCAGACACGGCTCGGATCTGGCGTTGCTGTGGCTGTGGTGTAGGCCAGCAGCCGTAGCGCTGATTCAACCCCTAGCCTGGGAACCTCCATATGCTGCAGGTGCGGCCCTAAACAGCAAAAAAAAAAGCAAACAAACAAAAAACAAAACAAAACAAAAACAAAGTCACGCAGGAAGTATTCAGCAGAGCCGGGTTTCAAACAAGGCAGGCCGGGGAGAGGGGGGCGTCAAAGCTTGCCTTCTTGTAACAAGACGTAAAACATGGAGTTCCCGTTGTGGCGCAGTGGTTAACGAATCCGACTAGGAACCATGATGTTGCAGGTTTGATCCCTGGCCTTGTTCAGCGGGTTAAGGATCCGGCGTTGCCGTGAGCTGTGGTGTAGGTTGCAGATGCAGCTCGGATCCCAAGTTGCTGTAACTGTGGCATAGGCTGGCAGCTACAGCTCCGATTAGGTCCCTAACCTGGGAACCTCCACATGCCGTGGGTGTAGCCCTAAAATGACAAAAGACAAAAAATTAAATAAACTAGGATCACTGTGAAGGGTAGAAAAGATACTGTAAGAGTTCCCTGGTGGCCTAGCAGTTAAGGACTCTGCATTGTTACTATTGGGGCCTGGGTTCCATCCCTAGCCTGGGATCATGTGTCCATATTATAAAAATAAAAGCAAAAAAATGAATAAGACGCCGCACCTCCAGCCTGGACTGCCGCTCCAGCAGTCTGACAAATTCCACCATTTTTCAGCCTGGTCACCACCCTCGGCCCCACAGCCTTTTTTTCTCTCCCAGTGGTGCTGGATCATGCCATTCCTCTGCTCAAAGCCTCACAATGGCGTCTTTTTTTTTTTTTCACTTAGAACACAATCCAGATTCCTTGTGGGGCTGTGACAGCCCCCACGTCTCTCAGCTGCACTTAGCTTTTTAGCCAGGACTGTCCCTGTCATATTTCAGATCTCAGCGAATTGTCATTTATTTCAAGGAGACTTCCCAGAGCCCAGAGACCCTGATATGTTCTCACGGTGGCTCTGCTTTCCCATCAGTGCACTCCTGGCCGCAGTGGAAACTCAGTGCAACTCGTGTGTGATAGATTGGGGCCTGGCTGCCTGCTCCACTGTGAGCTTCGCAAGAGCAGGAAACTTGACTGCCTTCCCCAGGGCTGGATCCCCGGCGGCTTGTGCAGTTCCGTCCAGCGCATATTTGTCAAGCCAATAACAAAGTAAAAGGTCTTTCCTGGAACGCCAACAAGCTCGCTGGAGAAACAAAGACCGACATATAAAACTATTCCAGACTGTCCAGGATAATTTGTGTCGAGCTGCCTCCAGAGAGCCTGGCCTTCGCTCTTGGGGCTTTAGGAATTCAGAGAAAGGAGGAAAGGGTATTAGCTATTCTCAGGAAGACTCTACTTGAGGCCACTCATTTCAAGGAGAAGGAAGAGGGCAGGAACCGTAACATTTGTCATGTGTCTACAACATGCCAGAAACCTATCATGCAGCATCTTTTAAAATCTTCACAGTTATCCTAGTTTCACAAGTGAAGAAACTGAGGCCCAGAGAAGTTAAGTAAATCATCCAAGGTCACACAGCAAGTAAGTGGCCGGGACAGGATGTCAAGTCAGGCAGGGCAGATGTCAAAGCTTGGGTGTTTGTAACCAGGTGTAGGACGGGAGGGGAGGGAGTGAGGCTCCACTCACAGACAAAGTGGGCAGTGTTCAAATGCAGCTTATGACAGAAAAGCATCTGATCTATGGTAACTCTGAAAACTGGGCTTGTTCTGACACAGCGCCCAGGTCTTGAAGGTCACTTAGGCACATGCAGTTAGGTCACTTAGGACCCCAGTTCAGAGGGGTCCAATAACAGACAAGGCTGTTGGGCCCACCCAGAGCAGCTGCAGCCTTCGGAGATGGCCCCAGATTGGACAAGGCTTGTAATGAGGACTGGGCACTGCTCCCAGCAGCTGATCTTGGAAGGAGGCCGCAGAACTGTGGTTGCGGAGATTTCCCTTCCTCAGCTATCTGAGACCCACCCAAGGGAGCCTGTTCTAAGGGCACAGGTAAGGAGCTAGGTGGTGCAGGCTGGGCGTGCCGTCTAGGGGCGGTGGGGAGGAGCAGGAGGGTCATTCCTGCCAGGCTGACCTCAGCTGGGTAATGTGATCAGGCTGTCATGGTTCTGAGCCCTGATTTGGGGAGAACAAAGAGGCCAGGCCCCTCTGCCTCCTCTAGTCCAGGAATGCAGCTGGGGCCAGGCCGTGACCAATTGGGAATGCAGGTTGGGAGCGAGGCGAATGCAGTTTGTACAGCCAGGCTTTCAAGCCTTGATGGGAGCGGGCTCACAAAGCCTGGCTGACATGCCCCTGTGCTTCCAGCTTTGATATCCCAGCACTGCCTTAGGAGAGCTGCAGATCCCCAAGCTGTCTGGCCCCGACTGCCTCGCTGTGGCCCTTTGGCGGTAGTGGGGTGGGAGTGAACACCCAAATCCATGGTCCCAGGTGCCAGCATCTCTTTGTCCATCTCTGTCCATCTCAGGAAGTCTGAGAAACAGGGAGGAAAGGGAGTGGCTGCCAAACCTCCTTCCTGCTCCTCAGAGTGGGGAAAGAGCTGATGTGTAGACAGACAGATGTCCTGGGAGAGGCTGCCAGGCTTCGGGGTAGCTGCTGGCTCTTGAAGCCACTCCCTCCAGGGAGATGAATAATGTTGGGGTTGGGGGTTCTGACTCCTGGGCTGATGGCTGAATGTTTTCTGCATTCCGAAGCTCTTAGTCTCCCCTCCCCAGACCAGTTCTACCACTGTGGGATCTCCTGGGCCTGCCCTTCTCTGCCCTTCCAATTATCCGCTGCCTCCTCCCTGCTCCCTGTGCTTCCTCTCTTCCTGGGGGTTAGAGGTAGCAGTGTGCTTTACTGTACACAAGGCACATCTACATACACTTGATCATCGGACCCTTAGAAGAACCCTACAAAGTAGCTGATCTCATGCTCATTTAACTCAGGAAGGAAAGAAGGTATAGAGGAGGCAGAAATTTCTGGAAGCAAGAAGCTTAAGGGTATTAGACAGTGTGCTCACACGGATGTTCCAGTTGCCTCTGATCACAGCAGGAGTAGAGGCGGAGAAGGTATCAGGGAACCAGGAGCCCAAGTAGCCCATGATGTGGAGACAGGGAGCTTGGGAACTTTCTGTCCCCAGCGCCTGGAGCATTGGGTGCGTTTGGTAAATGTCTGTGGACTGACTGAATGCGGCCAGTGTTCTTGATCTCCCTGCCTTACACTTGCTCTTACGAAAGGACCTGAAAGCTACACTGAGATATAAATAACTGGTGACAGTTTTCAAAGGAGTCAGTTCTTGGGCTCTAGAGCTGTTCAGTGATCAAACACTGGACACGCTGCCAGGGGAAGTTCACAGAAAAAGGACAGTGGAAAAGTCTTTCCCAGACACCCCCCGATCTTCTAAGACCTCAGGGGCTCCCAGCTAGGGTTTCCAGGAAGGAGACTTAGATGGAGCAGAAAGGAAGCCTGGGAGGAGCTCTGGCAGCCCCTTCGAAGTCCCCCTTCCAGGGTCACAGAATGTGAGAGGCTGAGGACCTCAGAAATATTCTAGACCTTTGGTTAAAAAAGTGTGCCTTATTTCTACGGCTCTGTGGGTTGGCTTCATTCACTTCATTCACCCCGCTGTAGCTCTTGGGTTTTTGTCATCCCAGCTTCCGAATCAGAAAGAAAATAAGGCTTCTCTCTTCCTGGATCAGGTCAGTGTGCAGGATCCTAGGAACAGACTCCACACTGGTCCAGCTGGAGGGCTGCCCACCAGCTGAGAACCTGGAATGGTGGTCCTGGAAATAGCATGACCCTGTGCATATTTTGGCTACAGGTTAAAGGAGGTAGGAGGAGGAAATGGTTCCCAAGACTGGGGGTGATCATGTGCTCGGCCACCGTGTGAAGCACAGCTAGGTGACCACCACACCGGGTCTGCCACAAAGCAGGTTCATCACAGCATTTAGAAACATTCCGTTGTTGGAGTTCCCATTGTGGCTCAGTGGAAACGAATCCGACCAGGAACCATGAGGTTGCGGGTTCGATCCCTGGCCTTGCTCAGTGGGTTAGGGATCCGGCGTTGCCATCAGCTGTGGTGTAGGTTGTAGATGTGGCTCGGATCCCGTGTTGCTGTGGCTGTGGCGACGGCCAGCAGCTACAGCTCCTGTTAGACCCCTAGCCTGGGAACCTCCATATGCCCCCCTCCAAAAAAGAAATATTCTGTTATCTATCGTTAGGGAAACAGGTGGATAAATTATGGTAACTCTTATGGACTCCTGTGCAGCTGTTTTAAATATTGAAGTAGGGAGGTCCCGTCGTGGCTCAGCTCCAATTTGACCCCTAGCCTGGGAACCTCCATAGGCTACAGCTCTAAAGAAAATAAGTAAATAAAAATAAATAAAATAAAATAGTGAAGTAAAACTATACATCTCTAGATGGGAAATATCCATTAGGTATTCAGTAAAATTTCAGATATGTCTGTACAGTATTATTTATGTTAAACAAAGTAAAATAAAACCCTATATGTCTACATATTTATGTATTTAAAATTCACTTTTAAAAAGTTTGAAAAACTTTATACCTAACTGTTAGTAGCATGACATTTAGATACAGAGATGTTTAAGAAAAGTTTTGCCGAAGGCGTGTATCACTTTTCTATTTAAAATGAATATAAATGGAAAGGAACAGGCCCAGTGCTCATAATCTGCTGGTAAGGAAGACTCGGAACAAAGAAATTAAAAACCTGAACAAAATCACACAAAGAAAAATAAGAGCCTGATCTTCATTATTTTTTTAAAATTTTCATTCATTTTTTCTTTTTAGGGCCACACCCACAGCATATGGAAGTTCCCAGACTAGGGGTCAAATCGAAACTGTAGCTGCTGGCGTACACCACAGCCTCAGCAACACAGGATCCAGGCTGCGTCTTCGACCTACACCACAGCTCACGGCAACACCAGATCCTTAACCCACTGAGCAAGGCCAGGGATGGAACCTGCGTCTTCGTGGATACTAGTCAGATTCATTTCCGCTGAGCCACAACGGGAAGTCCTGGAGCCTGATCTTTAAACTGCCCAGGAGGCAGCCTTCTTTAGGTATCTGTCCAATCTAAGCTGCAGGGTCAGAGGGTGGTGGGAGTTGGGGGGAATCCAGGCCACTCAGCAGCAGGGATGTGTCCATGAGAGCGGAGAGCCTGAAGGAGGAATGGAGTGGGTGCTGATCCTGTAACTTACTGATGCCCTGGACTCCTGTCCACTGGCTCCAGCTCTGCCAGCAAATGCTGGCCTGGGACACATCCACCTGAGGGCCAGGAATGGGTTAACTGGGAGCCTTGCTGGAGGGGGAGAGAGGCAGAGGCTAGATCTCAGTCATGAAAGGAACTCAGTGGCTCCTGGTGATAATGAGAAGTGAAGAGGCTCAGGTCTGGCTCAATTAGAGTCTCTCTCTGAAATGTAAACCAGGTTCCTGCCTGAAAGCCCAGTTCCCTCATCCTGGTCCTGGAGTCCCAGAGGAAGAAAGAACAATGAAGCCTTTGCAGGGGCTGCCTGGCAGAGGCCACAGCCGCCTGCTCGGTAGAGGGCCTGGCCGTGTGGGGAGGTGGGGAGCTCTGAAAGCTCAGCCCCCCCTTTTCCTTGCTCCTGGATTCCACTGACAGTAACCCCCAGCAGCCAGGGTTGCCATAATAGCGCCTAGCTCCAGAGCCTCTGCCTGGCCCCCAAGGACAGGCAGAGATATCTGGGCATTCTGCTAGATATCAGATGCTGGGGTCATTGTGGTAGCAGCAGCAGAAGCCCCCAGGACTAACCCCCAAATACCAGAGTACCTACCCCCTTCCACTGCCACTTTCCCGCAATTCACAGGACTTACATTGTCCATCCAGCCTAATAAGGTCTGATTCCCCCACCTTCTCCATCACTGCACTTCTTTGGGGTACCCTCTGATTGTCTGCACGATAATCTTCCCTCCTGGTCACTTCTGGGATTCTATCTCCTTATCCACTCTCAGCTGCTCTGAAAGCAGGGATGAGAGAAATTCCAGTTCCAGCATTCGCTGGCTGCACGACCTTAGAGCACTTAGGACCATTTTCTTTTTTCTTTTTTTTTTGTCTTTTTGCCTTTACCTAGAGCCGCATCTGCGGCATATGGTGGTTCCCAGGCTAGGGGTCTAAAAGGAGCTGTAGCTGCTGGCCTTTGCCACAGCCACAGCAACGCGGGATCCGAGCCACGTCTGCAACCTATACTACAGCTCATGGCAACGCCAGATCCTTAACCCACCGAGCAAGGCCAGGGATCGAACCCGCAACCTCATGTCGGATTCGTTAACCACTGAGCCACAATGGGAACTCCGGTGCACATTATTTAAATTCTTTAATTCCTCCTCAAAAATGGGGTTAATGATGCAGAACTCACAGTGTTCTTTCTGTCTCTGATATTTAGTAACTATTGAGATTGGAACCACGGGCGGAGCCATCAAAGGTTTAACCCTGCTTTTCTCATATGGGCAGTGGAGATAATCACCTGCCTCATTAAGCTGCTGAGAGATTAAATAAAGTAATTAAGGTAAACCTCAAATTCTTGTGGAAGTAGGCAGACCAGGACTTCTGTCACATATCCAACATGGTGGCGGGCGATGACGCTTTCATGTAGAGAGCTCACTCCACCAGGGTCTCCATGCATTGAATTATCCCATCTTCACAGGCAGAATGTCCTCAATCACCAGAACAGCTGCATGCTCCCTGGGGACACAAAAAGACACCAGCCATCATAATGCATGCGGGCAATCACATCTGGGCAGGTGGAGCAGACCAGAGAGGCTGCACGTGGCATTTATGTGTAGCTTGTCCACTTCCAAAAAAAAGGGCTAGTGATGGAGCAACAAGAATAACCCGGGCCTTAAACATAGAGAATATGGCTTCAGATCTTCACTTCACTTACTGGCAAGTCATTTCTTGAGATTCTGTTTCCTCACTGCTAAACTGAAGTTTGTAATAAGGACATTGAGCTTATTAAGTGGTTGTCATGAAACAAAAGTGAGATTATTTATATGCATATGTATCTGTACATACTTTTTATATGCAAATTACTCTTCTCAAATAAAATACAAATCCCGACTTAGTAAGGATGGACTTTTATTTAGAAAGGATTATTGCCAGGTTGAGGGAGGGGAAGGGACCTTAGAAGAACACTGTGGGTTATGGGATTTGCAAGCATCTCAAGGGTTTGGCAAAAGGGGATTTTCCTTTGCAGAGGGGAATAAACAAAGCTAGAAAGGACCAGGTGTGGGGAAGTGGGATGGACAAAAAGGTGGCACTAGGGGACCAGAGATCAGAGCATGTTTTACCCCGAGGCCAGCGTATTCTCAGGGCAGTTATTTGCTGGCTGAGGGTGGGCCAAAGTTCAGGGGCCTGGAGGAAGGAGAGGAACTTAACCAAAGTTCTATTAGCAAGCATTTGGCTCTGTTTGACCAGTGGGGACAAGCTTTCCAGATCATTTTTTTTTTTTAAACGGGGCCAGGAAAGGGAATTTTGAGGGTTTGGGTCTAGGCTTGTCACAAGTAAAGGAGAGGAGACGTGGTGGCATCTCAGTCGTGTGGGGAAGGATGGTTCTTTGCAGTAGCTGTGTTCTGGAACACAAAAGAAGCAGGCATTGCTGAATCTTCCTTCGCTGCTTTCCAGGATCAGAAGGCCCGGGAAAAAGCAGACACTGTCATCACCCACATGCGATATAGTTGGGGTCGAAGAAGCAGTGGCAGGCATAGAAGTGGTAGTAAAGGCGGTGTACACACATAAAGTGAGGCTTAAAATAGAAATAAAAGCCCCAAAACCATATAGGGAGGAAGAGGAAAACAAAGACATATTGTATGTAGTTTAGTTCTAGGCTTCCTGGCAACTACACAAAAATGAAACTACTGTGATTCTCGTTGATAAAAAGCAAACAAATGTAGAACTTCTTCTGTACTAAAGTCTAGGCAATGTGTCCTATCCAGGCAAAGTATCATAAGGACCCAGAATGCATGACATTAGGCATCCCCAAGGCCTAATTCCTGGGAAATTCTATGACGATCCTCGATGAAACTGGTTTTTTGTTTTTGCTTTTTAGGTCCCCACCGGAGGCATACGGAAGTTCCCAGGCTGGGGGTTGCATCAGAGCTGTAGCCACCAGCCTACACCACAGCCACAGCAACTCGGGATCCAAGCCACGTCTGCAACCTACACCGCAGTTCATGGCAACGATGGATCCTTAACCTACTGAGCAAGACCAGAGATAGAAGCCGCACCCTCATGGATACTAGTCAGATTTGTTTCTGTTGTGACACAACAGGGAACTCCCAGTATCAAAATTTCAAACATTTCTTTTTGGCCACACCTGTGTCTTGTGGAATTTCCTAGGCCAGGGATCAAACCTGTGCCACAGCAGCGACCCAACCCACAGCAGTGATAATGCCAGGGAACTCCATCACCCTCCTTTTACAAATGAGGAAACAGAAAGGGTGAACAGTTTTGCCAAGGCCATACAGCCAGGAGTGGTGGAATCACCATAAGGCTTAACCCCTTTCATTAAACCAAATCACCTTGAGCTTGAGCTTAAGCTTGATACGTGGATTAGGTTTATAATTGATTGACCGACACACCTTTTACCCAGTCTCCTTAAAATACCCACGGTCTTAGGCAGGTTCAGCTTCCACGTGAGTATACAGGGCTCAGGCACTCCTTTAACTGAAGGGAGACCTTACGGTTTCTTTTCAACTTTTACCTTACTCGACATTTTTTCCCCCATCATTTGATGATATGGAATATCCTTTCAATAAGAAAACGAAATAAATTGTATTCAATAAAATTGTGCGTACTTTCTTCTTAGCAAAGCTTTTCTTCTGTGTTTCCTAGGTGATATTTTACATGAGGAGTAATTGGGGCTTTCAAGCACAGCCACTCCGTAATGATCATGGATTTTCTCTCTGAGGTTGTGAAGGAATTCGTCAAAGCCAACATCAGATCGTTTGAGGTTTCCACTAGCTAGTTATTGGCCCCGACCCCAGGGACAGGAAACGTATTACAGAACAGGATAGATCCCTGGTTGCCAATGTTCATATAAATCCTGCGTTGGATGCTACTATGAGAATCAACGTCCAAATCAAAGAGAAAATGGCAATTTAAAACGTTCTGTGGGAGTTCCCATTGTGGCTCCGTAGGATTCCGGTTTGATCCCTGGCCCCGCTCAGTAGGTTAAGGATCAGGCGTTGCCAGTGAGCTGTGGTGTAGTCTGCAGACACAGCTCAGATCCTAAATTGCTGTGACCGTGGTATAGGCCTGTAGTTGCAGCTCCAGTTCAACCCCTAGCCTGGGAATTTCCATATGCTGCAGGTTTGGCCGAAAAAGAAAAAACAAAACAAAAACAAACAAAACCCAAACATTCTAAACTGTAACACTATTCTGATTTCTCATTTGTCCTCCCCCACTTTTTAAATTTAAAATGTTAGAAATGTATACCGTAATAATCTGTTCTAGGATTGTCTATGGATGGATGTCCTTGCTTTAGAAATAGGAAAAGAAAGGAGTTCTCTTGTGGCACAAGGGGTTAAGTTCCCGTTGTTGCTCAGCAGATAAGAACCCAAAATAGTATACATGAGGAGGTGGGTTTGATCCCTAGCCTCACTCAGTGGGTTAAGGATCTGGTGTTGCCTCAAGCTGTGATGTAGGCGCTCAGATGTGGCTCTGATCCCTTGCTGCTGTGGTGTAGGCCAGCAGCTACAGCTCTGATTGGACCCCTAGACCAGGGAATTTACAGGGGCGCCTCTAAATAGAAAAATAAAAAGGAATCCAGGGCTGTCACTGCAGCAGGGCGGGTTTGATCCCTGGTCTGGAACTTCCACATACCACAGGCTCAGCCAAAAAAAAAAAAAAGAATAAAGGAAAAACATAGGAAAAAAAAATGAGAGAAGAAAGAATCCTCTAACTGGAGATGTGACAGGCCTTCTGCTTGCCATGATCTAGGAGGAGGTATATTGAAGGGCCGAGGGTCCTGGACTCTCACGATGCCGAGTGACTCACTCACTGCTGTTCCGAAACAGAGTCATTGTCTGTCACTATCACTGTCACCCTCCAACACTGGATTGGTTCACCTGGGATGATCTCAGAGATCAGATCAATCAGGCTAGCAATTCAGGAGTACATTTGCAATTAATTTTCTACGTAAACTGATGAGAACATTACTCCAAGCTAGATGTTAAGGGAGCATTTTTGAGATTTTTTTTTTTATGATTGCGAACAGTAGTTGATGGCAACATTCCCCTTTGGACATTGTCAAGACCCAAGTAATGTTGGTCATCCTTTACAGCCAGGCTTTTCAAATGCTGTTCAGTTATCCTGAGGAAACTATGTGACATGTCATGGGGGATATAAAACCACAGGATATGGAGTTCCCATGGTGCAGCGGCAACGAATCCAACTAGGAACCGTGAGGTTGCGGGTTTGATCCCTGGCCTCGCTCAGTGGGTTAAGGATCTGGCGTTGCCGTGAGCTGTGGTGTAGGTTGCAGACGTGGCTCGGAGGAGGCATATTGAAGGCGTGCGTTGCTGTGGCTGTGGTGTAGGCCGGCAGCCACAGCTCCGATTAGACCCCTAGCCTGGGAACCTCCACATGCCACGGGTGCAGCCCTAAAATGACCAAAAAAAAAATAAAAAAGAAAAAAAACCCACAGCATAAACGTTGCTCGTTTTGGGAGAGAATCCTTGCCATGAAAGGCTTTTAATGAAAAGTGTGAGGAATTTAGCACATAAGTAATTTATCAGAAGTAATTAATTACAGGCGTTCCCATTGTGGCTTAGTGGAAACGAATCTGACTAGTATCCATGAGGATGCAGATTCGATCCCTGGCCTCGGATCAGTGAGTTAAGGATCCAGAGTTGCGGTGAGCTGTGGTGTAGGTTGCAGATGTGGCTCAGATCTGGCTTTGCTGTGACTGAGGGGTAGGCCAGTGGCTACAGCTCCAATTCAACCCCTAGCCTGGGAACCTCCATATGCCATGGGCATGGCCCTAAAAAGACCAAAATAAATAAAGAACGTTTTTATGAAAATAAAATATTTTTAATCAACCACTTGTCCACGGACTATAACAAAATAAGATGAGTTTCTAAGGAAAAATCCTTAGAAACTTTTACTTGTGGGTACTCCTCCAGCCTTCCTTTGTGACCCTCCACCCGGGTGAGATCCCCGTTAGACACCTTAAAAACAATACCAAAACTATTTACCTGCTCAGCTAGTTTCCATACATATGGATCTAATCTCATCAACAAAGAATATCAGCATTCCAGGATCTCTTTATGGAACAGAATATTTAACTACCTGCCATCCAACGCCTTTGAAAGGTGACATTTATGGAAGATTATCTGAGCAATACTGAATATAGCCATTTCTTTGGATTTTAAAATGTCTTTTTCAAGCAGGAGTTCCAGTTCTGGTCTCAGCTCTATCTACAATTGCAATTTGAGACAAGTCTAAGCAAATTTGGCAAACTGGTGAAGCAAGGCCTCTAGAAGTCTATTTGCATGAAGGACCAAGGCACCACCCAAGAAATAATCCCAAGGAAAAAGAGAGGAAGACAGGTTTGATCTTGTCACAAAGCTTAGTGTCGATGGGGAAGAGAGGATTTCTGAACGCAGCTTGGTAAGGGTGGGGGCTGGGGTGGGGGTGAGGGAGGGCTAATCTTCTCTACAATGTTCTTTGGGTTTGTTCCCGGCCGGGGTCTGGGCCTAAGGGAGGAAAAACGGGTGGCTTCGTGTAAAAATCAGGAGTCGTTTTCATTAAAAGTTCGGTCCATATCAGCACACAAGACTGCCTTGCTTCGGTGGGTCTCTAATAGAATACGATGTAATGGAGAGAAAGGCATTTTCTCCCTTTTAGTTCAGAGCACAGTGTGGTGTTCTGGGGGCTTTCGGAGAGCTCCATCTCACCCTGAACTTGAAGGGAAAGGGTGTCAATGTCCAGCAGAGGCTATGATGCTGAACAGGCCTGGTGCTCCCCGGGACATTGCTGGGACCCAGCAGAAAAGGCAGCTGACCTGGGGCTTAGGATAAGCTGTTCCCGGCAGAGTGGGCAGTGCCCAGTGGATGTCCAGCTGACTGGACTGCTTTGGGAGTACATGTGAAACCCGCCCTGGGTTCTCCTAGGAATAATTATGGGAAGACTTTGCAGAGAATCAGAAGTCCTACAGCGGGGAGTCTGAGCAAGTGCCCAGAGGATGGAGACTGCTTTTGCTGGGGTGTCACCACCTGTCCCCCAGGCTGATGGGGCCAGAGCAGGATGGGATAGCAGATGCTGTCAGCACCCTCCCATGTCTCCTCAGTCTACATCATTTCGGGGCACACTGACCCATGTCCCAGCAACTGCATCTCTTTGCCTGAGGGCTTTCTTTGTCTGCTGGGGCCTGCTCTGTCCACCTGCGTGGCAGACTGGCAGTGCCTGGGAATTAACGCTCCCAGGAGCAGCTTTTGACCAATGACAGATGGGAGTTGGTATATAAACGCCCCACTCCCTCTGCACCCAGGTAGGATAAAATCAAGAAGCCCAGATTTTCTAATGGAGTAGGCTCTAATTTCCCTTCGCAGCAGCCTGCTTGGTATCTTTTCCTTTCCAGTCTCAATTGCCCACGCTCTACCACTGTCCACTGGATTGCATCCCAAATAAATGACTCGCCTTTGAATCCTTCTCTTAAGATCTGCTTCTGGGGGAACCCGAACTCGGACAGATGGGTTACACTTGGGAGTGAACTGAAACAACACAAGTCTACTCTTTCCGGAGGTTTCATCTTGAATATTCATCAGCCTGTTTTTACAGAGTTGCATTTTCATGTTAATGTCTTTAGTTTTTATTGATGAAGCCCAGAATCAGCCACAGGAGTCCAACACCTTCCGCAGCCAACTAAAGACATTGTCAGTTCTGCTGCACGGCTCTTCCTATGTGGCGTTCATTGTGAGAAATCTCTATAAAAAGTTTAAGATGGAAAAAAAGGTTTGTTTAGCCTGAGAAGCTGGTATCGTTCCTCCATTCTGAGAAAAAGAATTAGATACGAGACTCCTCCCCTCTCTCTCTCGCTTTTTTTTTTTTTTTTTTCTGTCTTTTGTCTTTTTAGGGCTGCACCTGCTGCATATGGAGGTTCCCAGGCTAGGCTAGGGGTCTAATCTGAGCTGCAGCTGCCGGCCTACACCCCAGCCACAGCAACATGGGATCCGAGCCACATCTGAGACCTACACCACAGCTCATGGCAACACCGGATCCTTAACCCACTGAGTGAGGCCAGGGATCAAACCTGCATCCTCATGGATGCTAGGCAGATTCCTTCCCATTGAGCCATGACAGGAATTCCTCTCTCTCTCTCCCTTCCTCAGTTCCTTCTTCCCTCTCTCCCTCCCCTCCTCTCTCTCTCTGCATTACAGGAAACTCAGAGGTCAGTTTGGAACCCAGTAACAGTAAATACATATCACTTTATTACCTGCATATATGTACTTCTCCTCTCTAGTCTGTGATTCAGCTTAGGTATGTTTCCTCTGGCCCTGGGAATTTATTCCTATTTCTGTTTACCTCTATTTTTCACATGCATCCCTTTGCAGGCTGCCTCAAATCTTCTGTGGAGCTAGTGGGCATATAAATAAGGTGTTTAGTAAGCGTTTATTTAATGAACACCTTTTGGATGCCAACTCTGCAGAGACACTGTCCTGAAAACAGAGACGCACCAACCTCCCCTCCAGAGCACCTTACCCCTTGGAGCGGTGCTTTTTCAACTTTCTGGGTTCTGTGATTCTTTCTTCAGCTGAAATCTTACAGGGAAGGTCTATCAAGTAAATATAAGCAGACGTCTTAAACATGTGGCTGAGAGGCTTAGACCCCCTCACTCAGCGTGGACCACCCCCCTCCTCATCTCTCCCCTCCGTCCAAATCATCTCCTGAGCCTTAGGGACCCGTGGGGAGCAAAGGGCTTTAGAGAACACCCACTGGGGTGTGAGGCCTCAGACCCAAGGGCTGGGGTTGGCCCCAGCAGCTGCTTTGCTGCCACCCAGGAGGGAGGGACCCGTCTGCGCACTGGCTGAGGGCTGTCCCCTCTGAGTTTACCTTATCCAGGGGCTGACCCACAGGTCAAGAACTAGCCTCGGAGCAGGCCCCTCCCGAGCCACCTGTTTGTCACTTCAAGTCTGTCAGCCCACTTGACCCTGCTTCGGGCTTCCTTCAAGCTGTTGGTGAAGGTGGCAGGGATGGGGCTGGGATGGAGGTGAAGGGCCCCGGGGGCTCAGCAGGGCTGGGCAGGGAAGGAGCCTGCCCCACAGACCCCTGACTCCTGCCTCTTCTCTGGAAGCTCTCAGTTCCAAGCTGAGGCTCCCTCCCACCTGCGCTGTTTGTCTAATGAGGAAACCTTTTTGACCCAGCCAGTTAAAAGTCCTGGCCCTTCGCCTCATTACTGCCAAGCCCAGAACTAAAGAGGTGAAAGCTGGCGGCCTTGGGCGGCCTTCAACTTGGCAACTACCCCTCAGGGTCTGTGTCTCAGAGTCCCGGCCTCTCAATAGGGCTGTGTTTTCAGTCCTGGTTAAACAAAGGCGGGCAGTCCCCCTCCTGGGCCCGAGCTCCCCATTCTCATCTTTCTATGGGGGATTAAGAGCTGCTCTCTTGTTTGGGTGTCACTCTCCCTTTGAACCGCTGTGGCTTCATCTGGTTTCAGGCTCAGCTTCCTGCCAGGAAGTGGATTTACCTCTGATTTGTTGTTACTCTCTCCACAGGACAATGCCAGGGGAGCCAGTCTCTTTCTCCCCTGAGACCCCCACCCCCCCACCTCGTGCCTTCCCTCCCTTCCCCCATCTCTCTCCAGCCTGAGTCCTCAAAGGAGATTCCAGGTACCTCCTCCTGCCTCACAGGTAAAGGCTGGGACTCGGTGGTGGTGGTGGTGGTGGTGGTTGGGGGGCTGGGACTCGGTGGTGGG
>PVHT020000113.1:6633369-6687107 GCA_004024745.2 Catagonus wagneri
GTGGGGGCTGGGGGGGTGGAGGCTGGGACTCGGTGGTGGGGGCTGGGGGGGAAGGGGGCTGGGACTTGGCGGTGGGGGGGTCATGCCTCCTCACTCTTGGGGGCACAAAGGCGAGTGAGACGGAAGTGATAAAAAGCTGGACATGCACCAGCCAGGCTGGGTGGCAGGAGAGAGTCCCGATTTGGGTGGGAGGCTGGGTTGGCTCCTTCTCTGGGGCTGGAGCCTGGGAGCTAGTCTCCTTTTCTTGTTGAGAACCCCAGAAAGTACAAGAAAGGGATATTTCTGCCCTGGAGGCTAAACTTGCTCTGGAAACCAGATCTCAAGTGCAAATCTCGGGCTATTTCTATATTATCAGTTTTTATTATTTTTAAATTTTTTTTAGGGCCACATATAGAAGTTCCCAAGCTAGGGGTCATATCTGAGCTCTAGCTGCTGGCCTGCGTCATAGCCACAGCAACATGAGATCTGAGCTGCATCCGAGAACTATGCCACAGCTCATGGCAACACCAGATCCTTAACCCACTGAGTGAGGCCAGGGATCAAACCCGCATCCTCATGGATACTAATTTGGTTCATTACCACTGAGTCACAGTGGGAACTCCTTTTTGTTTTTTTTTTAACTTTTTTGGCCACTCCTGTGACATGTAGACATTCCTAGGCCAAGAATCGAACTCATACCACAACAGTGACCCAAGTTGTGCATCAACGATGCTGAATCCTTTTTTTTTTTTTTTTAGGATTGCACCTGTAGCATATGAAAGTTCCCAGGCTAAGTATTGAATTGGAGCTGCAACTGCTGGCCACGGCAACAGCCACGGGAGCCACAGCAACACCAGAACCAACACCTACACTGAAGCTTAAGGCAACACCAAATCTGCAGCCTCATGGGTACTAGTCGGATTCTTAACCCACTGAGCCACAATAAGAACTCCCAGTTTGTAAGTGTGCATTTTACCTTTATCTGCAAAAGACAGAATCTTCTAACCTTAGAGTTATCGGCCTTGAGGGATGGAGAGAGAGAGTGTGTATGTGTGTGTAGGTGTATAATGTAGGCAGGGAGAGGGGAGGTGTCAATTGACTTTAGGTATGGTGACATCCAAGCAAAAGAGAAATTTTTGTGTGGAAGGGAGCCTATCGTCTAGAAAACGTCAAGAGAAATATCAAAGTAGAGTTAGGCTGACATTAATTGTGCTGTACCGGAAGTGGCTGTGCAGCACCCAGCACAATAGCTTCTGTCTTATTAGTAGCCAGGGAAGGACGAGCTTGGGCAGTAAGAACCCACACTGGCCCACGTTTCTGGAAATCCCGCTGGCGGGTCTGGGTAGCTGCCTTTCTGGTGGAAGGGAAGCTAAAGAAAGGCGCGATCTTGCCCAGGGGAGGAGACTGTCTTTGGATCAGGACAGGTGTTTTTCTTGTTGGTTTGCTTTGGTCTTACCTGCTATTCCCCAACACAACCTGTTAAGGGAGAAACTCTCCCCCAAAGCTGGGAGGGAGGGACCTGCAGGGCACTGAGATGAGAACATTCAGGTTGTGGGGCGGGGTAACTGGAGAAGACTGACGGGTTGGTGTGATGGAGTAGCTCAGGGGAGGTGGAGGGTGATGTCAGGCAGCTGAAGGTTCAGGGAGAAAGAGCCGAAAAGGGAAGGACAGCCTGGGTGCATAAGCGGAGGCCAAAAGAAAGCCAGCAAAGGCCACTCTCCCGGGCCAGGGCCTCCCGTGAATGCAGGTCGTGGGCCCAGAGGGTGCGGCCTCAGGCCCATCTGCCGCTCTCCTCACAAAGCCTGGGTTGTCCTCTTGGCAGGGCTGGGCCTCCCGTCCCCAAGGTCCTGGCTGGGGCCGCCTGCCCCGGGGCCTCTCTTTGCTGCCAGAGGCCCCAGATTTGTCCCAGTGCCCAGAGGTAATGAGGAGCTCATTGGAATCGTGGAAGTACCAGAGAGCAAGGAGACATGCTAATTAAAGTGATTGCTGTTCTTTAATTAAGCAATCATCCCCCCAAAGAGGGCATTATCATGCAAATGGAGCCCTCTCGGGTGAGGTAAGGGCTTTGGGCAACAGCTGAGGTCTGTTAATAGGGCCCCAGAGTGTCGGAGGGCAGGGATCCAGGATGCTCCATTGATGGGGTGGCAGAGCCCGGGAAGCGATCACGCCTCACCGCTCGCCCTTTGTCTCTCCAGCAGAGCGGTGGGAGGCAGCGACCCCGCAGCCCCTGCTTCTCCTTCCCCTCCCGTCCTCCCCTCATCTTCTCTCTCAGAGAGGCTTTCAGAGCCATGTGGGGTGGAGAGGTATGTAGGACGGTGTCTAGTTTGGCCCTTTGAAAAACCGATGCCCCAGTTATCCAAGCATCCACAGAAGGGTTGTGATGAGGTGGGAATGGGGGCTCCTCCATGGTCATAGACATGGAATATACTACGGAACGGTGAATACTTTCCAGCAACTGTAATATAAGGGAAAGAGACTGATATTAGTCATTCTCTTGGCTGATTGGATGCAAGCCGCTTTCCTTCGCCAAGACCCCGTTTCTCATCTTTAGAATGGGGTGCTCATAACTGTCTGATACGGCTATCATGGGGTCACTGGTTGTGAACACATCAGGCATAGGGCCTGGCACTTAACCCACTGGTCCCCAACCTGGGCGATCTGCTTCTAGAATAAGGCTGCCAGATAAAATATGCCTTTGTACTTTTAGTTGCTAAATCTGACAACCTTGTCCCTGGGGACATTGGCTTGTCTTTGTGATAGTTAGGCTGACATAGCTGGACGAGTGAGTGCTGCTGGCATCTGGGTACAGGCCAGGGATGCTGCTGAGTGTCCACAGTGCACAGGGCGCCTCCCACCCCCAAAGTCCACAGGGCTCCAGGCTGAAGAACTCCAATTAAAAGCACTCAACAAACAAACCTGAGTAAGATCAAAGAGTCATGAGGAGATGGTACATTTTCTGGAGCAGGACCAATGTGGTGTGGTTATGAATCACGTCCGGGCCTGGGCCTAGCCCTTGAGGTGTTTCTCCTCACTGAAAGCAAGTGTTTGGACAATAATTGTGTTTAAAATAACCGAACAGACTGAGGCCAAGGGGTACGGGCCGGTGCCAGGAGTCCCATGCCAGAAGCAGGACCAAAAAGGAGTTACTGCTGTGGCACAGTGGGTTAAGAATCTGACTGCACCAGCCGGGTCTCTGCCGAGGCACGGGTTTGATCCCTGACCCAGTGGGTTAAAGGATTAGGTATTGCTGCAGCTGCAGCTTGGATTCGGTCCCTGGCTCAGGAACTTTCATATGCCATGGATGCAGCCAGAAAGAAGGAAGGAAGGAAGAAAAGAAAGAAAAAAAGAAGGAAAGAAAGAAAGAAAGGAAGACAGACAGAAAGAAAAAAAGGAAGAAATGTGGGACCACAGAGACAACACAGAGCCAGCTCTAAGGTAAGAGGAAGTTGAGCCTTCGAGAGAAGTGGCACCTGCCGGTGGGCATACTGAGGCCACTGAGAGCAGGTGTCAGTAGCTCTTGGATGATGAGGAGGGAACAGTACTCACGCCTTGCTGCTGGCGATCGTAGCGACAGCATGGCTAACTCTTGTATTGAGCTCGCTGTTCTAATTTTCAGAACAGCCTTGGCTGTGGCGCTACACATTCGGAAGTGAGATAACCTGCCCAGGGCCCCTTCCCAGTAAGAGCCAGGGTTCTACCCAGGCAGTGTCTGCGGCTGGTCCAGTGGGGGAACTCATCTGCTGGGAGGCTTCCCGGGGAGCCACAGATCCTGAGGCATCACTGGGGAGTGAGGCCTTCAGCTAAGTGCCTCTGTGTCTGCAGAGGCGGCTGTGGGGGCCCCAGGCCGTGTCTGCATTGAGGGCTTTGAGTTCCCGACAGACAGACAGCTAGACAGACAGCCAGAGGGCAAAGCTAGGATGGGGTAGGCGGCACCAAGCCTGGTTTTGCCCATCAGAGCCTGTGTCTTTCTAGGCTCTGCTTCCAGGGCCAAGATAGGGGGTGGTTTGTTGCTTCTAGCACAGCCCGTGTCTCAGGCGGAGCCCGTGCGCCGCTGCGGGGGAGGCAAAAGGCAGAAAGTCAGCCGACCAGGCAGTCCAGAGAGGGGAAGAGCAAGCCTCCTGCTCCCAGAAATCTTGGAGCCCTTTCAACGTGGTGTTCGCTCGCTGCAAAATAAATGTTTTGTGTTACAAGGAGATGGAGATATTATCTCATCGGCCCTACTAGTTTAGCACTGGCTCTGCCAGCCTCCCGCTCTACTTTTGGCAGGGGCAGGAGAGTGGAGAAAAACAGGACCAGGTTCTGTTTGCAAAACATTTTCATCAGTCAAAAAACTGCCAGGGTTGTGAATATTAAATAAACCCTGACTCATGGAGACGTATACCTTGCTCTGCTGTGCTGATCGACTGGGTAACAGACAGAGTTATGTTGCTTTAGAAGTGACAGCTCTAACATTCTGCAGACTTCTCAGAACTGCTCTGGCTTTTTCTGAACAAAGAACAATCCACAAAAACGCCCATGGTTTGCAATGCATAGGAGTCTGTTTACGGGACCACAGACTCGGGCTCTCTCCTCGACAGAGCCCTCGGTCAAAAGGGACCCCGGTGAGGTCATCCATTTAATCGCCTTCCACTTACAGGTGGGGCTGGGGGGCCTGAAGCTCTTCTGCCAGTGGATTTATTGAGAGTGTGGCCGAAGTGTCGGACCCTTATACTGAGTTCCCTCTGGGCCAGCCCCTGTTTTTTTCCATTGCAGAATTTATAAGTGGGTTTGCAATGAGAGCATAGTGTTGCTTTGCCAGAAACAAAGGTTTTCACTGTGTTTCAGTCACTAACCTAAGACACCGTAATGGAAGCCAGGCTTCCCAGTCCCCAGCTCTGGCCAGTCCTGAAGGAAAAGTTCATCCAAGAAGAGGAATAGTAACAGTACAGCCAAGGCTTACAGCACGAGCAAGGCATTGTTCTAATCCTCACAAAACCAGGAGGGAGCGCTGTCATTTTGCAGACAGGAGCTTTCCTGTTTATCGTCTTCTTAGGCCAGCCGAGGTTCCCATCCTGTTCCTTAGCTTCTCCTCAGCTCTCCAGCTCGGCCCCCTTCTTCCTCACGTGACCACTGTCTTCTGTTAGACTTGAAACAGAGCAAGCCCACTCCTTCTGTGGTTCTCTCCTCAAGACCCATTTCTTTCTTGCTCTTTAAACCCATAACCTCAGTTGACAACCATAACCTGAATGTTTACCCCCACTTTGCCTGGCTCTCGTTGTGAAGATACCTTTGCAAACCGGCAGAGCAGAGCAGTGAAGTGTGTGGATTCTGAAGTTCAACGGCTTGGGTTTGAATCCAGCTCTATCCTCCCTAGCTGTGTCACCTTGGGCAAGTTACTCAACATCTCTGAGCCTTGCTTGCCTCCCCTATAAAGCAGGACTAACTGTGCTTATTTCATGGGAATGTGAAATGAATGTTAAATGCTGTCGAACTGTGCCTGGCATTTAATAGGTACTTCCTAAATGTGACATTACCTCGCCAAAAAGACTAAGTGTCTCAAGGGCAGAGATGGCTGTGGTGTCTTTCTACAGTGCCAGGCTAGTGATGAACAAGTAGAAAAAGCTCGATAAGCATTGGCTTGGGTCTTTGGCTGCTCAAATAAATGGTGAGAAGATATTTGTATACTGACCCTTCCCAGGAAAGCAGCAAAATGGAAGGTAAACACAAAGAAATATAGAATCACTACATTTTTCTTTCTTTGTTTCTTTTTTTTTCTTTTTTAGGGCCACACCCATGGCATATGGTAATTCCCAGGCTAGGGGTTGAATCAGAGCTACAGCTGCCAGCCTACACCACAGTAACACGGGATCCGAGCTGAATCTGTGACCTACACCACAGGTCACAGCAACGCCGGATACTTATCCCACTGAGCAAGGGCAGGACTCGAACCGGCATCCTCATGGATACAAAGGATGCTAGTCATCTTCGTAACCCACTGAGCCACAATGGGAACTCCCAGTAGCTACTTGTATTACTAGTTATGTCCTTGTTTCTGGGCCTGGCTCTTCATATGCTTTGTTTCATTTAATCCTCATCATAGTCATAGAAAACGGGTACCATCATTGTTGAGTCACAGAGGAGAAAACGGATGCACAAACGCAATTAATTTATCTAAGAGGCAAGTTAGTATTCATAACCTTCTTTGCTGCTGATGTAAGTCATATTCATAATTGATAAGGAGCCATGGTTGTCTAAGCCAAGCTGATGAATAAATAAGAGAATAGGGCATGCCTGTTCTATGTGGCTGCAACACATAGTGCATTATACACCTTGCCCCAAAAAACAAACCAAAACAAACAAAAAAAACCCAACCCAACCAGGCAACTTATGGTATATTTTGTTTTGCCAATGAGGATACTCATCGCAGTTCATACAGCTTACAGACCACAGTGCCATGCAGAAAACCTCCAGCGCCTGCAGAGACTAGCCTACTCAAAGCTGCCTTAGGTGTTCTACGTCCCGTCTGTCCCGAGGATTTAGAAAACCGAAGCCTTCAATCAGTAGCTAAGACATCACACCAGAATCCTGTTCCGACCTATGCCTGAGCTGTTAAAGTTGCCAGAATTTGCTCTCACAGCCCCTTGAAGACTTTGACACACTGCAGCTCATTTTCTTCCTCTTTGGGAAAAAGAAGAGAAATCCTCCCACAGAGAGTGTGATTGGGCCAAGTTCACACAGCAGACAGGAGGATAAAGAGCGGCCTGTGAATCAATCACACTGGACAGGCTTCCTGTCCTCGGCTTAGGGCTTTCCTATGGGGCCCTCCAGCCTCAGCCTACGCTCCCCTTTGCACACATCCCTAGGCCCTGTTCATTCTCTCTCAGGCCCCTTGCTTTCGTTCAGGTCTCAGATGGGGCTTCTTTGCCTCCTGTCACTAAAAGGCATGCAAGGTGGCATCCTGTCCCTTCAGCCCCAGTCTCTGTCACAAACGTGTCTTTCTCTTTCCTGTAAGATGATCTCCACATTCTTTGGCGGTGCAGAGGAGATATAGAAACTCATTCTCTCCCGACCTGGGGTGTGGGTAAATTCATCTGGCAACACAAACCCAGTCACTGAGTTAGGGAATCTGTGTGTAATGGGTTTAGGCAGTGAGTCTCCGGAGCTTAGCCTGCTCAGCATAAAAAAGGCCATAGAAATCTCTCTCCCTCCGTGAAATCCTGTTGCACACAATTCAGGAAATGTACAAGACAGTGAGAATACAGTCAACCTATTGGAATTTCTTTTTGAAGGGAAAAAATATCTCGCAGAGGAAAACCATTGATCACCAACCTCTGTGCCTTGGTAGGGGGTTAGGCTGCAGTCATCAGAGGTGAAATTTCAAAGGCCTGGGGGAGGGTCGGCTCACTTAATAACATGTCAATATTAAATTACATCATAAATAATCAGAACTTCCTGCATATTTAATGGGAACTTTGTTGTGTAAATTTGGAACTCATCCAAAGGGAGACAAGTGACTTCTGTTATTGTTTAGCCCTCTGGGCCCAACTTATCGTGGGATTTTGTTGTTGTTTTGAACTTTGGAACCTTTAGCAGACGTGAGAAGAAAGGCACTAAACCAACTGACTTTTAGATGGTCTCTTTCGCTTCCCTTTTCCAGTTTGAAATTGGTTAGTGTTTTTTCTTATGTAAAAAAGATCCAATAATATCCAAAGCCACGAGCAACAGCAAAACAGGATGAAATTACTGTTTAGTTTGAAAGTCTTCAACAGGACTGAATCAGCTTGGTGATGACCAACTCTGGTCCCTCTTGATCTTCCTAAAAGGGACACTCTTTGACATTTGCCGAGTCTATGAGGTCATTCCTACCCCAAGAATTTTTTAGAGGCTCGTCATATTAATTTGAGCTCCTATAAAGTTTAAATAAGAACATCTGAGTTTGTACCATATGATACAATACAAGTATAAAGATTATTTACAATTATGACCCAAAGAATAAAGCCTCAGTTTCTTTTTTCTTTTCATTTTTAAAGGTTTTATTGAGGTAGAGTTGATTTACAAGGTTGTGATGATTTCTGCTATAAAGTGATTCAGTTATATACACGTACACACATCCTTTCTCTTTCAGATTCTTTTCCCACATAGATTATTACAGAATATTGGGTAGAGTTCTCTGCGCTCTACAGCAGGTCCCCTTTGGCCAATCATTCCATATATGTCGATGTGCAAATGCCAATCCCAAACCCCGAGTCCATCACGAAAGTCTCAGGCTCCTATCTACAATTCAAACCCTCCCCCAAATGGCCCTACTTCTCTAACTCCATCTTTGCTCCGACCCCGTGGGCAAAGCCTTCCTTCCACCTGCAACCCCTCACCACTTTGCGGCCTCACCCCTCTTCTCTTTGGGAACCAGCCCTGTTTCTCTACTTCTGGGGTCCTCTCCAGCCTCCTTCCCTCGTAAAGCTTTTATACCTTCACTTCGATCGGAAGTTATTTTCGTGGGCACCGTTTTCTGAGATCCTACTATGTGTCAGGTGCTGCGCTAGGAATCTGACACGTTATCTCACTTAAGCCTTGAAAGAAGGGTACTATTTTCATATCAGATTTTTGCCCTTTTCTTAACGATGGACAATCTGGGTTGTTTTTAATTTGTTATAAGTAGCATTGCAGTGAATTACTTTCACATCAGCATTTCACATGCCTGCAAGAGTTACTGCAGGATAAATGTCAAGACAGGGACTGCTTGACCAAAGGGTGAAAGTGTGCTAAATTTTTATAAACATCATTCAATTTTCTTCCCTGAAGGTTAGACTTTTTTTTTGCTTCTTTTTAGGGCCGCACATGTGGCCTATGGAAGTTCCCAGGCTGGGGGCCGAATCAGAGCTGCCGCTGCCAGCCACAACCACAGTCTCAGCAACTCGGGATCCTAGTCATGTCTGCGACCTCCACCACAGCTCACGGCAATGCCAGATCCTTAACCCATTTAGTGAGGGCAAGGATCGTACCCACAAACTCAAGGTTACTAGTCAGGTTCCTTACCACTGAGCCACAATGGAAACTCCTGGACCATTTTTTATTCTTACCATCAATGTGTGAAAGTACAACACAGGTCTCGTTACTGCCGAGCCATGACAGGAACTCCTCTTTCTTTCTAATTTAAAAAATTATTTTTTCTTTCTTTTTGATCTCTCCACAGCATATGGAGTTCCCGGGCCAGGGACTGGATCTGAGCCACATTTGTGAACTATGGCTGCAGCTGTGGCGACACCAGATCCTTTAATCCACGGTGCTGGGCCGGGAGTTGAATCTGCATCCTGATGCTGCAGAGATGCCACTGTTGCACCACAGTGGAAACGTTTTAATCCACGCTTTTTTTTTTTTTTTTTTTTGTATTGTATTGTTTTGCTTTTGGCCATGCCCACAGCATGTGGAAATTCCTGGGCCAGGGATAAACCTAGGACATAGCGCTTGTCACCTGCGACATAGCTTCAGCAACACTGGATTCTTAACCTGCTGTGCCACACAAGCTTCCACCCAGGTATTTTCTTATACGTCTTTAATTCAGTGCTTTGTACCAATAGGTGCTCAACGTAAGCTTTGTTATTGGATAAATTCATTTGAATTGATATTAGTACAAATAAATATTTCTAGTGTGAGGGGACATTAGTAATCAACAGTCCAGCTTCTAGGGCCAGACTACCTGGGTTTGAGCACCAGCTCTGACACTGACTAGCTGTGTGAACCGTGTCAGGACCCCTCACATTTCTGGGCTTCAGTTTTCTCATTTGCAATATGGGGCTAATGCTCAAAATGGTACTTGGCATATGGCACGTACTATATAAGCGTTAACTATTATGTCTAATTTTTTTTTTTTTTTGCTGTACCTGTGGCATGTGGAAGTTCCCAGACTAGGAATTGATCTGGGCAGCTTCAGTGTCAAGGCTGGATCCTTAACTCACTAAACAATACAGGAACTCCTTATCATGTCTAATTTTTATTTTTGTTTTATTTATCATGTCTAATTTTTATTTAGTGTTTGCCAAGTACTAAGTGCTTCATAAGTATCATCTCAATTAATCCTCCCAGCAGTCCTATGAAAGGGGGTTATCAACCCTATATTAGGCATTAGCAGCATCCATATTTTACAAACGATGGAATTGAGACTCCAAGAGTTTAATAACTTGACCAAGTCAAAGGAGGTGGCGTCAGAATTTGATGGCATGTCTGTTTGATTCAACTCAGTCTATCTTGTTATTCTTGGAGAACCCGTTTTAACTTTTATTTTGTATTATAAAAGTGCCCATTAGGGGCTTAAAATTCATTGAAGGTATAACCGTGTCATTTAGCAGCCTTCCTGTCTAGTCACTGTGGACTTGGGCACTTGTCTCATGGTATTTCTCTTAACATCCTCTGGGTCCCTTCAAGGTCTGCCCTTTTCTTAAGGCCCCATGTCCCCCAATCCCATAAATTATTATTATTATTATTATTATTGTTTCAAGTGTCAAACCCACAGCATATGGAAGTTCCCAGGTCAGGGGTTGAATCAGAGATATAGCCACCAGCCTACACTGCCACAGCAACACCAGATCTGAGCCTCTCTGCAACCTACACCACAGCTCACGGTAACGCCGGATCAAACCCGAGTCCTCATGGATACTGGTCTGGTTCGTTACCGCTGAGCCACGACGGGCACTCTGATTCCATTGATTCTTTTTCTTTTCTTTTCTTTTTGGCCACACCCACAGGATGTGGAAGTTCCTGGGCCCAAGCGCTGCAGTGACAACGCTGGATCCTTAACCCACTGTGCCACAAGAGAAATCCCTTGGGAAACCTTTCTTGGGAAACTGCCCTCCCACTCCCTGCAAACTCTCGACTGGGTTGGCAACCCTGCCCCTGTACTCCCATACCTGCCTGTTCTTTGCACCAAAGATATCTTAATGTACTTATCCATGTATGTGTCAGTATCACAATTAGATTGTGAGCCCTTCGAAGCTTGGGACTGTGTCATATTTCTCTATGTACCTCTTTGTCTGACAGTAGCATAGATTAGGTGGTCAATAGTCTTTATAAAGTGTTTACACTTGTAAGTGAACAGATGAATGATTCATTAACAAAAAACTATTTGCCCCAAAATGGTTTCTCCACTTTACAGACAAGGCAGCGAAGGGACTACTCGGTATTCACAAACATCATGATTATTTCTCAGGTCTGATTATGAGTAACAGGCATAGTGATTTTCAAATGACATTGTGGGATTTGGGGTTGCGCACAATCAATGGGGGCCCCAAGAGTAGAACCTGGAAGGGTCTGTAGTGGAACGCTGCAGTATAGGACAGCTAGGAGTCTTACAGAGTGCCACAAGAAACCTGTAAGACTTTCATTCTATTCACACAAAAATCTCAGTTTAGATAAATCTTCAATGTTTACACATCTTATTTGCTAATTGAAAAATCATTTAATATAGTTTAAGTTAATAACATCCAGACTCAATTTAAATAAATAAAAAGGGAACAACAGAGAACAAAGAAGTAGAACTCTTTTATCCTCCTCCTACACTGTCCTTCTTATGACCTCATGCTTTCCTAAAGACCCTGGATGCAGCTAAAGCAAAACACTAAACTGTCTGAACACCACTATACTTTCAAAAATTCGCTTGTGAAATTCAAGAAAAAAGGTAAGGAAGACTGTCATGTTTGTCCTGACTGTCATATTTCAATACTGAGTGTTTCTGAACTTTGAGTATCATTAGGGCTGTTTTTGTAGTTAAATAATAAGTAATAATGACGATGGTAAAAAAACCCATATTATATACATATTATATATAATAATACATATTATTATTATATAGAAGTCACAGTCCTTGAACGTCCACGCAGTGGAGTTGCTTTCTACTAAGTATCATATTTACGCTTCACAACAACCTTTTAAATATAAATTATTTTTCCCTTTTATCTACTTGAACAACTTAAGTTCAGTGGGATCAGATCACTTGGGGCACGTCCAAAGGACAAGTGGTAAGACTCTGGGGTCAAAGGCCGTGCTGGTTACACCAGGCCACACTTAGCCTCTGCTAGTCTCTGAGAAGTTTTGTTACCTGCCTGCGCATATGCGAGTGCCGGGCGGGTGTGATGGGGAGTCAGATGAAGCTAAGAATCGAAACACAGAAAGTGGTGAAAAGGCGAAGGAACCAAGAGAGACAGGAAGCTGGAACCATAACAGAGACACTAGGTAGGAGCCACCAGGAGGAGGGATGGACTCGCCTGATCCGCAGACACCTTAGGTGGAGGGGTGAGGGGCGGGGCCTAGGCGGGGAACCCCGGGAGCGTGTAGACCAGTAGTGGACCAGCCCGAAATGACGCCTCTCTCGGGGAAGGAAAGGTGAGGGGAAAGTGAGTGCAGTCAGATGGAAAACTCTGGCAAATGCTAAGGCAGCTCATCTCCACTTTCCAAAACCAAAGCAGATTCTATCCTCTCCTTTCCTGGGGAGGCTCTCTTGTAGAGTAGCAGGAGGGGACTGGGAGAAGGGCTTGCACAGAGCGCCCCCCCCACCCCGGCACGTTGGTACGGCCCATCCCCCCGCCGCTGATCTGGCAGGCTGCGCGCGCACCCTCCGGCGGGGCGCGGGCAGTCGGGGAGCTTTGGCCTCCGCGGCCGGGTTCCCTCCTCTCGTTCCTCGCGTGCTCCTCGCTGGCCCAGCGCCCGCCGGGTTACGCGCCCGCGCGCCTGGCGGGGAGGAGCGCGGCCGCGGGGGCGCGCCCTGGTGACTCCGCCCTCCCCTCCCCGCTCCCCACCCCCCTCCCCACCCCCCCCCAGCTTCTCTCCCCTGAGTCCCGGTTGCCCCGCTCGCGCGGCTCCGTGTGAGGAGACCGGGACTCCACGCCGCCAGCCCTTGCGCCCCCGCCTCGGCGTGCGAGGCGCCGCGCCCTCCCGCTGCCCTGCCTGGTGCATGGAGGGGCCCATTCGGACCGCAGCCGCCGCCGCCGCCGTAGCCGCCGCCAGCGCGCGGGGGATGACCTGGGGGTGGCTCTCGGAGCCGGCTGACGCGCAGGAGGTCTGGGGGCTTAGCCGGCCCAGCTCAGAGGTGCGGGGGTGGGGGTCGCACCTAAGGGTCGGTGGGAGGGGTGGCCTGGGGACACCGGGCTTGGGAGCCACGAGGCTTGGGAGGTGGAGGTCCCTGAGTGGACGGGCCAGCGTGCCCCGGAGGTCGTGGGGGTCCAGGCTGTGTGCGGGGTCCGGGAAGGGCAGCTGACGGATGCGCAGCGGGGAGCCCAGCCGGCCCCAGTCCTCGGGGACTATGAGCCACCTCGTGCGAGGAGGCGGGGTGAGGTGTCAGTGACACGGTTAAATCTCTTTGACAATGATCCGATGGGGCAGGTGAGATGCAACACAGCGGGGAGCGAGGGGCGCCAGCACGTTTTCCCAAGGGAGCGGGGTCCCTCGCCTCTCTCAACCTCCATCCCCGCAGAGCGCCCTCGAGACACAGTGATTTATGGATAGGGAGAATCAAGAGAAATTTTCTGCACAATGTATCTTTCTCTGCCTTCACAGACTCAGTGACTTCCCAGCCCCAGGGAGCGTATTTTTCCTTCTCCTCTGTAAAGCTTTCTGTGGATTGCATTATCATCTGCTAAATACACTGCAGCTCGCCATTTATTTCACTCCGCAGCTTCCAGACCTTTGTTGCATTCTCTCCACATCTAGGAATTTCAGTAATAAATCAGTGAGGGGGATAGAGAGGCTCTCTCTCGCCCTTCCCTTCATTGTTCTCCCTAACCCCACCAAGTCAGGTGGAAGGCTCTCCAAAGGAGCCTTCTCCAGAATGCCTGCCTTTCCCAGTCCGGACTCCAGAGGGTGGCAGGTGCCTTAAGGGCAGTCTTATCCAGTTGAGATCTAGAATTTAGGGAACCTCATTAACAGAACCTCTGTGACCTAATTCAGACACCTTGAGAAGCAGAAGATTGAACTAAAAGGTAACATGAGATTTAGTCTCAGGCCAATGGCCAGTAAAGATCAAAGAGGCCAGTTCTGATTCCATGCCTCACCGGTGCTACAGCCCTCAGACGCCCCAGCTGACTCTTGGCATACCTAGTGGACTGTGTCTGCTGGGAGAGGATGGGGAGGGGGCTGGAGAATGAAATGGGTTTATCCTCAGAATAATTCTAAACGTTCTATTACATTTTATAGCTCATTTTTGGGGATAATCTCTTTTAGCCGCAAATGTGGGGGTAGTTCAACTTTTAGAAAGAGATGAAAGAAAACTACAGAAAATTTCTGGAAAATTTAAATTAGTGCTTAACTAGAAAGCATTCTTAGGAACCCAGAGAGGCACCAGATACTGCAGTTTCTGTTTTGCACATGTGGAAATAAAGTGCCTCATACTTGAAGTTATATGAGAAGAATGGGGAAAACCTGTTTCATTTTGTAAAGACGTGCCCTGGGTGTGTGTTTGGCAGTGTGCAGAACAGAAACATTTATATTTCTATTAAACACACACACACACAAGTGTGTATTGTTTAACTTTCATGCAAAAACTCGGATGTAGTATTTGGGAAATCTGCCTTTGTTTGGATAGTTTAGTCAACCAGGAAAATCAGTTACTATAGGTACAGTGCTATTGTTTGTGTAGTAACTCACTTGGGATGCTTTGATTGATTGCCGTGGTTCTCATCAACCTCCTCTTCTGTGGAGAGTACTTAAACAGCTCTGACTCTCAAGCCGGGAAGTACAAAGAACCCTTAGGACCTGGAGCATAATCATCTAGCTTGTGTAGGTTGGCGTCTAAGTCAGTCTTACTCCTTGCCTTCTTTGCAGGTGGTTTGACTTTGCATGGAAGGAATTAAGTTCGCTTTAAGATAGGACCCCTCCCTCCCCCTTCCCCCCATCTGCAAGGTTTATGTAAAGATAAAGGCTTTGTGCTGGAGTAAGAACTTCTGTCCTAGGACTGTGCTCTAAAGAGATCAGGTAAAACTTCTTGGTTGGTTCGCATGCTTTCTTCTTATTTTTCCACTTTTGCTTTCATGACTTTCTGGATGATTTCATTTATGGTTTTGTCCACATAGACGAGGAAGTAGAATTTTTCTTTTCTAGAAGTGTTTCTTCTGCAGGCATTTAGACTAAAAATTGGTATTGCTTCTAAGTAAAATCCCAGAGAAATGATTTCAGGAATTAAACTTTATCTTAGTGAAATCAGACTGGACATAGGGAACGAAAAATAATTAAGTAGAAAATTTGTTATTTTTAACACATCGTTACATTAGCCATTGTCTTGTTATTAGCATCTGTCCTATGTAGGAGTGTAGATAAGGCAACACAGCAGAAGAGGAATTGTCTAGAGATGGTCTTTCTTTAGATATATTGTGATCTTACTACTTGATAGAAACTAATGAGGTTAGAAAGAGAATTTGGAGTCTGGTTGCTAAATAGATTGCTTTGAAGGACTTGATTATACAGTGGATTTTGATTGGTGCTTTCTTCAAGAAATTTTCCTAACTTGAATTAGAGAGTGCTTTATTGTTTTTATTTAAATTTTTATATCACGTGTTAACATTTCATTGATTTATTAACAGTCCATTTATAGATTTGTGTTGCGTGTATGTTTCCAGCTCACTTTCTAGAGAGCGGGGAGGAGGGAGGCCTTTACTTGGTTCTTTTCGGTTACAGGTAAGAGGTGGGATATGGAATATACTTAAGGTCACTTTAAAAATATTGGATTACAATTAAATGAAAAACTGGTTTGTTGGTTTTTTTTTATTAATTTTAATCCTTCAAGTTTTCCCTCATTGTTAGTGCTCTTTCTGCCATTGTCAGGCTTAAAACATACAGTATCATTGTCATCTGTCCCCTGAATAATGGTCCTGAGGTGATATTATTAATGTGGCTTTTTAAAATCAAACTAATTATTCTTGCCTAAAAGGGCCACATGTGTGCGATTCTAGCTGCCTGGTGCCTTTTGAGAGCCCTGGAGACAGGCTAGTGAATAGAGCTGAAAATTCATTCTGTATTTGATTAAATGGAACAGACTTGCTGCTCCTTACCCCAGCAGGGGCGATGAGCTCTCTTGATCCCCGAAGCGGCTCCAAGACCCTGGGAATTCCATTAGCGAGCACCTGAGGAATTTCTGCCCTGCAGTGCCTTTTTTGTATGTGTGTATGTGTGTGTGTGGAGAGGGAGTGGAGCAGAGTGGGGATGAAGGGGGGTGGCGGTGGGCCGAGGGCGGAGAGAGGCTACATTAGAAGACTCCATATGTTAGCAGATCTAACTAAAATCAAGGCATGACTTAACAGCTTATCTTGTAAGAGAAAAACCCAACCCAAAGGCAGATCGCTGGTCAGGACTTTCTTACCAGCAGGACTGTGGTGATGCGTCTTTACTCCGAAGGGAATGCCACTGTAAGTACAGAAAGTCACTTTTCTGTTTTTTCCCTCCAAAACTCAAGCATATACACGTTGCAGACTTGGTAAGTGCTCTCTGAATGATCTTTTGATAAATATGTAAAATTGCGTTACAGTTTGGTCTTGCCTGGAAGGGCTGCTTTATTGTTTTAATAACTTTTTCAACTGAGAGCAAAATCAGACTTTTCTGTGTTTTTTCGGAGATGATATGCTTGTTTGAGTAGGCATTTTTGACTTTGCGCTTTTGTTTTCATATGACCTTTATTGTGTTTTCATAACATTATTTTTACAGAATTTAAATTCATTTAGGGTATGTCTCTTTTTTCTGTTGTCTTTTGAAGAATTCTTTCTGATTGCTAGTATTTTTTTAAGGCATCACTTTGCCGACTTGCCAGCGGCCACAAGTAAATGCAAGTATATCCGCCAAAAGTATTCTGTAAAATCTTTGGAGCAAAATTTTTGAAAACATCAGTGTGTCTTCCTCTCCTGCCCCTCCTCCCATGACCCCAAATAATTTTTGGATAAAAACATTTTTCCGAATATGAGTCCAGTTTGTTTCATGTGAGCTTTTCAAGGAAGAACAGTTCTGACTCTTGAATGGTATAGTTAATTGATTTTTGTCTTCCAAAAGCAGTTAAAAATGAATGTGAATTCCAGTGTTTGTAGTTTTCAACTAGTGTAGAGTGCGGTAGCATATTTAATGGTTAATTTAATATATTTTGTTACTGATTAAAATCATGTTGTGTGTCACAGTTCACTCCATCCTATTCCCATGTAGTCCTCTACCAAATTCTCCACACCATACTAAATGTTGAGAAAATAAAGAAGTCTTTTAGAGAATAAGTTTAATTTTTCCCCCACCTTCATCCTGGGCTTGCCTTCCACAGGTATGGCCAAATTGGAAGGACTCTAGAATGAATGGGAATAGATACTAAAGTTAGCCTGGGGCCTGTCCGGGTTCACAGTTGTTCAGGCGCTTTGCTGTGTGATGTATTTTGTTGGCCAGAGATAATAAAAAAAACTATCCCAAAGCATATTTTGTTTTACTGCTAATCAGTTGGAATGTGAGTTAAGACTTCAGTTCTTGGGAGTTCCCGTTGTGGCTCAGCAGGTTTAGAATCCGACTGGTATCCATGAGGATGTGGGTTCAATACCTGGCTCCGCTCAGTGGCTTAAAGGATCTAGCGTTGCTGAGAGCTGCAGTATAGGTCACAGAGGCAGCTTGGATCTAGAGTTGCTATGGCTGTGGTGTAGGCTGACAGCTGCAGCTGTGATTCAACCACTGGCCTGGGAACTTTTGGGGATGTGGCCGCAAAAAGACAAAAAAAAAAACAACCCTGAAAACAAAACGAAACCAAAAAAGACTTCAGTTCTTGAGGACCAGTTATATACTTTCAACAGTAGAATTAAGCAACCCGAAGTTCCTTACATCTTACTTGGCGTGGGGAATACACAGGTTATGTTATTGAACTTAGATGTATTCTCCTAACATTTTGTTGCAGTATTTTTATATTGCCCTAACATAAACAGAGAATTAAGAAGCTGAAATAAGGCTGTTTTTCAGCTATTCTTGTTATGGACTCGCTCATCTCTTTATATTTATGTGAACTGAGGCAGTGCTCTTGACCTAAGCCTTAGTTTCCTCTTCCCTAAAATGGGGATAATGACAATAGTATCTGTTATCACTGTGCGGGGATTAGATGAGATGGTGAAAGTAAAGCCCTTGGCATATAGTAAAACCTCTGTGAATATTAGCTGCTGCTTTTAAGTAACTCCTCCTATACATGTTAGTCTGTTATTTTGATCCAAAAGTCATTTCTTTTGAAGAGTAAATAATAAGGGATTCTCAGAAGTTAGTAATAGTGTGGGCACATGTAACGGCTGTCGTTTCAGTATGGTATGGTTTTCTTCATTTTGCAATTGGAACTTAAAAGACACTTGGAAACAATGTGTTGCAATTTTTCCCATTGAGGTATGATATAAAAATGTACACAAGTGTACAGTTAATGTATATGTATGTGGTAACCATTACCCAGATCAAGATGGAGAACTTTTCCCTTGTGGAGAAAGGCCCCTTGGCATCCCTTCCCAGGCCAGCCCACCGCCCCCAGCAGACAGCAACTATTCTGACTAGTCTCACCATATGTGAATGTTGCCTATCCCGAACTTTGTAAAAATGGACTCATACGCCAAGCACTCTCAGATCTGGTTTCCTGCACTGCCCGTTATGTCTGAGATCCGTCTTTGTTGCTGTGTGTGGTAGCAATTCATTCTTTTTAAAGTGTTTCAGTATCTTTTGCTTGTTTTGAAGTTCATAGTAGTTCATTTTATTGGCACTTCGGGTAATGTGGTCATTGGGAAACAAGAAAATAACAACACTTCTCCCTAAATTATTAGAAAATCAGATCCCAGGCACTGTCTTAGAACAATAACTGTGAACTTATTCTTATATATTAAGCTGGGTTGAAGGTAATATAATCACCTTCAATCACATTTCTAGAAACCAAATCCTTGCAGAACTGCCTTCTTTTTTTTTTTTTTTATTATGTGTTTATAAGGAGAGGGAGCCTCAAAATAAAGAACGACCATCTAAGCTTATATCCTTCATGCTTAGGATTTAAGGCCATAATCAATGCTTAGTACTGTACTGAAGTAACCACTAGCTCAGCATTATTATAATATTCTCTTAGAAGAAAACATAACAACCCAGTGTATTCTTGGGGAAAAAAAAATCCACCAATAATGGAAAAAAATGAAGCAAGGATGTTGTTATACTACAGGAAAGTTTTGAAGACCAGGACCTCCCAGTTATATCAGTAAGAAGAATTTTGGATACTTACCTTCCTAACAGTTGCTGTCGGGCTATGCCTATATGTTTGGAATTTCTGTTTCTATTGTTAGGATTCCTTTTTGTTTTGTTTTGTTTTTGTCTTTTGTCGTTTTAGGGCCGCACTGGTGGCATGTGGAGGTTCCCAGGCTAGGGGTCTAATTGGAGCTGTAGCTGCCAGCCTGCGCCAGAGCCAGAGCAACGCCAGATCCGAGCTGCGTCTGTGACCTACACCACAGCTCATGGCAACGCTGGATCCTTAACCCACTGAGCGATGCCAGGGATTGAACCCGCAACCTCATGGTTCCTAGTTGGATTCGTTAACTGCTGTGCCATGATGGGAACTCCCTGTTAGGATTCCTTAATATGCAAAGTAAAATTTATTTTACCGAACAGTGAAATAAGGATACAAGATGATGCTGATGAATCAGAAGTTTGTTTTTTTAAATTTTGGAGGGGCCCATGGTTGAGGTTAACAGCTTGTATTTCTGTTCTTGGAAACGTTGATGAAGGATTTTCTGGATTTTCTGCTTGAGCACAAGCCATTTCTCTCTCCAGAAACATTGTCTGTTTCAGCATTTGTAATTTTTTTTTGTCTTTTTAGGGCCTCACCCAAGGCATGTGGAATTTTCCAAGCTAGAGGGCAGACTGGAGCTACAGCTGCCGGCCTACAACACAGTCATAGCAATGCCAGATCCAGCTGCGTCTGCAACCTACACCACAGCTCATGGCAACACCGGATCCTTAACTCATTGAACAAGGCCTGGGATGGAACCTGCATCCTCATGGATACTAGTCGGGTTCATTTTTGCTGTGCCACCATGGGAACTCCCCAGCTTTGTAATTTTATTCTTCATATTGATAGCTCCTTGGCACAAGGTCATTCATTCTTCATATATAGCCATGGGCGTGGATGGGTTCATCTGAACTTTACAGGGGCAAGTTGTCCCCTTTTCTCTTAAATCAGCACATCAGTGGCAAGACTTCAGTGGGGTGGGGAGAGTTGAAATAGTATATATGATTCCTCTTTTGTCCCATAGGGCACTCAAAAGATGCAGATTTTGTTTCAAAAGAGGGAAGAACTGTTGGCAAGTAGAACTGCCTCATGATAGAAAATGCTCTTTTGAAGGGGCCTGAGCTCCATGTTACTGAGCTGTTGTAGTGACGTTTGCAAAAGATGGTGTGGGAAAAACCTCTTCCTTAGGTGGGAGACTGCATGCCTTCCAAAGCCCTTTGCAGTGTGATCCATGAAACAGGCTCTTACGGGGAGCTCTGCTACTTCACTGCACATACGCCAGTCCCCGCTCATCCCAGGTTTCACTTGCTGCAGTTTCATTTACCTGGGGTCAGCCGCAGTCCTGGAAGTTTCCAGAAATAAACGATTCATAAGATTTAAGTGGTGTGTTGTTCTGAAGAGTGTGAGGAAATCAGGTGCCATCCCTCCCGAGATCCCCAAAGCCTCCGCACTGTTGTGCTCCTGGCTTTCAGCCATCGACTTTGTCATAGCTTGTTGACAAAGCAGATACTCCCAAGCAGATACTCCTCTTTCTGATTATCAGAAGGTCAGTAGCATTGCAGCGCTACGTCACTGTGCCTACGTCATTCACCTCATTTCATCTCATCTGTGGGTGTTTTGTCATCTCACATCCTCATCATCACAAGAAGGGTGATTACAGTACAGTAAGATATTTTGAGAGAGAGACACCACATTTTTATCCCAGCATATTGTTAAAATTGTTCTATTTTATTTTATTTTTTTGTCTTTTTGCCTTATCCAGAGCCGCACCTGCGGCATATGGAGGTTCCCAGGCTAGGGGTCTAACCGGAGCTGTAGCTGCTGGCCTACACCACAGCCACAGCAACGCGGGATCCGAGCCGCGTCTGCAACCCACACCACAGCTCACGGCAATGCCGGATCCTTAACCAACTGAGCAAGGCCAGGGATCGAACCTGCAACCTCATGGTTCCTAGTTGGATTCGTTAACCACTGAGCCACGACGGGAACTCCCTAAAATTGTTCTATTTTATTATTAGTTATTGTTAATCTCTTACTCTGCCTGAGGTATACATTAATCTTAGATATGTGTGTATAGGTAAAGACATAGTATAAATAGGGTTTGGGGAGTTCCTTTCATGGCTCAGTGGTTAATGATCCAGACCAGGATCCATGAGGATGTGGGTTTGATCCCTGGCCTCGCTCAGTGGGTTAAGGATCTGGTGTAGGCTGGCAGCTACACCAGATTTGACCCCTAGCCTGGGAACTTCCATGTGCTGCAGGTGTGGCCCTAAAAAGAAAAAAAAAAAGGTTTGGTATCATCCACAGCTTCAGATATCCACTGAGGGTCTTGGAACACATCCGCCGTGGAGAAGGCAGGACTGCCGTACATAATTTTAGAGGAGAAAACATGTTAAAAAATTCCATACAACCATTGGATACCTATGCTTTCTCAAACCTGCCCTGGTTTAAAGCTGAGGACTGCCTCTTCCTGTTGAACCTTTTCACTTTAGGTGTAAGTCTTAATTTATCACTAACAAGTAGATGTCAAATATTCTTTTATACTGAAAGAGAAAACAGGGAGGGACCTTTCCAATATTCTAAGCATGTCACGCACAATCAGAAAAGATAACTCTTTACTTCAAGTATAGCATCTCCTGCCTTTTTGGGTACGCACACATCTGAATTTACTTGAAGCCCCTCCATTGGCTGCGTTACTTACACTCCCATAGCAAATTATATGTATAGTAAAAGTTAATAAATGTATCTCTTGTCTGTCTACCTTCTCTCCTTCATCCAAATTTTTCTACACTTGAGTTTTAGGAGTAAGCAATAACTCATATGGGGAAGAAAGGCTGGCATCAGTGACTTATCCAAGCAATAAAGTTGTATTCAGGATGTTTTCTGGAGTCCATGATTATTTAATCTAACCATGTACACATCTTGTATCTTTCAATATATGTTAATAATTGCTATTTAGAATTATTCAAGGGAGTATAGAATCCTGAATCACCAAAATAGTATTTTGTCTATTTTTTAAAGCAGGAAAGGGTACTGATTTTTTTTCTGCCTTGTATTTATATGTGTATACATATAGCCTATGTAAACATATAGCCTGTAGCATAGGCTGCAGATGTGGCTCTAATCCGGTGTGCTGTGGCTGTGGCGTAGGCTGAAGCTACAGCTCCAATTTGACCCCTAGCCTGGGAGCTTCTGTATGCTGCAGTTGCAGCCGTAAAAGGTAAAAAATTTTAAAAAGCCCAGATCTTCAGTAGGGCACACAGGGTTCTTTATTTACCTAGTGCTTCTGCCATCCTTCTGTCTTTGCTTCCTTGACTATACCTTGCCTTTTCTCTTGCAGGCAGGGAGTGCATCTCTCATGGTGCTGATGTAGTGTCATCATTGGGTACCTGTCTAGCTCATCCTTATTTTACTCCCTAAGGATGGACAATGTGATTTCGCCTTGCATCCTTCTCACCCCTTTCCTTGCACCATGCCTAACAAGTACTAAACCCAAATGTCTTGAATGTCCCAGAGTGAAAAAGCAGTGCTTCTCAAACTTTAATGTGCATTTGAATTTCCTGGAGGTGGGGGATGTTAAGATGCAGATTCTGATTTGGTAGGTCAGGGGTGAATCCCAGAATTCTCCATTTCTGACAAGGGTCCAAATAAGGCTGATGATGCTGGGTGGACCACACTGAATAGCGAGATGCTGAACTGTCATCTCTAGATCCATGAGTGATTTCCACACACAGTTCTTTTCTTAAAAATCCAGTGAGGAGTTCCCTTGGTGGCTCAGTGGTTAACGAATCCGACTAAGAACCATGAGGTTGCAGGTTCGATCCCTGGCCTTGCTCAGTGGGTTAAGGATCCGGCGTTGCTGTGAGCTGTGGTGTAGGTCGCAGACGCAGCTCGGATCTGATGTGGCTGTGGCTGTGGCCTAGGCTGGCAGCTGTAGCTCCGATTTGACCCCTAGCATGGGAACTTCCATAGGCTGCAGATGTGGCCCTAAAAAGCCAAAAAAAAAAAAAAATCCAGTGAAACCTGTGTTTCTGCATGTCAATGGCTTTAGGTAGTAAAGATTAAAGGAAGCTTTAGATAAAGAAAAAAATAGTTAAATGTTGAAAATCCTGGGACATCCATGGTCGCATTATGACTGGAATGCTTGCCAAACATTTTGCAGATTTAAAATGTACGTGTTTTGTGCAACATTATTTTGTGCCCAGAGATCTGATGTCACCGATGTTTTATCTGTTTTTTAAATACCCAGCATTACAGGAGTTTTCCTGGATATCTAGGTACTGAAATGTACATTTTGCCTTCTGTCTCTTGCCAGGGAAATTTCAGTTATTGCCTTTTTAGATACCTGAATAACAGTAATTAGTATTTTCTTTTCTACTACGATTTGATATCTGTTCAGTGAGTAATTGTACCCATTGCCTGGTTGGAGGTGAAATTGGCAAGGGGACAAATGTCTGATGGATGAAATACTGCTTTTATCAGGCCATGAAATTATTGTAGTGACATCAGAATTTGGCAGCCTCTTTTATTCCAATAAAAAGAAAAATAGCATTATATGCTAGGGATAAGATTTTTCTTGCCCATTTATTTTGGCTTATTTTCAGAGTTTTGGCCTCAGGGCATGTGTACAACAAAATAACACAGTGAATAACAGGCAAATGAGAGGGAGTGAACATAGTTTCAGCTGGAACAGGCTTAAGGTTTATCACTCACCGCTCTTTTAGTAGATTAAACTTCCTCTCAGATTGGTGAGCATGAGAGTGGGTATGAGGAATCATCTGTGAAGGGGAGTTAGACTTCATCATTTGGCATGGTGTTGCAAAGCTTGCAGTATGTTGAGACAGTCTGATGATTGGCTATTAAAATGGTCCTCTGAGGGTGAGTGTCTGAATGTGGTTATGAATGGTATTGTACAGTTCTGTAGGAAGAGTACTATTTGTTCCTCTTTTTAAACACCAGTAAAGTAACATCATTTGATGGGATCTAGTATTTCTTCCTGCTCGTGTTACCCTGTTGACTCTTATTGTGAAATTAGGCCTTTAGATGTTGCCCATGATTTGATGACAACGCATACACCAGGATTTCAAGTTGGTTTCAATGCAGCTGAGCAGTAGTTCCAGTAGATTTGGGGACTGCTAAATCCTGAGAAAATATTTTTATGGTTCTTAACGGATTATTAAAACTTCTGAGTAGAACCACACTAGACTTACCATTGTGTTGTGCCCCTAATGTACCTCGTGGGTTCTTCTTATTGTGATCACTTTTTTCAACAAGATCATTTTTTTGTTTCTTCTGTTAAATCTTGGATGTTCTTCCAAAATGAAGTTAACAAGCTTTGTAACTTCAAAGGTTGTAACCTTCAAAGGGAGGTTGATAGTACTGATGGGTTAAAGTAGCTTTTAACCCTAATTCTAAATATATACTTCTACTTAAGAATATATTTTCAAGTCATATTATAATCTGATTAGAATGCTTCCGATCTCTAAATCAGTTCTTTTGATTTCTCTTTATTGAATGTTGGGTACACTTTCTTTACGATGGCCAAGTCCTTTTTGAGATAGAAACAAACAGATCAAACTTCTACCCTGAGTTCCTAATCCAAGCTCTAATCATTATTAAGTGATTCATATTTTGACTATAGACCTGTAGAAGCTCTTTCATGTAATTTTCATCATATGTTTTAGAGCTAAAGTGTTTTTTTAATCCCTTGGCTAACTAAAGCCAGTTTTGAGTCATTCTAAGATGAGTTAACTGTGGTCTCCTATGAGGTTAGCAAACAAAATTGTCATTATTTGTTATTTCTTTTGTGTTTGAGGATGTATTTTAAAAAAGCTGTTGTCACAGTGGTTAGGTCTTAAAATAATTTCACATCTGTCGCTGTGACAGCAGCCACAGTGGGGTTTTTAGTCATACAGTATAGCTTGTGCACAGATTTGATATCCGTTTTTTGCAGCATCAAGTAAATTTTAGCTCAGGGATTTGACTAGATCTTACTACTATTAACCAAAGTCTTGTAACTAACTCCCCAAGTTTGCTTCTAAATGCGAGCTTTTAAGTCCAGGCTGTATTCCATCCTACAGGAAGTCCACAGTAGAAATTGTTTTAAAGAAAAATTGTCAATGTTTTACTTACTCTGGGATTTCTCTTCCAGATAGGTAGATTATTAGAAAGAAGACAAGGAAATGATTGGCCCTATAAAACAAAGACTTTAACCGTTGATCAGATCCCTGTTTTCTCAGCTAGGTATTGTACGCATATACAGACCACTCAATTAGTTGTGATTACAGATGTCAGCTGGTCATGGAATCAAATTAACAGGCACCACATATCAACTTCCAAGGCCTTCTATGACCAAGAATGAGAAACTGAACTTTGGGTTTTTCATATGTGCAGTTAAGAATTTTTTCCTCATGTTGAAATGCAAGTTTCCTAGGAGAAAAATCCTTTCATTTGACACTTCATAGGCAAACAGAGTCCTGCTTTGCTTGTAAAAGTTCTTTCTAATGCTCTGACGAATACTGGCATCTTTTGTGCCCAATTCACCTAGAGGGACTGTACTGCCAGTATACTTGGGCAGTTGAAGGATAAATAATATGGTGACAAAGGAGTGGAGTCTTGCTTTGGCAAAGCAGTATCTTTTTGAGTGCCCTGCAGACTTCTCAGAACTGTGCCTCCAGAGGATTGGAAAAGGAGACTGTCCTGCCTGGCTTTGCAGCACAGACAGGCTTGGGAGGAGCCAGGACCACCCTCCCTGTACTCATGCAGCTCCTGACTGAGGAGTTGCCAGTTCAACAGTTACCGCTTCTGTCTTTTGGTTCTTTTTATTTCATGTACAGAATAGTTTTCTCCATCCCTCTATTTCTTTTTTTTTTTTGTCCTTTTGCCTTATCAAGGGCCGCACCCACGGCATATGGAGATTCCCAGGCTAGGGGTCTAACAGGAGCCCTAGCTGCGGGCTTTTCCCACAGCCACAGCCACAGCCACGCGGGATCCAAGCCACGCGGGTGCGACCTACACCACAGCTCACGGCAATGCCGGATCCTTAACCCACTGAGCAAGGCCAGGGATCAAACCCGCAACCTCATGGTTCCTAGTTGGATTCGTTAACCACTGAGCTGCGATGGGAATTCCTATCCCTCTATTTCTGATGGCCATCATTTCTTAAATAATTGTATAGAGTCCTTTGTACTTGGCGGACGGTTTTACAAGTTTTTTTTTTTTTTTTCCTTCCGTTTTTAAGAATATGTGAGAATGGAAATCATAAAGATAATCAATGTTGGTGAGCATTGGTATCAGATACAGGAGTTTTAATGCAGTTTAGAACTGGGTGGTCTTTAAAATATCTCTGTCTAATGTTGGGCAAGGAGGTGATTTGAAACTCTAGTCTTTCTTTTTAACCTTAATTTAGGTTGTAATTGCACATTTGCTTAATCAAGTAAAATAAATTCTAAGTTTTTTTCTCTCTTGTCTTTGACATTTGTAAACGACAAACTCTGCATTCTAGATTCTATTGACCTAATAGGAGATATTGAGATGCTGAGAAGAATGTTACCTAAGATAAAATTGACTCCCAGGAGTCCTGTATTTTTAAACTCTTTCCTCTGTAAATAAGTCATTTCTTTCTTTTTTTCCCCCTAGGCACAGGGATTCTTGCTTTCTAACACATTCCTTTAGAGCAGATACTTGGGTGCCTGGAAATTCTTAGAATATAATAGTGTATTCCAGCTGAAAATGAAGTTTGAAAGCCTTTTCCAGTTATATGCACAGTAAGGAAAATTGCACAGGGGGCTTTATAGAAATACCTCTCATTTTACATGGGTGTCTTTGTTCATGGAATGAATAGAAAATCAAGTTGAATGTTCTTTCTTTTAACATGTGTTCCATGGTGCCCCTGTGTCCAAAGCATGACAGATGATGTCAAAACTTAATCTGATTTTTCATTTTTTGGATATGTTAGAAAATGAATGCAAGCTTTGCAATTTTTAGTGATTCTTGTATTGCTTTTGTCAGTTGTTAGCTATTTTTTGTTTTATTCATATTTGTTTATTTATTTATTGGCTAAATCCATGGCTTGAAGAAATTCCCAGGCCAGGGATCAAACCTGCGCCGCAATAGCCACCCAAGTCACAGAAGTAACAACGCTGATTCCTTACGCTGCCGAGCCACCAGGAAACTCCTCTTCTTTGTTTTATATCATTGTGTAATATTGGCCAAACAGATGTTAATGCTGCAGCATGTAAGAATAATTCATTTGTATTCTTTCTGTGTAGATGAAAACAGTTGTTTAATGAGGTAGTTTAAAAATAGTTTTGATGACCAGATTGAGAAGGAAAGAAAAATAGATATTCCTAAAGGCAAGTCTTGCCCCTCCTCCTGGGCGGGAGTGAAGGCTAAGTTGTAAGAGCGTGGAGTCCAGCTCCCAGTAAGAGGTGTGAGGCTGTTTATTTTCACTCTGGAGATGTATATACTACAGAAGGAAAACGCTGGCCTGGCTTAACCTAAGCAAGTCATTACTTATCTACAATCTGGCACGCAATTTGATTAAAGTTGACAGAGCTCATATAATATCAGAACCAGGCCCTCTTAATGATTGATGAAGCTTGTCTCTAAGGTTTTTTTTTTTTTTGAAAGGAGAAAAACGGAACAAGAATGAATACTTGTTCAGATCTCTAATTGCCGAGTATAAGCCAAGTCTATAATGTAGTTTTATCTGTAGTGGTTAATATGTATTAATTTGTATTTTTTTATTTTTATTTTTTATTTTTTTTTGTCTTTTTGCCTTTTCTAGGGTTGCACTTGTGGCATGTGGAGGTTCCCAGGCTAGGGGTCTAATTGGAGCTGTAGCCGCCGACCTACACCACAGCCACAGCAACGCGGGATCCGAGCCACATCTGCAATCTACACCACAGCTCATGGCAGTGCTGGATCCTTAACCCACTGAGTGAGGCCAGGGATCGAACCCGCAACCTCATGGTTCCTAGTCGGATTCGTTAACCACTGAGACACGATGTAAACTAACCAATTTGTATGTTTTTTTAATGTTATAATTAAATGGCCTTAAGACAGCATTTTTAGGCCAGCAGATTAATTAGGCTTCTACATGATTGGATTCTTGAAATTTTAGAGATCTTGCCTCATATCGTCATGTCTTTTTTTTTTTTTTTTTTTTGGTCATTTTAGGGCCGCACCCATGGCATATGGAAGCTCCTGTCTAGGGGTCCAGCTGGAGCTGTAGCCTCGGCCTGGGCCAGAGCCACAGCGACACAGGATCCGAGCTGCATCTGTGACCTACATCACAGCTCATGGCAACACTGGATCTTTAACCCACTGAGTGAGATCAAGGATCGAACCCACGTCCTCATGGATGCTAGTCGGGTTCATTAGCTACTGAGCCACAACGGGAACTCCCACCATGTCTTAACATGGTCTTCTTTGATGTTAGATATTCTTTAATATAATGGAATTTTTAACCTGTAAGGAATTTTCTTTATTTTCTAGTGAAACTGAGTTATTTGTAAATCTGTAACCTAAGACATTTTCAACCCCTTGCTCTCTCACTGTATGACAGTGGTTTGCACACTTGTAACGGCATATCTGGGTCATTGAGTGTTGCTGCTGACCTTTGCTACCTTATTTGTTCCTTATCTCATTGCCAACAGATAGATTCAGTGTGTGACTGGAATGTGCCAGATGTTCTTGGCAACACTTTAAATCGTTAGTCTGCATATGGTGCTGCGTCCAACCATAGAAGATCATTTCTTATTTATTTTACCGTTTATACACTGCTTAGTAGAAATGGGTATAGGGCTGGAAGAACTAAGTAAATTTAGCATATGGAATTTCCAGATTGGTGAAACGATTGAATGGAGAATGGATTAACTTCCTACAAATGAAATTTTCTTAATTTGGGCGTTTTCAGACGGTGGATCACACAGGTTTGGACTCGGGTAAACTCTGGAGTCAGAGTGCCTGGGGGTCAAAGCCAGACTCCACTGTATTCTAGTGATATGGACTCTTGGTGCCTTAATCACTGTCTAATGGGAACGGTTGCTCATCAGGCTCTGGGACCACCGCATTTAGTCTGCACAGATAGCGTGATTGGTGCTTGATAGGTGCTTCTTGAGTGTGAGCCGTTATTGTTATGTTATCTATGAGGTGGGGGCTATACTGAGAAAATGTTATTGTGATGTGGCTGAATTAGAGACTGTCAAATCAAAATGAAAATGAAAAGAGTAGGGGTTAAAACGGGGGTGGGGGGAAGGGGCTGTAAATGTGGGAATAAGTAAGAATTGAGTATCTGTTCTTGTTGTTGAGTTGGTTAGGAGATGGCTCCCATCGGAGAGAGTGGTTAGGTAATAGCTGAGACTGTTGTAATAGCTGATGGTGAACTTTTGGAGAAATCCCTTTATCCCCAAACAGCCGTGCATCATCTTGATTTTCTTGCCCTAAGTCTCAATTTTGTTTCTTTGAGAGCTCTCCTTTCTCCTTCTCATCTCCTCAGACTCAATATAAAAGACCTTAGTACCAGGAAGATAAACTGTATTTCTAAGTATGAGATGTACTTCATACCTAGTCTTACTGACATGTTCTCCTTAACAACAATGTCTGTTGTTGGAAAATCACTCTTCTTGATAATTTTTCCATCCAAAGTACAAATGTTGTTTGCGGGGAATCCCAGTGCTTTCTAGTGTATATATGCATGTATGTGTATGTATGTGTATATGAGCTTGACTCCTCATGTCTTGTTCTTCCAAATTTCCTACATTTCTCTTGGGCTTACATATACGGTCAGAACAGATAAACACTTAACTGGGATTGGTAGCATTGAAGACCACCAATAAAGTGCGATTCCCAAGTTGTTTCAAAAAAGAAAAAAGAAATAGAATAGACATGGGATCATCATATGCAAATATTTGCCTTGGAGAAGGGCTAGTTATGCACACTGTCAGCCCCACCCCAGCCACTCCTCCGTTATGTTTTTCTCTGGCCTGGATAAGCCCTCAAGTGACTGCTGAAGACTGAAATTTAGCAGTGGAGGGGGAGCCAAGGGACCAGAGCCAGGAGTTGTGGGATTAGAACAAGACAGGGGAGGGTGGCTTACAGGCGCCCCGTTCCAGCTGACCATTGTTTCTTAGTCCTGTAGTTCCTTTCTGTGATCAGTAGTGACAGTAATAATGCTTCAGGAAAAGTTTGTCTAGTTTGTTGTTGTTGTTTAAGTATTTTTTTCAGTTAAGTCTGGAGAATTCAGTCTGTTTCTTCTACCCCCATAGATTGGCCTCATTACTGTACTCTTATCACTGGAATCCAGGTTTTCAAGGAAGCACAGTCATTTTTGTAGAAATAATGAACGTGTTTGCAGGAGAAATAATGAAAATGTCTTTAGGAAAAGAGTTGTACCACAACTCTTAACTGTGCACATTTTTAAGATACTCCATCAGGGGCCTGTAAAAGGATGAAGCTTGGTTGAATTGCATTTATAGAGTTTCTTAGGGTAGTGGCCTTGGTGGCTGTGAAGGTGGGTTGCATTTACAAGATTCTTTTAACCCTTTTGATTTGGGGGAATGTGAAGCTAGTATTTGAAACTATACTTATCCTGTCACTCAACCCCATTCTCAGTTGAGCTTTGCAAAGATGTGTGTGATCAAAAAAATAGCTGTGTGTTTAATTAGTTAATATAATGTCAACTGATATGATAATGTCCTGTATTTTGCTAAAGAGGGGTTAGCACTCAAAATTGGAAAATGTGTGACTTTTTCAAAGGGGAAAATTCTTATAAACCCCAATGTTGATTAAATAATTTTATTACTAATCTTATTCAGTTATGTACAAAGTAAACTAGATGCAAACTTCTTATAAAACTAAAATTTATGAATGTGACAAAACCAATACAATTCAGAAATTTTAAATCTTAAAAAAAATTCTTTTACATTGTCAGCACTGAGTTTTATAGTAGGAAAATACTTTTGCTTATTTTATATTTCACTTGTCTATTTGATTGGATTCTTTTGTTTTTAAGCACGTTTAACATTTTTTCTTTTTAACAATGAACTTGTTTTTTTTAAACTACTGGTCCAATATTCTGTGAGCCAGTCATTTTGAAAGTAATACCCTGATGTATAATACTGAAAAAATTTAAAACACCCATTCAATGAAGTATATGTATGCACTAATATTTACTTATTATTGAAGAACCATAATAATGTGGGATCTTTGTAATACATGTGTTCCTAATGTTGTGTTACACCATCTGTTATGTCATATGCTTTTCAAGTTTGGCACACTTATGCTGTCATGAGCTAGAAGGTGATTCACAGCTCCTGCCTTTCACCTGTTTCGAAACTTTCTTTGGATAGTATTCTGTAACATCATCTGAACTTCACATGTCATAGATGTGATCCAAAAACACAAGTGTAAATTGGGCACTGAAATCTTGTGTGATGTCTTCATTGTCTGGCCGATGATCCAGAGTAAGCTTACAGTAATTTAAATCTCAGCAGTGCAGAAACAATGAAATTAAAAAAAAAGATTTTCATAGCTTCAAAAATTCATCTGCAGCCTGAAATTAAAATAAAAAGAAACCTAGCAGGTTTAAGAATCCTTCCAGAATGAGAAGTGGCTATGGATTCACGGTGAATTAAATGGACATAAAAAGAGACCAGCACTCAAGGCCTTCCTGTTAAGAAGGTCTATGTAAAATGGATAAAGTGTAGGTCTAGGATTGCCCTGGATTCAGATCTCACCCCTCTGTCATTTATCAACTGTGGAATCTTGGGGAAACTGAGCTTTCTGCATTTCCATTTCCTCCTTTGTAAAATGGAAATAATAGTTACCTTTAAGGTTGTTGTAAGGATGGGTAGTAATATATGTAAATTCTTTCACCCAATAACTTAATAATTGGTAGCTATTGTTATTCGTTGGAATAATTAGTCTCATGAGACAGATGTTTGGAAAGATGCACATATGTGTGTGTGTGTGTGTGTGTGTGTATATCTGTATTCTATCTACAAATGCATATATTTCCACAGAATGTAATTTTGTGCCTAGTGGAAGCGAGAGGCAAGGGTGGTGCAGAGAATTAGAATCTTTGGTGAGGTTTTTTTCATACAGCACGTAGAGCCCTGCTTCCTAAGATCATTTTCAAGTGATGCAGGATTATCACTGGGGATGTGTAATTACTCTTGCGCTGAGGCTGAAAAGTGCCTGAGATCTGCTGGCTAAAACATTTTGATAGCTCTGATTTAACTGCTTGTACAATATTTAAAAAATCTTAATTTCATCATTCCATATATAAACTGAAAGATGAGTTTATATGTGGAAATCAATTGGCAAGTTGATGCTGCCTAATCTTGACAGGGAATGACTAATCTACCTGATGTGGATGTATGAATTAAATGAGTATTGCGGCAGGTTGCTTAAAAAATGCACTTGGTTTTCCTTAGGTATTTATTTACCAGAGTCAGGACTTAAAAAAAAAAATGAGTAGACAAAATGTGAGACAGATTGACTTGACGGTTTGGGAAAAATTTATAAAAAACTATTTGTGGTTTGATCCAGTTAATTTGGCTGGTGTTCTTGAAATATATTTGAAACGCTTCCTGGAGTTATCATACAATGTAGTAATAGCATTGTGTGGTAGGATTTTGGTTACATGATTTGACTGTACAAAAGTTCATGTCCCATTGCTGGAGACATGGCTGTGTACAATAAAAAACCCTGATATTTTAGTCTGTAATGCTATTCTCTGTTGTAAGTATATGAACACAGTCTATTGTATTTGTTTTAGCTACAAATCCTTATTGACAATCCTAAAAGTAAGATTTCCATTTACCCACTGTTGTTCCCATGCCTTCAGAATGCTTAAGATCATGATGTTTTGCTGACTATTGAGTCATTTCTGTATGTAAGCAAAGCAATAGGGTTTCTTGTGTTGGTTCTAGTACCTGTTTTCCCTCATAGATTTAAAAGGACTGCTTGATTACATCCTTTATTTGAGCTCTTCCCATTTTCGTGTGTGGTTTTTCTGTAGTGCTATGTCATGTACTTTGATAGTCATTTGGCCTCAGTACCTATCAAATTATACATGCCAACATTATATAACTATTAGCTATTGATGTTTAAAAAATGACATAATTGAAAGTGAATATGAGCATTCACTTCCATAGAAGACTAAGTAAACTCAGTGAACAAATCATAAAGCTTTGGTGCTGATTCTCTTCATCTACTGTTTAAGAGTGTTAGACCATTCCAATCATTTCTCTTTTGGTTTGCTAGAATTCTTTTTAGCATATTAAATCAGTAGTGTGTTAAGTCAGGTTGTAATTCCATATGAACCATTGCTGGGTTTCTCTCGGTGTCTGTTTATTCATTCATCAGCATTTATTAAGCATTTTGGGCAGTCTAGAGTGTTGGATATACAGTGGTGAGCGAAATAGACGTAGTTCCCTTCCTCATGGCACCGACAAACTAGTGTTTAATCCACGTTCCGTAGACATGTTTTCCATTTATGTGACCTATCAATATCTAGCCTAGTTCTTTTTTTCATGGTACAATGAGTCAGGTAAAACTAAATTCTGTGCTTTTCCCCACACGACTCCTCCTGGCTACGGTTTTTGCCCAGGAGGGAAATGAGATTAAAATGCAAACCAAGGCCTTTACTGAAGAAGGGAAGAAGTTTCAAAACAAAGTTTGAGAACACTGTGCTGAGAGAGCAAGGGGATCAAGGGAATTTTCTGAATGTAGGGATTTTTGTATGATGAGGCTCCGCCTCTGAGACAGGGTTCCCAAAGGTTTGGCCTATTTTGGAGGGAATGTTAATAATGAAAAGTAGGGATGGCACTGGGACCAGTGGGGTCTTTGAGTGGTAGAAACCTGTCATACTAAGAAGGGCGAAAAACTGCTTTTGGGGGTTTGTTGATTGACGTTCGGGATGAAAAGCAATGGGATCCCTGTGTTTAATGCTCTGTTAACGGACACGTGATTTAGCCTATTTTATGACTGCGTTGGTGTTGAGCTGCTTGTATACTGACTTAAGACAGTGAAAACTTTAGTCTTTAGATTGTTTCTTGAATTGATCCTCAAACCAGCATGGTTTATAATGAAGGTTTTATATTGGTTTGGCGTAAAATGAGAAACAATCAATCAAAACACTTGTAGTGATTACTTCCTAAAGCTAAATTTATTCTGAAATTATTTTCTTGCCTCCATTTCGTTCTGTTCTAATGAGACAGTAATGGTAGATGGCAGTTCTTGTTTTTTGTGTTTTTTCGACACGGTAAATTATTGGCAGTGTTACGTAAGACATACCAGTGTTTTGTTTTTATTTTTAAATATAACTGTTTATTAAAATCCAAAAGTCTGGGAACCATCGCTCTAGATTAAATTTAATAAACTATGAGTGTGTAATTTTCCAAATTGGATAAGGCTTCTTTGCTGGTTCTCATGCTAGATGTTGTTCCATCTGTAAGATTTATGCCCATGTGTTTATGACACATCAGTTTTGAGCAGGATTCTCTCTGCCCACAGACTTAAGCTGGCTTTTTATCTTCCTCCAACAGAAATGGAAATGACTCAGTTTAAAGTGTACCTCATTGTTCCATATACTGAGGTCAGGAGGCAAACACCTAAAAAGTCTCTCTCTCTATAAAAGCTGCTTTTCAGATGTTTTATTAGTGCTGCTGTTGGTTATTTTAATTAGTAGTATGTTTTATTTGTACCCCGAGGCTGTTCAAGCAAAGAATGTAATTCAAATAAACAAAATAATATCTGATGTTTTGGAACACCCACACCTGCCATCTGGACCTTTCCTCCTAAGTACTTACCCGGGTTGGCAGGGGAGCTGGGAGGAGAAAAAGGAGATGATTATGGGAGTTATGAAATGTTTTACATGTAAGCTCTTGGAAAGCTTGATAACTAAGTAGTTTTCAAATTGGCAGTGCCATTGGCTTCATAACCAGTGGGTCTTTTCTGAGATAAACACTGAGTTTTCATGAGAAGTCCTGTCTTCTCCACTGTGTACGTGTTTCGAACAGTGTTTCCAGAATTCTGTGAAAACCTCACAGACAGTTTGACTGTAAAAGGGTGGGTGATGCTTTTACAAAGCAGGAAAGTGTGCTAGGGAAATTTCTCTCTCTCTCTCTTTTTTTTTTTTTTTAACTCGAGTACAAAGTAAAGGGCTGCCCCTCCAAGTTCTTACAATGAAATTGTAAACTAGTCTCCCAGTTCTTTTTCTTTTCACCCTGGCTTTTTTTTTTTTTTTTAAATAAGAGTGAACACAGTCTCTTTTTTGCTTGCAAACTGGGGTGCTGAACTATATGCTTTTGACTTAATTTTTAGAGCTGAATTTTGTTGATTTTGGACACCTTTCTGGTCCCCCCCTTTCCTCTTTCATTAATGCAGTCATTTTTGGAGTCTGCCAAAGATGAGGCAAAACTAGTGCAAGAGGTACACACAAGCCTTTAAGTGCTTTTTCATTTAAACACAGCACTTGTAAAATGTGTGTCATAGAATTCTAAAGCTGGAAAAAAAATTGTGGGTTTTTCTCCCCCACTTGCAGACAGAACCTAAGCCACACTAAATTAGTAAATGGTCTGCCTGACTAACATTTTCTCAGAAAAAGAAATACATCACTGTAGGCCACTAGCTATTCATTTTTAAAAAATATATTTAAAATATACTTGTTAAATATTTTAAAAATATATTATTTTAAAAGATGCGGACCATGGTTAGAAACTTTTTTATACCCCCCAAAATTTTAAAATACTACTGTTTATATGTAATTCAAGAGTTAAAGATGTCAGAGGTTTAAGAAATGAGATCAAGGTCTCTACTATCTTACTCTACTTCCACTTTATCTCCCTTCGGCCTATCTTGTTTCCCAGTTGCCTTGAATATAGGTACTCAATACATTTTTGTTGTAGAAGTGAATGAGAAACTGCTTTCTGTCTCTGAGTCAACCTGTAATCTTTCTTAGGAACTGGGTTGAATGAAGAGATTTTAGCAAATTCAGCCAAGGAGCCAACACACAGTGTTAATACTTTTAAGACCCACATGAATCCTCTATCGTTATGTAAAGAATAAAGTTAAATTTTTTCTTCCAAATCTCACCAAACAGCAAAACAGAAACTCCTGATATTATACATAGAAGCCAATGATAAGTCCTTAAGAATCCAGCTACAAGGACTATGGACACATGAACGCGTAAAATGTGTTCTATAAATGTAAGTTATGACATGAGTGTAGTGTGATGCAAAAAATTTAAGAAGTATACCAGCTTATATATCTAAATGAGGATTGTGTCTTTAAAGAAGTCTGTCATCTCACCTTGAAGCTGAATATTTAATCTCATATTATTGCTACTGTACCAGGGAATTTGTTCTGGTACAGTAGCAGGGAGTTCTTTTGGAATTGTCGGTACTGATTATGACCCTTTTAAAATAAGTTTTGGTGTTCCTGATTTTTTGGGAAATAACCGCACGTGAATTAATTGGGTGATGATTGAGTTAAGACTGGATGGGGTTAAAAAGATCAAGTGTAATCATAACCTAATGAGATGATTTACAAAGGATTTTCGGAAACATTTTGCAGAGAGGAGCATCATTGGAATAAGTTTATCTGTCTTCTGGTTGGGTCTTTCTGCTGCTGTGGTTTTCCAGTAGTGGCAGTCTGTATTGTGTGTGCGTGCATATGTATGTCCCCTGTGTTGCTGCATCCTTGGATTCTTTCTTTCCACCATCCTGCTAACTGTTGCCCAACATAATGTCGCAAAGTAGCAGCTGCTGTTTTGTGCAAACGCAGCCTAGCAGAGTTGTTGCCACAGCTTTGCTTCATTTCTGGTGGACAGGCTGGACCCAATGCTATAACTGCTTCTCAGGCTCTCCAGTTGGCCTAAAACTTTATGCTGTCTTGTGCTGTGTTTAGAAAGCTATCCTAGTCTTCATTGATTTGTTTTTCTATTTTCAGTTTATTAGGACATTGTAATTAGGACATTTCTTTGATTTTAACTGCCTGTCAAAGTTTTTAGGAAAGCAAGTTTTCTTCTTCTAGGCCAGTGTGTTTTTTTACTTATCTTTAGACTTAACACCTTTGTGATATCACATTTGTGGTGTTGGGTCCCAACTGAGTAGGAATCTGTGATTGACCTGTGTGTCAACTAACGAACCTTCTTGGAAAGTCCTGTTTTCAGGGCCCGGCACACTGACATGGTGCTATGGCAGCTTTGATGAAGCTGTATCTGACCTAATTCCCATCACCAGCAGGGCTTCCTGGGAAATTTAGACTTGGTTATTTTATGCGGCCAAGTTTAGAAGCTGGAATGAGGTACTTGGAAACCAGTATCACTCTGTTCCAGGTCTCTAGGAAACTCATAACTCAGCAGGTAATATAAAAATCATCCTGACGGAGATCCAGTTCTTAACCAGCATTGATTCCGGTTTGTTTGTAGCAAAGATATTTTTTTCTTAGATTTCTAAATTTTTCTTGTTTTGCTTTTTTGTACGTGTTTGTATACATTAGACTCTATTTCCTGGAAATGGGTTTCTCCTTGAAGTCTTATTTCCTTGTTATTAAAAGGAAATCTAAACCAAACCCTGAGAGGGTGTCTTTTGTAATGGCCAGGGAAAATTCGTTCCATTTGGTAAGGTCTGAGCAAAGTTTGGGCTTATTAACAACTGTATTAAATTTATTACTTAACACTTATCTAGAGCTATTTTCTAAATGTTTTCATATTTCTCCTTCTCCATCAGAGAAGGTTAGCCAGATGTTTGTCTGGATCTTTATAATATCAGGCTGTTCAAGGTTAGCTAGTTCTTTGCAGACTTACATTTTTGCATTTGGCATCTGTTTTGTGGTTACTGTAACTGTGTTATTTTTTCCCATGAAGCCAATTCCAATGGCAAACCTGAAAACCTACTGAATTGAATGTTGGATTTGCCGCAAGCATTGACTCGATGATGCTGCAAAGTAATACCCTTGAAATACTTGCTGTATTCTGTGTTTTTAATAATCTCTCTCCCAAGTCACTTTTTAGAAGTTCACCGTATGCAGCTATGCGTTTAAATGTTTGTAATGCTCCTGAACTGCTCACTGTAGATGCCAGAATTATCTTATCTCTGCAGTTCTTGGTTTCCTGTGCTCTAGAAGCAGGAAGAAATAGTCTCTTTGAAAGAAAGTGGAACAGGAACACTTGACTTTAAAAAAAAACAACAAAAAAAAACCATACAGATATTGTGAATAGAACCTGACTCGGCTCTTGCTCAGACCCCTTCTTTTTTTGGTGTGTAATTAAGACCACATTGACTCCTGTTAGAGCAGGCGGCCCCTCACTGTTGCCTTTTTCTACTTGTGACCTTTGATCTTGATGACCTTTCCTGGGGTTGGTCCTAGGCCCTTTTCATTGCATTGGAGCCGAAGTGGCTCATGTGGAGTTGATTATTTCTTTGCTCGTTTGGCCTTTTTGGGGGCCAAGTCACTTCCATTTTCTCCCTCGACTTCTGATGGCCCACAGTGAAAGGAAATGCTTCTAGAAGCAGGCAGTAGGAGCTGTGCATATGCTTGGCTGACGGACTCTGGAGAAGTGCGGGTAGGGCTTTGAGGTCTGTCAGTGTCAACACTTTAAAGGATGCTGCTTTGAATGACTGCTCCATCCTCCTGTGCTGATGAAGTGGGCACTTCGAAGAGGGCTTGAGTTCTGGGAAGAAGAGTTCCACCAGTTACTGACGTGGCCTGGGTGCTGGGTATCCTGTGGCTCTACTTTGACAAGATCTACGTGCTCCTTGTGTTGCCTCCCAGCTACAAGGCAGGTCTGAGAATGCATCACTGTCGGCTGCACAGGAGTGTAAAGGAATTCTCTGGTGTCTGTGAATAACCTCTGAGCTGAGCACGCTGGCTCTCAGAGGGGGTACTTGTTCCACCGGAGTTGGAATAGCACTTTCTTCTCCCTCCTCCTCCCCTGCCCCTACCTACCCCCCTCAGGCAAACCACTGAAGGATGCCTGCCAGCTGTTACTCTCATTTCTCCGGACCCCATGTGGGCAGCCTGAAGACTGTCACTGATCAAAGCCTTCATGAAGAATGTGTCTGGTTACCCTAAACTCGGATACCTTTGAAAGGTATAGCAGTGTGAAATTCACTGACATTTGGAAACACATTTTTAAAGAAATCTGAGCATGTGATTCCATCCCTGGAATGTCATTTTCTGTCCTTTTCTTTTTTGTCAATTTTTTAAAAAAATTAGTAGTATTGTTAATGTGGGTTATTTGGAGTGAGGAATCACTACCTCTTTAAAGGTGATTTTCTTTTTTTCAGGATTCAGCCTGAAGCCTCCTCCCTGCTGGGGGGCAACGATTGCTTGTCTCTTGTCTCTTAAGTATACCAGGCCTCTCTCTGCATGTGTGCTAGGTTTCTCTCCCAGAGTTTCTCTTACACCCAGCCCAGCTCATTAGTTCTGCACCTTAAGATGCATCCTCTCCATTTCCTGCTTCCCGCCAAACCACAGCAACAAACCTCGGGAAACGCTGCTGCTTCTGGTGCATTTCCTGTCCTAGTGCAGGCCCGCTGTCCACACCCTCCCTCCCTTGTCCAAGTTAGAAATCAGAGGGCAGCCTTCATTCCTTTATTAATAGCTGGGGCAGTGGGGAAACAGAAGTGGACAGACGGTGGATTCCAGAGATGTCTAAGAGCTGTGTTCTTCCCCCGTCCGCATCATTTACTAGCCAAGTCATATAGAAAAGCTCCTCAATAGCTTTTATTTATGTTCATGTCTTAACATTTTCTAAATCTTTTCCACTTACCCCCGAGGTTTCCTTAGTATAGGTCCCCATCTTCTTTCACAGCAGCCTCTCCTCAGCCAGCCGTCCTCAACACTGCAGCGTAAATGATTTTGCACAGGCACGAGTCTGGTCTTGTCCCTTGACTGCTTGAAAGCTATGAGTACTCCCCTCCCAGGAAAAAAGCCAAATGCCCGAACCTGACTTATTTTGTTCTTTATGCTGTGGCTTCTACGCACTCATGTGACCTTGCCGCTCATTGCTTACGGTCCTCCCGTCCTAACTTCCCCTCCAGCCCCCTCTTCCTTGCTCTCTGTTCTGCACACACGCTGTTCCTTCTGCTGGGAGTGTGCCACTCCCGCTGCTTTTCCTCGTGTCCTGAACTTCTCCATCTGATTCACCTAATCACTGCTTCCTCTGAGAAGTCTTCTCAGCGCTCTAAATCTCTGTCGAGTGACCCTCCTTCTTTCCACATAGCACCTGTCCTGGCTTTAGTCTGTGGCTCACCTCTCCCTTCCTCCCTCATCTGTATGAATTCCCGAAAGCCTCTATTTCTTTAAAAGCCTTGTTTCTTGGAGCAAACCATTTCCATTGACTTTGATGGGGAAAAAAAAAATCATGATCCATCCGAAATAGCCACACTGTTTTCACAGAGAGAGAAAAATTCAACTAAGCAATAAAAATAAATTTGTGTAGTTGATAAGCAATATTTTGAAAGTAAGTAAATAGTTTGTTCTTAGATAAAGTGCTGAGCGAAGGAGAAAAGGAAGACTTGAGGGTGGGAGCTGGTGAGGGGAGGCCAGGAGGAAGCCCTTCAGAGCTGGAGGAGCCTCAGGAAGTGGACTTGGAGACAGGAAGTCTTTTAAAGGCAGGTAGTTCTCTTGCATCCACATGGCACCTTAAAAACAAAGCTACAGCACATGAAAGCACCTTGTGGCAAAATAAAGGGCACTCACAGGAGTGCTCCAGAAGTCACAGGAATGATGTACACAGGCTGCAGAAAGAAGGTTAGCAAAAACCCTCACCGTCCTTTCTCTCCTGGCCTCTGTTCACAGTGATTCGAGTTCATACAAATATATACAGCAAGCTGTTCACATTCCTCTAGGTGATACTTTCTGACTAAAAACTGTGGTGTCGTGTAAACCGGTGGGTGTGCCTTTGCGTGAAGCTGTACCATCAAAGTACCACTTTTTAGTTTCTGATTGAAAAGATTATTAAAAAATTTTACACCAAATAAAAAGAAGCCATCCACAACATGTCATAACTTCTTGGGAGCCCTTGTGACAAAAAGTTTAGTTGGTTTGTCAGGCGAGTTGTGTTTGAATGGCTGCTTTAATTGTTACCTGCCCTTGAAGCCTCAGGAAGGCTGCTGTCCTGTCTGTTTTGTCCCTGGCTGAGTTCCCAGCATAGCACAGCACCTGACGTGCAGTGCGCACATACTATTTGTTGAATGAAAGATGAATTCCTCTCCTTTGAACTCTTTTAATACTTTTTTACTCTCTCCTTGTACTTTATATAAAATTGAAGTGTAATTGATTTACAGTGTTGTGTTAATTTCTGGTATACAGCAAAGATTCAGTTATAAATATGTATGTATGTTCTTTTTCATATTCTTTTCCATTATGGTTTATTCCAGGACATCGAATATAGTTCCCTGTGCTATACAAGAGGACCTTGTTTATCCATTCTATGAATAATAGTTTGCATCTGCTAATCCCAAACTCCCAGTCTACCCTGCCGGCCGCCTCCTGCCCCCTGCCTCCTCTCCCCCTTGGCAACCACAGGTCTATGTCTGTGAGTCTCTTTCTGTTTCTTAAATAAGTTCATTTGTGTCATATTTTAGATTCCATATGATGGAATCTATGATGTTTGTCTTTCTCCTTCTGATTTACTTCACCTAGTATGATAATCTCTAGGCCTATCCATGTAGCTGCAAATGGCATCATTCTTTTTTCATGGTTAAGTAATATTCCATTTTATAAACATACCACATCTTCTTTATCCATTCCTCTGTCAATAGGTTGTTTCCATGTCTTGACTATTGTAAATCTCCTTGTACTTGTGACACTTTCGTTTTTTTTTTTTTTTTTTGCTTTTTTTAAGGGTCACACCCATATATAGAGGTTCCCAGGCTAGGAGTCGAATTGGAGCCACAGCTACCAGCCTACACCACAGCCATAGCAATGTGGGATCCAAGCTGCATCTGCAACCTATACCACAGCTCACAGCAATGCTGGATCCCCTACTCACTGACTGAGGCCAGGGATCAAACCTGCATCCTCATGGATACTAGTCAGATTTGTTTCTACTGCTCCACAATGGGAACTCTGACACTTGTCTTTATTATGTTCAAGCCCTCTTTCCCCTGTTAGGCTGCAGTATCCTTTTAGTTCACGAGTTATGCCTTCCTCAACTTCTTTATCTTTATACCCCCCCAGGATCTTGCCCAAAGTAGATGCCATATGTATGGAATTAATTGAGTGAATGAATATTTCTTGGAAAAAGTAAGATTCTTTGAGAAGTCTGTGTAGGAAATTATGTTTGCTTCTTAGCTAAATTATTCAAATATTCAGAAGGAAGAAAACTTTGAGAGGAGATTTAAAGTTGGATGTGATTAAGGTCAAAGTAGTTCAGTGGGTTAAAAAAGTTTATTATATGTTTGACTTATATTTGAAATTTTGCTGAATTATTCAGTACATAATAAAATGATTTAAAGTCAATGTGTTTATTTTTTTTTGTTTAGTTATTGCCAAAACGTCATTTTGTTCTCAACAGTTGGGAAATAGGATGTTTTAAAATAGATGGTTTGAAAGTAAGGATCTTTGTGTTTTTTTTTTTTATAGAAGGAAGTCACTGTTTCGTAAAGAATAATATGCCTTTGAAAAAGGAAACTAATGTAAGGAATTTTCTATTTTGAAGAACAGTACTGATCCCAGAGCTGGGTTTTTGTTCACAAAGTAATCACGGTTATTCCCTAAGCCTCAGAGAAAACTATAAGAAAGTCTGATACGGGAGGCTAGGGAGGGGATGATTCAGAGAGACAGCTTTGATCATCCTTAGGAAAGCAAAGGCGTTCCTTCAAAACCAGAGGAGTCAAATCTAGAAATTCAGGAAAGACTTTTCCCAAAGGATTATTCTGGCAGCGTGTTGAGGAGGGGTTATAAAAGCATGAAGTTCACAACCTGAACTGTAAGTTAAGTAAATGTTAGGGATCTATTTCCTTTCTTGTTCTGAGATGAGGCATACCTTTAGCTTCCCTTTGCCCACAGAAATTCTCCTAAGCCTGGGATGGCTTAAAGGTACGTTCTGTAATGCAGGACAAATTGCATTACATGCAGACAAGCGGAAAGGCTTAGAGGAAGTTCTGTAACTCAGGAGATACCAGCCAGCCTTTAGGAGCACTGGGCCAGGTCTCAAGGAGCAGCCCTTGGTCCTGTGGGGGGAGAGGGGAGGGGGAGAAGAGTGGTAAAAAAAGATCTTTACTGCATAGAGGAAAGAGTTGTCCCGATTTGTAGGCTGGGTGGGATACTACACTTAGCTGTTGCAATTTTTTTTTTTTTTGTACCCTGGAGAGACTGTACTACAGGTGTTTTCTTGGGAGCAAAATGATCACTGAACATCTCAGACACTTAAATCAGCCACTCAGAACTGCAGTGAAAATAACGGAAGTAGGTTGTCCATTAAATTCTTCTGAGGATATGAAGGACATAGAGGAACTTCCTCATGGCCACGTTAATCCCTCCTGAGACCAGTGAGTTAGATAAGCCTTAATAGCTCTGTTTTTCACATAGGAAATTGGTTGGGTCTTTGCCATGGTAAGGCGAGATTGAATCCAATTTAAAATCCAGCTCCTTGAGCTATTTTTCTACCTCTAGGGGTTTAGGGAAGTAGAGGTGTTTATGCTTTATGGACAAGAAAAGCAGTAAGGAGAAGAGAATAACATTTTGAAATGAATGATAATTTACTGTTTTAAATGGCAGTAAATATTGCTGAAAAGTGTCAGCAGTTTTTGCATACAAATTTATTTTTAGAGAAGTACATGTTATAAGTTAAAAATCACGCTGTATAGCAGCAGTGACCCCTTAACCGATTTTAAATAAATTTTGGGTAAAAAGCAAAGATTTTTGTGTGTGTGTCCGTGGTGTTTTTTGTAATTGAAAGTTCAGGGATGGACAGGGTCTGATCAGTGTGGTCAGCAGTGTCCATTCCTTTCATACTTTCTGCAGCTACTTTCACGTAAATTTGGAATGTGATTAGTGAAATCCCTAACAGATTAGACAATGAGTTGCTTTGTGTCTGCTCTGAAATTTTCATTAATTACAGGTTCATGTTTTAGATCCACAGCTTGCTTACCTCATTGTAAGGGTATCAACTGTGTGTGGTGGGTGAGGGTTCTCCAGCTGTGCTGGGGGGGATTCCCAGGTATGGGGCCTTGTTGCTGCCTTTTTGAAAAACAGATTGACAGTCTGTATATGAAGAGTCTTAAAAATGTTTTTACCCCTTGGCTCAATAATTCCAGTTTTAAAAATCAGTTCTGAAGACAAAATTAGTAGAGTGGTTAAAAATTTATGGACAAAGATGCTCATAGCAGCATCATCTATAGTAGCGAAAAAAAAAATATGTATATATACACACACACACATATGACAAAATGTAGTCTAACTATTCCAATGGGGAATGTCCAAGCAAATTAAGTAATCCATTCAGTAAGTATTTATAGCTGTTACAAATTATGTTTATGAATGATATTAATAAGTACACATCATTAGATGATAAATGAATAAAAGCAGGATTTAGAAAACTATATTACCTATGTATTTTGATCTCTAGTTCTGTAAATAGACACAATATGAAAATGATTTGTTGAAAATGCATTAAAGTATTGATGAGTTGTCTTTAGGTGGAATTGTCATGCTTTATTTTGTGTCCATTTATTTATTCCACATTTTCTATCGAAATATGTGAGTTTTCTTGTCACTGATATTTGCAGAAACTTTCTGTTAGCAATTTTCTACTTGATGAAAAGTAGCATATTCATTGCAGAATACTTAAAAAAAAAACTTGAATATTTAAAATATCACCTGGCATTAGGCTGACCACATAGGGTACTAAATCAGAATTCTGCTCTTTAATTTTTTACATGAGGATATTTGAATGTTATGTATGTTGGAATAGAGGTCAAGCTGCCTTTGGTAAATGGGGACCTCTTACTGGGGACCTTTTCTCTGCTGGCCAGTGTTTCCAGATAAGAAAGGAGGGTAAGAAGGGGATGGGATAGCAGTTTCTAGGGCTCTTCTATCCCTTGCCAAGGCAAATTTGTGTGGGTAAGAAAAGTGATATACATGATGAGGTCACTGATCTATGTGTGAGAAGATGGCAGGAGCCTTGTTCAGTTCTGAAAAACTTGACCAAATAAATGGTTTCTTTGCTAGAGCAATGCAGGGAAATTGTATATATAATTTATATTTATGTGCATATAAATGATAAATATATAAAATGTATATATATTTAGAGTATATTCTTATATATTTATATATAGGTTTTAGATACGTATTTTTTTGTTTTCCAATAAATTGCTAGTCAAATAGCAATAGACAGTATTATTAAGAGTTTCTTCTTTTGACAAGCATAGTACTTTTGAAATTGACGTAGTATTGAATAATTATCCAGCAGTGCTAATACATATACTCTGATTTATACATCATCTAATCCTCCTTGTGGTCAGGGATGTTTATTTGTGAGGTTGGACCTAGGTTGCTCTTGGTGACTGTTGAATGCAACTTCAAGCTACCTGACCCACAGAGCAACAGAACCTGGGTCCTTGTTCTCAATATCACAATTCTCCAACAAGCTGAGAAGGCTTGTCATAGATAAATATAAACCAAGTCAACAAATATTAAGTAAATGACTTTAGGGTCATAATTTCCTTCCAACCTTCTAAATAACTGACAGCAAGTTGATCTAATAGATAGGGATATTCCCCTGAGAGAATATTTAGGTAGCAATAATGAACTGTGATATTTTAAAGGACATCTGTAGAGTAACTTACTAGACCATGTGCTGGGGTTAAAGTTGACTCTGGAATTTGTTTCACTGCTTTTCAATAAATAAATAGTTGAGGAAAGATTTGGCAAAAGGGGGAAACACTCTTCCTTGTCCTCAACCTCTCAGGAAAGTGTCTCCTGTTAACAAATTGTTTGAATGTTTACTTTGCCTTGACTGCTTAGCAGTGGTGTGTCAGTTCTTACTCTTGAACCAAGGGAGAAGTCAAATAAACCAAAAAAAAAAAAAAGTTTTCTCACAGCTGGCCCCTTCTGCCAGTGAGTGATTCTAAAGTTTTTTCTCTCACTTTTAAAAGAGCTCAGCAAGAAAACGTTTAACAGGTAGTCCTTGATGCAGATAAACTTAAGTTTGCAACTTGTAGATTTTGGAGTACGTGGTGTAGAGAAGCCAGCAGATCCCAGGAACTATCATTTGGTTTATTCAAAGCCATACTTAGGGTGCCTTGCTATGCACTGATGCCCAGTTTTATTAGTGGTTAGAATTAGCCTTTCTTTGCATAAATGAATATGCACGTAGAATTCTTATTTCTAACATGTCCTCTCTCTCGCCCCCCCCTTTTTTTTTTTGCTTTTTAGGGTTGCACCTGTGGCATATGGAAGTTTCTGAGCCAGAGATTGAATCTGAGCCACAGCTGCAACCTACAGGGCTGCTGCAGCAATGCCAGGTCCTTTAACCCACTGCGTCAGGTGGAGTGGTCAGACCTGTGCCTCTACAGTGACCTGAGCCACTGCAGTTGGATACCTAACCCACTGTGTCACAGTGGGAACTCCTGTTTTTGCTGATTTTTGATATCATATATATGAATGAAGGAATAAGCAAATGAAGGAATAAAAATATAGCTAGGTTACACTAAGTTCAGCTGAGATGAGAGTTCTCAGTAAATACTACTCTTTAAAGTACTTCTGGGAATCACATTATACTAAGGTATTCCTTTCATTTTAGGAAACATCAAGTGTCTGTTTTCTGCTAGGCATTAGAGTTTGCAAAGTTGCATATGACATCGTTCTTGGCTTCAAAGAGGACATAGTGATGTAACCAGATAAATTGCAGAACAGAGTAATGGGTGTGGTGGTAGGTAGTGACCAATATGTGGAGATAGCACAGAGGAGAAAGAATGAGCCATATCTGGAGGACTGCATGGACCTTGTGACTATTTCTAATTTTATTCATCTTGTTTATCGTCCATCTCTTCCTTAGAATGTAAGGTATACATTTTTGTCTGTTACCTCTTGTTATTTATATATACATTTAAGTTGCTCTATCCGTGCCTCCTAGAACAGTACCCAACATGTAATAAGCATTCAATAAATATTTGTTGCATGAAAGAATAATTTTCTTTCCAAAAATAGTTTACCAATTACATTTCCACCAACAATATATTATAGTGATTTTTACCCATATTCTTATAAGTGCTGGGGTTTTTTTTTTTAGCTTTGTAAATGTGCTATATTATCTCTATATTAAAAAAGCACAAAACCAGACCTTTCCGTGGCTGCCATCCATCCATCTCCATAAATTCTCCCTGTTTTTCTGCTGTCCTTTTATAGCAAATCCTTAAAGGAAGGAGTTTTCTGTGACTGTTTCTTCACATCCTCCCTTCCCATTCTACCCCAGACCCATCAGACTTAGGTTCCTTCTCCAGTGAAACCATTCTTGTTATGTCTGCAGTGATCTCTGCTGTGCCTTTCTGATGTTGTCTTATCTCACTCTGTTCCTCGGCAGTGTTTGAGACAGTTAATGACTCTCTTCTTCCAGAAGTACGTTCCATTTTTCTCCTTAGACACAGCATTCCTCTGGATTTCTTCCTATTTCTTGGACTACTCCTTAGTCTCCATTGCTACTTTTTTTCTCCTCTGTTCTGTCTCTAAAGGTTGGAGGATCTCTTCTCCTCTCTCATATCTTCCTTAGAGCTCATCTAGTGCCAAGGCTTTGAGAGGTCCAGTTATCTGCATTTTCAGCTCTGACTTCCCCCCATAGCTCCAGACTCTTCTGTGCAGCTGTCTACTTGTCAGTGGTACTTGGATGCCTCATAGACCCCAGACTTGACTTGACCAAAATACAACTGTTGAGCAACCTCCTCTTCAGCTACTTTCCCCTCTCCAGTCTTACCCATTTCAGTAGACAGAGCTTTTATTTATTTTCTGATACCAAAAGCTAAGAGTTAACCTTGATACATCTCTTTATCTCACTCCGTATCCAAGCCTTCAGTCAGTTCTGTTGGTTTACCTTTAGGATATGTTCTGAATCCATTGACTTCTCACCGCCTCCACAGTTGACTCCCTGGCCCAACCCCCGCACATGCTCATCTCTCTCTTGAGTGATGACATCACCTCCCGCGTGGTCTCCCTCCTCCGTTCCTGCCCCACTTCAGTCTAGTCTCCACCAGCCAATGATCTTCTTCAAGCATAACGAGGTCCTATTACTCCCTTCTGTAAGTCCTCCAAGGGCCTGCCATTGCCTTTAGAGTTACTGCCAGAATCTTCACTATGGCTTTTGAAACTGGGTGGGATCTGGCCCAGCTTTCCTCTGTGCTCTTTTCCTGGCTTATCCTCCCCTCTCACCACAGCAGGCTTTGGATGTTCTGCAGAGAAACTCAGTCCCTACACAGGCCTGCCCTTGGTATGCTCTGCACAATCCATGAGTCTGAGTTCCTCGTCTGAAAAAAGGAACTATTTTAAGGGATGTAGAGGAAGAATGCCTTTTGGTTATGTTAAGTTTTAGATGGTTGTGAGTTGTACAAACAAGTGCACTAAAGGCAGTTATGCATTCATTTGGAATGATTGGTTCGGTGTAAAATAAGAGTTGTCTTAGTAACTTGGACGAATGAGCCAGATTTCTAGCTTCAATTTAATGTCTAGAGATTAGTTTGTGAATGGGAACATGTGGGAACGTTAAATGCTTCCTCTTGGGCACGCTCTCTACAGAGCCTTCAAAATAGAGGGCAGCCATCATGTTCACATGTTACCTTGCTGTTCAGATCAAAGATTTCAAGTGTTTCAGAATTTCTTCCTTTTTTTTTTTTTGATGTCTTTTAGTGAGCCAGGGGCTGGATTTTTTCCGGGAGTCTGTCCTACCTGCTTCTGTAATCTGGCGCTATGCATCCAGATCCTGGACCCTTACAGGCACTGCTGTGTGTTACTCTCCCGATTCTGTGCTCTTCTATGAGTTCAGGTAAGATAACGAGAATGGTTGTGTTTTGATTGAAGCTTTGCCTCATCTTAATCTTAGGAAAAACAAATTTGACTTTAATGCTTTACCTATAGTAATGATTCTGAAGGCATACCAAAGATTTGTCTGACTAGTGGAACGATTTTAAAGCTTTGCCCCATTAAGCAGTTTAAAAATCTGATGGCATTTGTGGGTACTCATAGGTCTTCCCATTATTGACCTTGAAATTTATTCCTTTTGTTGCTTTGAAAGTAAATATTTTCCGATAGTGCTTTTTTTCAGTGAGGATATGTTACACATTTCTGAATTTGGGAATTTTACTGGAATAAAATGCTGACTACATGCCACCAAAAATAAATTTTAGAATCAGTATGTAATAGTACTCAACTCGGAGTGAAAACTTGGTTCAAATCCCAGGTCTCTCATGACCTTGCCTGATTTATTATCTAACACTTTGGGTTACTGGAAAGCTCAGATGTGTTTACTGTTAGATGTATATAAGCCTGAGCTGAATACATGGCGCACGTGCATTTCTCTTTATTTTAGATATGTGTGAAGATTTATACAGAAGTATAAACAAATACAGTGATGTTTATTAAGTAATATTTATTTATTATATCTGCTAAAATACCATCTAGGTAATTGGATTTAGTAAGAGAAAATCAACTTTGTGGTTTTATTTCTGGTTTTGTTTTGCTAAATAACAACCTCAGATTCAGTCAAGGCATTTCCCTTAATCTTCATGTCTGGTAAAATATCCTCTAAAAGTAGATTCAGCAATTTATTGACTTTTTAAAAAGTATTTTATTACACCAGGTTAACAAGATTCCAGTCCCCCACCCTCTTTTCTGGGTGGAGGAGAAGGATCTGTTTTGATACTTGAGTACAAGGACTTCTCCCCCAAGTTCTTGGAGGAATAGACATAACAAATGAAACTATTCTAAACACCAAATAAAAATATCAAGTTTGATACCCTGTTTATTCTTATATTCAAGAAAGGGATAGACTTTGCATTTCAGCATGGCTTTCTAGCTTTCTACTTCTGCTTTTTTAAAAGTTGAATGTTATTCAAATGTTATTTTGTATTAAAGGCAAGTAGTTAAGAAATGCTATAGCCTTTATTTATAAAATAGTTTGCTCTTAAGGTCAAATCCTATTGGTAGTATGGAAGAGAATTCTTTTTATTTTGCAAGTCATCTTTTTTAGACTCTAAACTTCCATTTCTTGAAAGCTGCTTTGTGAAAAGAGTGGTTTACCATTTCTATTATAGAATTAGTATTTTGTTTGATTTATATCATAAGGGTTCTCATCTATTCTGCCCTTATTGTTAAGTCCTGCTTTGGTATGTTGCCTTATTTCTTCCAAAGTATAAGGATGGTCCTAGAACTTTTACAAGCTCTAAGGACCATGACATATAGATAAAATAAGAGGTTGCCTTGAGTTGTGCAGATTCAGACAGAGTGTATTTAATGTATTCTCTTTTCTCTCTCCCTTTATCTCCTCTTCTCTCCCACTCCCTCACCCCTTTGCACATGGGGAATGTTCCCTTGTAGACTTGGCACCTCATTTTATTTCTGAGCCATTGTCTGCTGTCCAGAAACTTGGTGGACCTGTAGTACTGCATTGTTCTGCTAAACCCGTGAGCGCTCATATCTCATGGTTGCATAATGGAAAAAGATTGGACGGAAATGTGGAACAGATTAAGGTTCATCAGGGGACGTTGACTATTCTTTCTCTTAACCCCTCCCTCTCGGGTTATTACCAGTGCATTGCCAGCAATAGCATCGGTGCAATTGTGAGTGGTCCTGCAACCATATCCACTGCAGGTGAGTTTAATTTTGTCCCTGTTTTAGAGGATTTGTCCTGAAATTACGTTAATGCTTGCATTTTTTGAGTAGGGGGAAGAGGATGGGCTTTGGAGTAAGACACGCATGAGTTCTCATCCTATCCTTGACAATCGCATTTTGTTTAACCTGGGGAAACTAACTCACTTGAACCTCTGTGAGCCTAGCCTTGTGTTTTCTTCTGTAGCAAGGGGAATGGGAAATATTTTGTACATAGTGAAGACAGTTTTCTAACGTGAATCTGAATTGCTCTGTGACTTTTAAAAAGTCCTTAATATCAACCACACAAAAAAGCTGTTGTCTGTTTTGACACGGTTATTTTATGCAATCCTTTATATTTTTTCCACATCTAATTGTTTTATTTGCCTTGAGGATGGAGTGATTGTCATTTGTTTAATTGAAACCAGGCTGAAGAAGCGGGGTGGGGGGAGCGAGGGACATAACTGTAAAGACAGGAATGTTGAGAATGGAACTTATGGAAAATCTGGAATGCGTGGTTTTCTGAGGAGGTTTGAGCCATCTGCCTTTCAAACGGTGATGGCTTCCAGTAATGGAAAACGTCTTGGCGAGGGCACCCCTATTTACAGAGCAAATCTGGATTCCCCAGGAGTAGTGAGTTTGTCATAACTGAGAAGAGTAAATGTTTTTGTAGAGCTGTGACCCATGGACAACTCCACAGCACACAGTGGAGGGCTGAATTCCTAGGGGCAGGCTGCGGAGTGCTTTCAGCATGGGCCGTAATAAAGAGCCCATCCATAGAGGCTCCATCTGTAGTAAACTTAAAACTGGGAGAAACTGAACCCAGTTAGTATGTGCAGATAATTCAGATGATACACTACTTTTATTTGCTGATATCCTAGGTTCATGCTTATAAACCATTTTATTGCAATGTGAGCAGCTACAAACAGAATAAAGATGCATAGGGAAAGTGGGTTTTGCTGAGAGACTGGATTAAGAAGGACTTATCTTGACAGAATGGGAATGGTTTATGCTTTATAGTGCTGCCTAACGTTTTAAGGACAGTTTGTTTCCTCAGAATGTCCTGGAAGCATTGATTTCTGGAAAAGGGTGCCAGGCCCAGCCCTTAGCCGCACCTCTACCCCACCTGCTTTCAGTATAAAAAGCTCCTTCTACTGGGGGAATGGTGATTAGCTGCCACAAATGGCCATGTTGCAGGTGTTGTTTCTAGTTGTAAAATTTCCTTTGGGAAGGAGAGTTCAGACTTGTATTTCTTGATTTACCTATCTACTTATTTACTTATTTATTTTAGTTCTCGGTGATTTTGATTCATCAACAAAGCATGTTATTAGAGCAGAAGAAAAAGGTACTGGTTTCATTGGCTGCAAGGTACCAGATAGTAATCCCAAAGCAGAGGTGCGCTACAAAATCCGCGGAAAGTGGCTGAAACGTTCCACAGGTGAGACCTCTTACCAAAAGCCAAGGGCACCCACAGAACAGATGTCATTAGACAGCTACCATTAACCTCTGTAAAAACTGTGGACACAAAATATGTACGATATATTGTCTCTACTCTGGAGAGTCAAGTGGAAGAGACTAGAACAAATGGTCACAGTGTAACTAGAAGACAGTACAGAATACGGCACAGAAATGACTGTAGCCCCATACCCAAGACTCACTCCTTTAGCCCATTTAGGAATTTACTCAAAGATTCACTTCCTCTGAGAAGACTGCCCTCATGGTCCTATACAAACTGATGTACCCTGTCTCCCTCTGTCTCCTTTACACTCAGCTTCTTTTGTTCCGTAGCTTTACAGAGTGCGGGCTTGCTCTGCGTGCTTCATTGCTCTAGCGTTTATGCCCAGGCCATTGCTGGCAGAAAATAGGCTCTCAGTACATACTGTTGAGAAGGAAGGAAGACGTGAATGAACTGTGGGTAGTCAGGGTGGTAGCTGTGTTCGTTGTATCTTTGTCCAAATATGCTTCTTGTGCTTTGGCATTAGTGAGTGTCCTCTGTTGTCAGAGAACTCTGATGGGTTTGGTTTTGTCACTCTAGTACGTTTTTTTTTTTTTCCCCTGCCTTGACTTTCCTTTTTCTTCATTTAGTAAGTACATTCCTTTTCCTTCATTTAACAAATTTTCTTCAGTTGCTTATTTGCTGCTTGTGTCATGCCTACATTTAAAACATGACTATCAACCTTTTTTAGTTAGTTTTTTTTTGACAAAAATAAACACTTTTTATTTATTTATTTTTTTTCATATTAACAATGAATTTTATTTCAGTTATAGGTGTACAGAGATCATAAGTCAATACGATAGATTTCGTGTCCCAAACCCACAGTGCATCCCCCCACTCCCCAGACTGTCTTATTTGAAAAACCAAGGTTTTCCAAAATCTGTGAATCATTGTCTGTTCTTCAAAGATGTTCATTGTGTCTCTTTAGTTTCCACATGTAAGCGGTAGCATTGGGTGTTGCTGTCTAATTGTCTGACTGGTTCCACTTCATATGATAATTTCTAGGTTCATCCATGTTGCTATAAATGTTATTCTGTTCTTTTTAATGGCTGAGTAATATTCCATTATGTGTATGTACCATATCTTCCCTATCCACTCCTCTGTCGATGGGCATTTAGGTTGTTTCCATGACCTGGCTTCTTCCCTCTCTAGCTGCTTTGGATGTAAAGTTAGGTTGTTTATTTGAGCTTTTTCTTGTTTCCTGAGGTTGGCTTGTATTGCTATATACTTTCCTCTTAG
>PVHT020000113.1:6690671-6739262 GCA_004024745.2 Catagonus wagneri
GATCAGTCTTTGCCTCCAGTCTATTTCCAATGCCTTGCATCATCTTCAGCATCAACAGTCTAAAGTCTCTTTCTGAGAGGCTGGTAATCTCCTCATCACTGAGCTGTTTTTCTGGGCTTTTCTCTTTCTCCCTTATCTGGGTTAGAGTTTTCTGTCTTTTCATTTTTATAGGTTTTTGGTGTGGTGACCTTTTTGCCAAGAATAGAGTGGTAGCCTCTCTTAGTTCTGGCGTTTGCCTCCCCTGTGACTAAGGCTGGTATGGGCGGGGCTTGCTGTAGGCTTCCCGATGGGAGGGACTGATGCCTGCCCACTGGGAGGTGGGGTTGATTCCTAGCCCTCTGATGGGTGGCGTTTTGTCTCTGGATGAGATTAGAGGCTGGCTGTGTGCCTGAGGGGTCTTTAGGCAGCCTGTTTAGTGATGGGTGGGGCTGTGCTCCCACCTGGATTATTGTTTGGCCTGTGGCTTCTCAGCGCTGATGGGAGGGACCAGATTTTCCCAGAAATGGCCCCCTCCAGAGAAATGCAGGCTGATGAATGTTCCCGAGAGCTTCACCTCCAATGTCCTTCCCCCACAACAAGCCACAGTCACCCCTGTTTTCCCAGGAGATCCTCCAAGAATTGCAGTCAGGTTCCACCCGGATTCCTATGGAGACTGCTTTGCCCTGGGACCCAGTGCACGTGAAAGTCTGTGTGTGCCTTTCAAGGATGGGGTCTCTGTTTCCCCCAATCCTGTGGAGCTCCTGCACACAAGCCCCTCCGGCCTTCAATGCCAGATGCTCCAGGGGCTCTTTTTCCCTGTGCCCGCTCCCCAGGCGTGGGGTTTTGACGTGGGGCTCAGAACTCTCAGTCCTGTAGCTAAGTCTCTGTGATGCAGTTACTTTCCAATCTGTGGGGCTTCCCACCCAGGAGGTATGGGGTTGCTTCTATCACGTAATTGCCCCTCCTACCTCTTGATGTGGTCTCCTCTTTGTCTCCTGGAGTAGAATATCTTTTTTGGAAGTTTACAGTCCATTTGGTTGAAGGCTGCTCAGCATTTGGTTGTAGTTTTGCTGTTATTTGGGAGAGAAGTTGAGCTCCAGTCCTTCTATTCCGCCATCTTAATCCAATCTCTTTAGTTAGTTTTTAAATAAAAATTTTATTGGCATGTGGTTGACTTACAATGTTGTATTAGTTTCAGGTGTACAGCAAAGTGATTCAGTTATATACATATACGCATATATACGTACATACATATACATCTCCGTTCTTTTTTCCGGTAGATGTTCTTGTGCTATACAGTAGGTTCTTGTTAATCATTTATCTTATACAGTAGTGTGTTTATGTTGTTCCCATCCTCCCAGTTCCTTTACACCCCTGTGCCACGGTTTCCCCTGTGGTAATCCCAAGATGGGTTTTGAAATCAGTGAGTTTGTTTCTGTTTTATAAATAAGTTCTTTTATATCAATTTTATTAGATTCCATATGTAAGTGACATCATATGATGTTTGTCTTTCTCTGTCTGACTTCACTCAGTACGATCATCTCTAGGTCCATCCATGCTGCTGCGAATGGCATTATTCCATTCTTTTTTGTGGCTGAGTAGTATTCCATTGCATATAAGCACCACATCTTCTTGATACATTCAGCCTTTGTTACTTTTCACTGGTGTCCATCCTAAAGAAAGAAAGAGGCCTAACTGCATTCTCTTCCTTCCTCAGAGAATTACTTAATCCTTCCATCAGGAAATCTTCAGATTTTGAATGTATCCTTAGAGGACAAGGGATCATATAAATGTGCAGCTTTTAATCCTATCACACATGAATTAAAAGTTGAACCCACTGGCCAGAAGCTCCTTGTGAGTCGTAAGTATTCGGGAGAGTGATGGTCCCTGGGAGGAGTCCTCAGAAGTATTCCTCATTAAAGTTGGGAAAGGGGAGTTTTTTTGTTTTTCTTTTCTTTTTTTTAGATCCTCTTTGTTTTTTCATGAGAAAGTCTTCTAAAAATTACACGCATAAATGCATTATAGAATAGTCTGTTTATATTTTAAAAATATAACGACTTTTTAAGAAAGAATTTTGGGGCGTTCCCATTGTGACTCAGTGGTAACTAACCCAACTAGTATCCATGGGGTTGTGGGTTCAATCCCTGGCCTCGCTCAGTAGGTTAAGGATCTGGTGTTGCAGCAAACTGGGGCATAGGTCACAGATGAGCTCAGAGCTGGTGTTGCTGTGGCTGTGGTCTAGGCCAGCAGCTGCAACTCCAATTTGACCCCTAGCCTGGGAACTTCCATATGCTGCAGGTGTGGCTGTAAAAACAAAAGATGACTGAGTGGAATTCATATGGAGAACTTTGCCCCTTGCTCAAGCAAAGAGAAATTATAGAAAAAAACATAACTTTATATCAGTGGTAATTAGATTGGTATTTAGGTATGAGTTATGAGAAAACATAGATCTGTTATCTTTGAGATCTGATAAGTCATAGCTGATTTTTAGTCTAGGGTGCTTGAGTTGAGGTGGCACCAGTAGTCACAGCACAGTCAAGTAGCGGTCTGTGTACTTGCTGAGAACTTGACATTTCCACACTGCTAATTCAGAAGTAGCCCGAAAGGATCTCTGACTCTTTTCATTTTAATTCTCAACTGACAATGATTTAGTTACCAAACAGGACCCCAGAGTGTCAAGAAGAATAAATGGGGAGATGGGAAGGGGCACAGCTTTGCTAAGGAAGAGGTTGGAAGCGAGTACTTCAGAGTCATGAGTCTTTTTGTTTTCTTTTCTTTTTCCAGGCCCTTCTTCAGATGACTTTCATATTCTTCATCCCACCCCTTCACAGGCGTTAGCTGTTCTTTCTCACAGCCCTGTGACCCTGGAGTGTGTGGTGAGTGGGGTCCCGGCTTCTCAAGTGCTCTGGCTGAAGGATGGTCAGGATGCCGTCGCGGGAAGCAGGTGGAGAAGGCTCTACTCCCATCTTGCCACAGACAGCATTGACCCAGCGGACTCTGGCAACTACTCCTGTGTGGTGGGAAATAAGTCTGGAGATGTCAAAAACGTGACTTACGTGGTGAATGTACTTGGTAAGAAGTCATCTAAGGTTTTTTTCCAAGTCAGGCTATTTTTCTGGCCTGACGGATGTTTGAATGGAAGACCTGTTTATGAACCATAAGTGGAGTAGGTACCAGCTAGAAATAGCTACCCAATAGCCAGAAGAAGCATCGTTTTCCTAGAAGAGTGCTGAGTTGGGCAGTGTTTCTAGGTGGCATAGAGCGATTCTGGAACCTCACTCCTAAATAACCTGGTTGCACAGTACAGAGCTGTTTCTTCCTTCTCAGTGATGTGGAAGAAAAGGACTAGAATGCAACAGAGTGGAAGATTCTGGCCTGTATCAGTGTGCAGTATCCAGTGGTGGCAACCAAGAGTACTGACTAGAAAATGTCATCTCAGATATCGGTTTCATTTTATTTTCCCTTTTGGAATGCTTTCACTATCGTTGGCTCATAAAATTTGTGTTATTTTCACTCACATTCCTGTAAATACAGTTTGTCTCAAAGCCATTCCTTTCTCACTGTCATGTGTAGCAGCAAACATGTTTTCCTTTATCAAAACAGATGTTCATGAAAACCAGAACAAAAAAAGTAGTAAGTGATTTTGTAGCAAATAGGGTTTTTGTTCTGCACCTCTTTATTTGCAACAGTGGCCTGACACCTAGGTTACACTGAATTAATGTAAGTGTCTGGCAAGTGGGCTTTAAAATTCAATGATAATTAGGACTAGATGAATATGCGTAATCATTTAATTTGGGCATATGTTTGTTACAAATGCCGATACATGATTTACTTTGTCCAGGTAAAAATGTGACAGAAAGGAAGATTTTTGCCCAGTATATGCCTAACTGCAGAGCAGAATTGACCGTAAAAAGAATTCAATTTCCAAATAATCAGTCTTCTGTTTTGGCTCTTGTTAGTGTGAAATCCAGGGAAATGATTATTTAATTTCGAACAGATCACCTGAAACAAATGCTCAGAGAAGCCCAAGATTAGAAATGTGTGTGTGTGTGTGTGTGTGTGTGTGTGTGTGTGTGTGTGTGTGTGTGTGTGTATGTGTGTGTGGGGCATTTGTTTTGTTGGGGGGAGTTAAATAGGTGGAGAGGTCCATAAAAAGAGACTATAACGTATTAACAAATGGTTTATCCTATTTGAGGGAAGCTAATACATTTCTGATTTTTTTCTTGATGACCGTTCTCCCAGTGAATGTGAGGAAATGATACGATTTGGATCCAACTAGTTATTGGTAGAGAGGAGATGTGTGACTTGTGTGGTAATTTAAAAAGTACCTCTTGAGAGGTAGAGTCTAATTTATACGTTTTATTTGTAGAGCACGCTTCCATTTCTAAAGGACTGCAGGATCAAACAGTATCTCTGGGTGCCACAGTACAATTTACATGTGAGGTTCATGGGAACCCAGTCCCCAACCGTACCTGGCTTCACAATGCACAGCCCATTCGTCCTTCCCCACGACGTTTCACTGCGGGGAGTGGATTGACGATCACTGGTGTTACCATGGAAGATTCTGGGCTCTATCAGTGTGTAGCAAATAACGGGATTGGATTTATGCAGTCTACTGGGAGACTTGAAATTAAAAAAGGTAGGCTTTTAAGTCCTGTAACTGTAGGAAATTTTACTTTGCAGATGGGATTTTGTTTTTGTTAAAAATTAAATTTTTTTTTTCAAAAAAGGAAATAATCCTATCACCGTAACAGAAATTTGCTCCTTTCCCATGTTCCTTTCTAGTTGCAGATAGGCATTTCCATGAGGAAGCAACCTTATTTAATCACACTCATTAAACATATTTTTTAAAAAATGTTTTTTCAATGGATACTGCATAGTTAAAAAAAGGCATAATTTAAAAACTATATGGGGGAGTTCCTGTTGTGGCTCAGTGGTTAACGAATCTGACTAGGAACCATGAGGTTGCAGGTTCGATCCCTGGCATCTCTAAGTGGGTTAAGGATCCGGCGTTGCCGTGAGCTGTGGTATAGGTTGCAGACGTGGCTCGGATCCCGCATTGCTGTGGCTGTGGCGTAGGCCGGCGGCTACAGCTCCTGTTAGATCCCTAGCCTGGGAACCTCCATATGCCGCGAGTGCGGCCCTAGAAAAGGCAAAAAGACAAAAAAAATAAAAAAAAGTAAAATTAAAAAAAAAGAAAAACTATATGGTAAAAATCTCACTCTTGTCCCTACCCAGCCAGATTTGTCTTTAGAACTAACTAGTTTTATCATTTTCTTGTATGTGTGTATATACTCAATTATACATGAGTGTGTATGCATTTAATAACAGTATCCTTTTTTTTTAATAGAAATGGTGGTTAGCATTCATATGAATTATCTTGAATTTTTCCTTAAAAATTTCCCTCAAATTTTACCTTAAAATTTCTTTTTCATTGGGAATATATTTTTTTAAAAATGATACTTATTTTTTCCATTATAGCTGATCTACAGTGTTCTGTCAATTTTCTACTGTACAGCAGATTGACCCGGTCACACACATATATATACGTTCTTTCTCTCACATCATCCTTCATCATGCTGCATCATAAGTGACTAGGTATGGTTCCCAGTGCTACACAGCAGGATCTCATTGCTCATCCATTCCAAAGGCAATAGTTCGCATCTATCAACCCCAGATTCCCAGTCCATCCCACTGCTTTCCCCTCCCTCTACCTTAAAAATTGCCTTCAGCTTTTCACTTAACATATCCCTTGGACATCTTCCCACATGGTCCATTAAAGAGTGTTTTCATTTCTTTTTAAAAATAGCTACTTAGGGGAGTTCCCATCATGGCTCAGTGGTAATGAATCTGACTAGCATCCATGAGGACAATGGGTTCAAGTGAGTGGCCTCACTCAGTAGGTTAAAGATTTGGTGTTACCGTGAGCTGTGGTGTAGGTCAGTGGTAATGAATCAGTGGTAATGAATCTGACTAGCATCCATGAGGACAATGGGTTCAAGTGAGTGGCCTCACTCAGTAGGTTAAAGATTTGGTGTTGCCGTGAGCTGTGGTGTAGGTCACAGCCATGGCTTGGATCTGGTGTTGCTGTGGCTGTGGTGTAGGCTGGCAGCTGCAGTTTCAATTGGACCCTAGCCTGGGAACTTCCATATGCTGCGGGTGAGGCCCTAAAAAGCCAAAAAAAGGCTACTTAGTCTTCCATTGTAGAGTTGTGATGGTTTCATTGGTATCTTGCTGGTGGCTGTTTCTAATGCTTTGCTATTATAAGGAGTCTACAATAAATGTTCTTCACGTAGGTTACTTTGCATATGTGTGAATATCTGTAAAATAAATTCCAAGAAATGAATTTACTGCATAAAAGCATACGTAGCTTGGTAATTTGATAGGGATCATTGCTTCCCCAAATTGTTACCAGTGAACATCCCCACCAGCAGTGTAACCGCCTGTTTCCTCATATCTTCACCAAGGCAGGGTGTTGTTGAAGTTTCTGTTTAATTTTTGCCAATCTGATAGGTTTAAAAAAAAAGGTAACTTTTCATCTACGTTTTTTATTAGTAGTGAATTTGGGCATCTCATCGTGTTTGTGAGCCATTTGAATTTGCTTTCCTGTGTGTTGATGGTTCTTTGTCTTTTGCCCAATTTAAATTAGGTTGTGGCATGTGCATATTCCTCTGGCCAGGGATCAAACCCAACCCACAGCTGCGCACTGCCGGATCCTTAACCTGCTGTGCCACAGCAGGAACTCCCCATTTCAAGTTTTCATGTGGGGTAATTGGTTATCAAAATGGAGAAGAAAAAGAAATTTAATCTCTAATTCATATTGTACACAAAGACAAATTTCCAGTGGATTAAAGATCTGTATGTGAAAGGCAAAATGGCAAAGTTTTTGAAGAAAATATAGGAGAATATATGATCTGGGTAAAGCTGTTTTTTTTTTTCTGACCATGCCTGTAGCATGTGGAAGTTCTGGGGCCAGGGACTGAACCTGCACCACAGCGGTGATTTGAGCCACAGCAGTGACAACACTGGATCCTTAACCCACTGAGCCACCAGGGAACTCCCTGAGTAAAACTTTTTAATGAGACATTTTAGACTAATTTTTAAGAAAATATGGATATGGCTGCAATGAAATGAAAACATCCTTATTATTAAAAGATACCATTAAAAGTGAAAAGAGGCAGAGAATGAGATGGACTGAGAGTTTCGGGTTAGTACATGCAAACTATTACATTTAGAATGGTGAAAGAATAAGGTCCTATGGCGTAGTCACAGATGTGACTCTGATCTGCTGTTGCTGTGGCTGTGGTGTAGGCTGGCAGTTGCAGCTCTGATTTGACCCCTGGCTTGGGAACTTCCATATGCCAGGGTGTGGCCCTAAAAAGAAAAAACAAAGAAGCAAACAAAATTGAAAGGAAAGCAGTAAACTGAGAGAAGATACTAGTAACATATATAACTTACAAAAGAATAGTATCTAGTATATACAAAGAATTCTGAACCATTACGAAAAAGATAAAGGACCCAAGAAAAGAATGGACAGAAGGCATTTGACAGAGGAAGATAAATGTGTGGCATATAAATACATGAAAAGATTTTCAGCCTCATTAGTACTGAGGGAAATGCAAGTTATATCCCATGAAGATAGCATTTTACATGGATTAGATTGGCAAAAATTTAAAAGTCTGATAATCGTTAGTTGACTTTGTTAAATACAGGAAGTAGAACTGGAAAAGGGGAAAGATATGCTGGAGAAAATGTCATTTGTAATCAATATTCTATCATGAGATCACTTAAAAATACCCCACCCCACCCCCCGAAAATACCTGGGACCGAAAGGAAAGAGTGCTCCCACTTTAGAAACAAACATTTGCTCATGTATATGGTAAAAAATATGTTTATCAACTGTAATTTAGAACGGGTTTTTCTCCCAGGATTTTTGTAATCAGATTTTTACCCCCTGGAATCGACTATCTTTTTTGAAGGGCTGTTATTTGGTAGCCTGTTTGTTTATACCTTTTTCATGTTAAAGTTTGAGGTTTTGGCTTCACACGTTCTGTATTTACAGTGGTCAGATGTGCTGAGGAAATCTATCGGAAAGCTCTCTAGAGATTCCTTTATATACATTCCTTCCTCTCTCAGGGATAGACAACCTACGTGGGCAATATCTCTGAGCCCACAACTATGAAAAATTCTACTTTTTATTGCCTGTTTTACTTAGTGAAATTTGAGAAGCGAACTAACAAGGTGGAAGTTACCTTTGTTCTAATCACTGTTACCACTGCCTCACTACTTGCCTGTGACATTGTAAGCGTGTTATTTCATTGAATCCGTATTCACTGCTGTGCCGTGGGTAAAAGTTTAGAAGCCCATGTATAAAAGATGCTTCTAAGACCATAACTTGTGTACAACATTGAGCACCTTTACACAGTAGGCTGAAAGTATTTTTCATTGTTGATGCTATAATGTTCTTAATTTTTTTTGTATGTGAATTACTTTTTTTTTTTTTAATAGACAGTGAACTCAAGCCAGTTATAGTTACAGCACCAGCAAGTGCAAAAGTGGCCAATGGAGACTCGGTGACTTTGTCCTGCAATGCCACTGGAGTGCCCGTTCCAGCCATTCGTTGGTATGACAGGCGTGGATTGATAACCGGTCACCTGTCTGAAGTTCTGAGATCTGAATCCCAAAAATCCCATTTATTAAGACCTGGGGGTGCTGACCTGGAGCCTGTCTACTTCATCACATCCCGAGTTGGCTCAAGCTCTCTCTATATCCAGGCTGTCACTCAGGATTATGCTGGGAAATACACCTGCGAAGCAGCAAATGAACATGGCACCACGCGGTCGGAAGCTGTCCTTGCGGTTGGTGAGTTACCATTAGAATATTTTCTCAGGTGAATAGTTTCCTCTGATAGTAGGGGATAAAGTGATTTGAAGTATACTTTAATGAGTCCAGAGACTTCTAAATACATGTAGTTTTACCAACAGTGGTGGAATGTAAAACTGCTTTTTTTTTTTTTTTTGGTATTTGGCCTTATGTGAACCAGATGAACTTAGGTTTCCACTTCTGAAGTATTTGGTAAGCTTGTCCTTATCCTATAGAGAGCTGTCACTGGAGAGCAAGCCCAAGGTATGACCTCTTTGGGGCACTAATGCTTTGGTTTTCAAGGTCTTTGCAGGTATTTTGTATTTTCAGGCAGGCCCTTGGTTAGGATAATATTCAAAGTTTAAAGAGTTGGATTTCGGAGTAGCTCAGTGGTTAACGAACCCAACTAGTAATCATGAGGACGCAGGTTTGATCCCTGGTCTTGCTCAGTGGGTTAAAGATCCAGCATTGCTGTGAGCTGTGGTGTAGGTCACAGATACAGCTGGGATACTACGTCGCTGTGGCTGTGGTATAGGCCCCCAGCTATAACTCCAATTTGACCCCTAGCATGGAAACCTCCATATGCTGTGGGTATGGTCCTAAAAAGACAAAAAAAAAAGGAGTTGGTTTTTATTGGGAATGTTGTCAGCCATCTGTATATTTGCCACAGTCTTATTCAAAGTTATTTTTCTAATAGAGTACGTAGTATTCCTTATATTTTACTGATTTGGGGTAGTAATGACTTAATTTGGAGTACTAGTATATAGAATATCAGTATTCAAATTAATTCAAATTTGACTTAAATTCAAACCTGAGCATGAGTGAAGGTGCCCTTACTCATAGAACTTCATAAGCGTTCGTACCTATAAAGTGCTTAGAATGATATCTGGAAGTGGAAAGCCTTCAATAAATCCTAAGTATTAGGTTTAGTTATTACTATCTAATTATTATTCAATTATAATTATCCTTTGTGGTGATATTTAGGGAAGGAAGAAATAGTTTCTGATTTTAGTAAATCTTAAGAATCCTTAAATAAAGAAGGTAGTTAAGGAGTTCCCATTGTGGCTCAGCAGGTTAAGGACCTGACATTGTCTCTTATGAAGATGTGGGTTCAATCCTGGCCTTGCTCAGTGGGTTAAGGATCTAGATAAGCCGCAGCATAGGTTGCAGATGCAGCTTGGGTCTTGTGTTCCCATGGCCGTGGTGTAGACCTGTAGCAGCAACTCCTCTTCAACCCCTGGGCATATGCTGCAGTATGGCCATAAAAAGAAAAAAAAGTAGTTAAGTGTTGCATAAATGTATACACATATGTGGATGTGTATATATTTGTATACGTGTGTGTTTATGTATCTGTTCTGACAAGCAAAAATAATGGCTCTGCTCAAAATTATTGGCTGTAAGACAGGTATAATGCAGGGGCTGCTAAGGTAGCATTTAGCGCAAGTGATTATTTTCTGTAAATAAAGGGTAGAGGGAGCCATAGGCATCATAGTCATAGCTAATCCTCCTTAGAGGATACGTAAGATTAAACGTATTGTTTAGATTAGACCTTTTTAGGTCTTGAAGATCCCCCCATCCCCAGGATTTTATGTCTTTATAAATAGCATTTTTTGTGTGTATGGTAACCCCTTAAGCTACGCCCTAGCTGAGGGGTCCTTCATTGCTTTTACATGCTCTCTAATAATTATTAAATCTAGCTGAGTCTATTAAAACTCAGAACAACACATAACAACCCACTCCTTCCCATAGGAATCCGAGCCTTATTAAATCCTAGCATGTGGGCAGCCTTTACTGTGTTTATTATGAAGCAGGGAGTAAGCAAGATGACTCCCTCCCCCACCATTTTTTCTTTCCACAGACCTTGGGGTTTTGAGGTCCCGGATGTACAAATATTTGTACAGTGAGTTGTAACTTTTCAGAACTGTAATGGGAGTTGCCCTAGGGTCCTAAATAGTTTGGGGTGGGGTTGCTGGTTTGAGTGGTCACAGTGGGAACAACTCTGGCAGATCTGTTTCTGTTCCCTGTTTAACTGATTTTAACTCAGAGTCATTAATTCATGGATATTGCCATAGTTATAGTACTTAGAAAGCCAGAGTTTTGTTGATCTCTTCCAATTCGAAGAAAACATTCTGCTTTATAAAACACTAGATGTATATTCTGACCATTTCACAGAGTTGTTTTGAAGTTGAATGCCATAGGTGAAGAAACCTTGGAAAGTACTGTGAAGGCCCTATACATTGTGTCTAGTGTATTGTGAGGGTGCACATTGTGTTGTTGGGAATAGTAGAAGAATATTGGTTGAATCTCCTTTTCAATAGCAGTTACGGAAAAGTCTCCTTGCATCCTGAATAACACAAGTGAAATTTTGCTACTCCTGCTGTAGACACAGGCTGGAGTATAACGTTTTGCTCACGCCTCTGTATAAACAGGCATGTGGGAGTTGCCTCTGTGGTCCAGTAGGTTAAGGATCCAGTGTTGTCTCTATGGCAGCATGGGTTTGATCTCCAGCCCCATGCAGTGGATTAAGGATCTGGCATTGCTATAGCTGTGATGTACGTCGAAGCTGTGGCTCAGATTCAGTCCCTGGTCTGGCAACTTTCATATGCCATGGGTACAACCAAAGAAGAAAAAAAAAAAAATGCAGGCGTGTGGTATTCAAACTCATCTGCAGCCAAATACCACTTCCCAGTGGTAACCTGCCCAGAGGATCCATGAAATGCTCATGGTAAAAGGTCCTTCTCTGCTGCCCTAAGCCACAGCTAATTGCCTCCACTTGCCAGGGTCCATCTCTGCATTAGCAGGCGCCCGGTCACATTCTTCACATCCAGCCCACATTCTGACTCACTAGATAAACACGACTGTTCCAGGAGCAATATTTGGAAGTTATCTCAGTGAACTTGATTAGTTTTCTTCTGCATTATTTTCTCACTAGCGTCTTGTTTTCTTTGATGGAGGATGCTTCTGGGACACCTTTTTTCTCTTTTTTAAACAAACAGAGAACTGACCTTCTACTGTTAGTCCTGTTTTTTTGGTTGAACTGCAGTAGTTCTCCTCCAAACACTTCCACCTTTTACCAGGAATCTGACTTCATTGTGGAAAAGAAACTCTGCTGTTGTCTCCTCGGCTCCCTTACTCTGCAAAAGTAGGAGACTTCATTGCTGGATTAATAACGCTTCAGAGGAACCAGGCTGTCACCCCTCGGGTTTCATTGTGCTGGCGTATATTTTTTTCATAAATTGCCCTCTCATTTTTCCATGGCAGCACCACTGACATTCTTTTGCTAGCTGTTGTCACTTAATTTCTTCATCCGTAAAGCAAGGGTATTGCTATCTAATTAAGAATGTTGTTTGGAGAATTAAATTCGATGGTGTTTGTTAAATGTCTGGCACAATATTTGGCATATTATGTGTGCTTTGTAATTCGTTTTGGGTGTAGGCGACCGATTTACTTTTTTCAACGCAAATAAATGATATCTACCTTCTTCTGCATGCTCTAGAATAAGACTTAAAGCCGTCTGCTTGTTGTATCTTCTTTGGATTGGCAGTTTCTAAAGTCAGCCTTCCTTTCATCCAGAAAGAGGGCTTGTTTGGGGATAAGTGAATTCTTCCTTTATTGTTAGTCTTGCCTCATTTCTTCCCTCTTGTATGTAGCTTGTCTTCCATATGTAAAGCAGGTATTTTAGGCACCTGTTGTTGCATAACTGCCCCCAAAGATTAACAACTTAAACCAACACCTCCTTAATATCTTACAATTCGGTGGGTTAACAGATGCAGCAGGGCTCTCCCGAGGTCTCTGCTCGAGGTCTCCTAGGCCCTTGTAAGCAGATGGCACTTGGGGCCAGAACCTCTCAAGCGGCTTCACTCACATGTGTGACAGCTTTGTGAGGGCTAGACCCCACCCATGTCCCACGCTGCCTCCCCCAGCTTCTCTCTCTCTCCATGTCACCTCTCTCCATGGCTAGCTTGGACACCTGTATGTGGCAGCACCCAGCTAGGAGTGCCAGGCCTTCTTAAGGCTTAAGCTTTCCTTGGGCTTGCATGGGTTAAAGTGAGTCACAGGGTAGCCCAGATTTAGTGTGGGAGGGGACTACCCAAGGGTGTGAATCTATCCAGTAGCCTAATGGCCTAACTCTTGACCTTTTCTTTACTATTTATTTGGCTTTGTTCCCAAGGGAATGCATTACTCATTGTGTTTCATTTACCAATTAGAGTTAAAGCTCCATGTTCTCCAGCTTTAAAGCCTTCTGAGGTTACCCTTGCAATTGTTGTTGTAAAAGAGGGAAAGCCAGTGCAGAGCAAGGAAAAATCACATCCTTTAAGCTCTAAACTGCTGCATCATGTTGATTTTTAAGACAATCCACTTGCTCCTTCGTGAATAAGAGGCGGCTCCTGGAGATAAGATGTTTCCATGGATTATACCCTGAAACGTTACCTGTTTTAATTACTAGGACCCAGGTTGTGCTGCTTCGTATCTCCATGGGCAGTTAAATCACTGCATGAGACGCTGAAATAATGCCTTTCTTCAAGTTATCTCCTCTTTTTCTTTCTCCCTTTCTCTACAGTTCCTTTTGAAACAAATACGAAAGCAGAAATAGTCATACCTTCCATCCGCAATCAGAATAATGATAAAAGTGATGATAAAGGAACCGAATTATCGAGCTCATTTCCGGTGAAGGCACATTCCGGTGCTATGGAATCATCATCAGAGAAAAGTGCTAGTGGTACCTCTGTTCCTGATGCCCCCATCATTCTGAGCCCCCCACAGACCCACACGCCAGATACGTACAACCTGGTCTGGAGGGCGGGGAAGGATGGCGGACTGCCCATCAATGCCTATTTTGTGAAGTATCGAAAGGTAACGTCTTCTCATTTATCACCTTTCTCTTCTCACACCTAAACATCACATGTGTAACACGTGCTTATTGTCTTTAGCATTTGTGGAGTGGCAGGAAACATAGCAGGAATGTCCCAGGATGATGAGTTTGCGAGAGAGAACCCAGCACTCGTGCTGCATTTGCCAGTTTTATAAAAGCAGTAAGAATGAAGTATAAAAAATTTTCCTCCAAAGTGGAATTCTAAGAACTCAATAACTTATCAACTCTTTTATTAACCCCATAGGTATAGAGCTCTATAAACCACTTAAAAAAAATAAAAGGGTAATTCTCGCTATGGCACAGTGGGTTAACAATCTGACTGCAGTAGGTTGGGTTGCTGCAGAGGAGCAGGTTCGATCCCCAGCCTGGCACAGTGGATTAAAGGGTCTGGTGTTTCCTCAGCTGCTGTGTCGGTCACAGCTGCAGCTCAGATTCAATTCCTGGCCTGGGAGCTACCATATGCTATGGGGCAGCCATTAAAAAAAAAAAAAAAAAGTACATCTTGCCCTCTCTGAGATAGCAGAATGCAGTTTATTTAGCAAAACAGCAGTTTCTTATTAGAAACAACTGTTTGAACAGTCATTCATTATAAATCTCTGACAAATGTTTTCAAGTTGTCTTCTTAATTGTATTAAAATCTTACTTTGGTCATTTATTATGGTAACCGTTGATGTCTCAGTTGATTTTTCAGATAATATTTGTCATCCAGAGGCTTGTATTAAGTCAAAATGAAAAAAACTCCCCTTTTTGTTTAATGATGCTAGTAAATGAATGAAATGGGAGATGTTCTCATATTGAAAACACTTCCTTGTCCAAGACATTTTGATACCCATCATTTAATACTAATAATTTTAATATATGGAAAAATTAACATGGTGACATTTGCAGTTTATTCTCTGTTTATAACCTGATGATTCTAGGTGAAGAGTGTCACTGGTATTCTTTTCCACATGGAAACTTGCATGTAATGTTGACTCTTGGTTCCATTAATCAAGACACAATGAATTGGTGCTCTTTTTCATTTATTTTCTCCAACTCATATTGAACAGTGCCAAGAAAGACATGAAGCAAGACTGCTGAAAACATGTGCATAATTATATAAGTTATACATACATAAACATGCATAATATATACTCTAATTTATCGTATATATTACTATTAATACATATTATTGTATCCTTATTTAATTCTCCCATTAGTCCAGTAAGAAAGGAAGATTGTTTCCATTACAAGAAAAGGAAACAAATTGGGTACCCACGTAGCTCACCTGAGGCTATAAGGTAGCTAACAGAGCAGGTGTCTTTTGACAGTGAGACTCCCCAGGTCCTTATTTCAGGTTTCCTTCTGTGTCTTAAAGAGTGTGTTTCTTTCCCTTTTGATGGTATATCACTTCTCAGAATTCATCTGGGATTGAATGACTTCTACTTTTTATCCAGTTGGAATGGAAATTTTTTCTGCCCCTTATCTCCTTTTTTTTTTTTGTCTTTTTTGCCTTTATGTAGAGCTGCACCCGCAGCATATGGAGGTTCCCAGGCTAGGGGTCTAACAGGAGCTCTAGCTGCTGGCCTTCACCACAGCCACGGCAACACGGGATCCGAGCCGCATCTGCAACCTACACCACAGCTCACGGCAACGCCGGATCCTTAACCCACTGAGCAAGGCCAGGGATCGAACCCGCAACCTCATGGTTCCTAGTCGGATTCGTTAACCACTGAGTCACGAAGGGAACTCCTTTTTTTTTTTTTTTAATGCCTCGTTTTCTCCTGAGTAGCTAGAAGATGGCATTGGCATGGTGGGAAGCTGGCACACAGTTCGAGTCCCAGGAAGTGAAAATGAGCTCCACTTAACAGAACTGGAGCCATCGAGTCTCTACGAAGTGCTGATGGTGGCCAGGAGTGCAGCAGGTGAAGGCCAGCCTGCCATGCTTACCTTTCGAACCAGCAAAGGTGAGTATGATCTTCCCTAAGAGGAAGGAGTTGGCTCTCTTGATGTCATTTTAGTAGCACATATCCTTTTGGGTAGCAGAGATTCTTAGATATAAATTTACTAAATAAACCTATCGTAGTACCTTTTGGGGCCATATTTGGATGGCTGTGTTCTTCTGTTCCATCTAATCTTTCACAGGTCTTTTTGAGAACTTATGGTAGGTAAGGCACTTAGGTAGTGATACAGGGAAAACAAAGATGATCAAGACAAGATCCATCCCAGTGGAGCTTCTGCTTTGATAAGAAAGGTAAGACATACACATGAATACCAACTCAAGGCAAAATTTCATTCCAGCTAATACTTACTGAATGGCTTCACTGTGCCAGGCATAAACAAAGAAGATAATACTCTTTGCCCTCATGGAGCTTACATTCTAGTTGGGAAAGATTTACACATAAGTCATAAGAATGTTAATAGGTGACGAGTATTAACAAGAGAAATAAATTAGAGGATGGGTATAGGAAGTGTATGGGGTAGTAGTTGTCACAGTTTAAGCAAGTGGCCAGAGAAGTTGCAGTGAGCAGTCAGCAGAGGAGCAGAACTGAAATGAGGTGCTTGGAAAGCCATGTGGATATCTGGGGCAAGAGCTTCCGAGCAAAGAGGATAACAGCTGCACAGGCCCTGGGTTGGGTGTGCTTGGTGTGCCGTAGGAGCACTGAGTGGCCACGGGGATGGGAGCAAAGTGAGAGGAACGCTCATGGACAGGACAAAGAGGGAGGGAGGAACGCCCATGGAGATGGCAGAGCCACCAAAGCACACAGCACCTTGTCCACCCAGCAAGGACGCTGGCGTCGACCTTGAGCAAGCTGGGAACATGGGAGGGTTTTGAGTGGAGTATGGTACAATCTGCCCTGTGTGTCACTGTGACATGCTGGCTGTAGGGTAAAGTTAGCTGGTGGAGAGCAAGGGTGTGGCAGAGAGACAAGCTCTGTTAAGGACTAGAAAAGTCTTACAGAGAAGATGCCAGAGGATAGTGTTTCCATGGGGTAGCTTGTGAGGGTAGGTTGAACAAAAAGACTAGTGAGCAAAGATGGGAATTGGGTAGAAGACTGTTTTTAAGATGACACAATATTAAAGAAAGCGGTCTAAGGATCGAGAAGAAATTGTGGGCTTTTGAAAAAGACCCGTTCATCCATTTACTGGGTCTGAAAAATAATGAGTATTTCTTACTTGAAATGTATTTTGAGTTTGTTTCCATAATTAGTCCTTAGTTGTTTGTAGAGTCTGACCTACAAATACTGAATGTATTTCAATTTTAAAATAAGCACCCCATTTTACTGTTGCCTCTTGAAATTTTAAAATTTAACATGACAGTTTTCCCGTGAAGAAACTTAACAGAAGCTCTTTAATAATGAATTTTATGTTCCAGAATTAAGAAGTATGTACAGTAAAAAGAAAAATGGATGAATAGTTTGAAAACATTTAGTCATTTGGCTTGATTTTCACTTGCATCGTTTTTTTTCCTATGTGTAAGTTAAAGCTAGCTTGATGAAGAAAGACACGTTTTTAGTTATAGGTACTAGAAAAAAGAGACAAAATAATTTTGAAGTTAATTCCTCAGATTAGCGAAGTGATGGCAATATAGGTTTTAAATTTAGAAACTATAACAGATAAGTTCATATCTTTATATCTATATGCCAGTTGCCTTTCATGGTATCTTTTCTTACTTTGCATATACATAGGAGCTTATGTTATATGTTTTTTAACCTTTCCAGAGAAAACAACATCATCTAAAAACAACCAGGCCTCCTCTCCACCTGTGGGCATCCCCAAGCGCCCTGTTGTTTCTGAGGCTGCAGACAACTTTGGGGTGGTACTCACGGATTCCTCTAGGCATAGTGGAGGTAAAGAGAAGACGCTTCATTTATTCATTTTGTTGCTTTTCAGTTGTAACTGACCTGTTTCAGATTACTTGGGAGGAGATTGGAGTGGAAAAGGGTATTGGTTTACTCTTCAGGTTACATCCTACCAAACAGATCTTTTAGCTCCCGTTTCAACCATTTAAAAAAAAAATGTCCTATATTCAGAGGTAATCCTTTTGCCTCTAAGTAACATTTCTGGTAGCCCAGAATCATGATTGGTATTTAAAGTAATGAACTCAGCTTCAGAATGTTACAAATCCTCCTCATAAGAAGGATTTGTTTCCTCTCTGGCAAGGAAACCAAACTTATATTTCAACTCTGAAAGTATGACTTTTTAAAAAATGTTGTGCCAAAATGTATGATGGTACCTGTAGTAAGCGTTAGGTTTTTTTTATTGAATGATTACATGTCATACTCAGCTTTAGTTATATCTCGTCAATCTTAATGGTTTTTAGATGTCGTAGGAATAAAATTTTCTAAAGACTTTTTTAGTATTTAATCACACATAAGTTCTACTGTTACAACATAATGTGCCTTTTGTGATCTAGGGAAGGCTTAAATTTTTATTGCTGAGCTCTAAGAATTTTCAAGCTTCTCTTCCCTGTTTTTAAAAAAATTTATTTTATGGAGGTACAGTTGATTTACAATGTTGTGTTAATTTCTGCTGCATAGCAAAGTGATTCAATTATACATATATATTCTTTTTCATATTCTTTTCCATTATGGCTTATTACAGGATATTGAATATAGTTCCCTGTGCTATACAGGAGGATCTTGTTTATTCATCCTCTGCATAATAGTTTGCTTTCTTCCTTGTTCTTATAGTCTTCCATGAGTTGGTCTCAGACAAAAGCAAGTCATAACATTCGAATGCCCCTCTGGAGTGCCTCTACTTTTCCAGTGTCATGAGCTGCTTTTTCTTGAATCCTTTTACCTCTAAGTAACATTTCAGCTACCCTTAAGCAGATGACTTATATGACTGTCAACTTCACGTGAATAAAATTGACCTATGAAAAGCAAAAACCTTAAAATTTAACACACTGTGCTAGAGTAGCAAAGATAAAATAAATCTTATCTTTGAAGAGGTTTACAGTATAATAGACAGCCAATAACAGTATTGGTTCAGGAACATAGACGCATTAGCCCATAACAAAGATTTTGATCCCACCCTTGGTGTTGTGGGATCACGAGAGAAATATCTAGGTCACTCACTTTATGTGAAGGAGGCCCAGTAGCAGTAAGAGAGGTTAAGCTAAACCTCAAAGACAAGAATGTAATAGTTGGATGAAGAAACAGGAAAAGGGGTTCTAGGCAGAGACCCCTCCTGTGCAGATACAGAAGAATGACATGTTCTATTTCATTAGAGATGAGACATTTTATTTAGTGTGACATGTTGCTGGGGGATGTTGCCCACGGTGGGGCAGGCAGGAGGCCATCTTGTATGATGTACTTAAAAATTTAACCTTTCTCCCAGAGCTATAAAGAAGCCTGAAGGATTTTAGAGATGGAAAAGGAAGGGTGGCAGAAGGTGAGGCTTAGAAATAAAGATAGTAACAGTGAATGGAGAAGGACACTGATAACAGATTAAAGGAATATAATCAACATTGAATGAGGGGGAAAAACGTGGTGACTTGGGCTTGGCTGACTTGGACCATTTACCAAGATAGGTACAAGAATTTTTAGGTGAAGGCAGTGGCCTCAGTCCTGGAAATCATGAGGTTGGTGTTATCCAAGCAGAGATAACCATAAAGAAGTGATTTATTTAATCTTCACAGCAACCCTGTGGGGATGGTAGTATAGCTATTTTACAAATCAGGAAACAGAGACTCAAGAAGGTTAGGGTGGTGTTCCCATTGTGGCACAGTGGAAACGAATCTGACTAGGAACCATGGGATTGCAGGTTCGATTCCTGGCCCCGCTCAGTGGGCTAAGGATCTGACATTGCCATGAGCTGGTGTAGGTCACAGACTAGGCTCGAATCTGACGTGGCTGTGGCTGTGGTGTAGCCGGCAGCTACAGCTCCGATTAGACCCCTAGCCTGGGAACCTCCATATGCTGTGGGTTTGTCCCTGAAAAGACAAAAAAAGACAAAAAAAAAAGGTTAGGCCACTTGCCTGAGATCATCTAGAAAGCGGTGGAATTGCTATTTATATTCATGTATTTTTAACTCCAAGTGCAGTATTCTTTACCTCTTGACAACTGCATGCTGTCGGCTTAGATATTGGTGACATTCTTCTCTGTAGTGATGTCTCCCTAACAACCTTCTTTTTTCTGTTTGATCTGTGGTGGCCTTTGATGAGTTTCAACCTCATGTGAATCAATATAGGAAGTTGTTTGGTTATCTAGTATTAAAAGATTCACTAACAGTTCTATTCATTCTGTTTCCATTGCTTTCTAACTTGAAAGGAATACAGTAAGTATCACGCAGAGTTGCCTGCTTTGAATATATTCCTCTTTTTATCCTTTAAGAAATTTTTTAATTTATATTTTATTAGGGTATAGTTAATTTACAGTGTTGAGTCAATTTCCGCTGTACAGCATAGTGACCCAGTCATATATGTACACACACCAACACACACGTTCTTTTTATCATACTAGCTTCCATTATTATCTATCCCAAGAGACTGGATATATTTCCCTCTGGTATACTGTAGGACCTAACAGTTTGTTTTTAAAATGCCACGGTATTCTCCATACTGTTACTACATGCAATATTATCTTGGCCTTGTGTATTTGCATTCACGTTGAAGAGGGTGCTGAGACAGAGGGATGTTGCTTGAGGTCAGGTACAGGCTGGACAGAGACAGGGCACCCTGGGTAATTTACCAAAGTCACATAACTGTGGCCCAGAGGTGGTCCTCCTTGTTCCAGCTCTAGACACATGATTGTTAGAATGATGAAAGATAGGTGGTCTCTTGAGAACCAGCTCACACTTACAAAATACACAGGTGATTAACGTAAGCCAGAATGGCAGTTCACTGCCTTCTGATGTAACTGTCATACAGACCTGATGGTTTCCATCAGCATCCTTTCCTTGCAGGGACCAAGTGGGAAGCCAGTTAGAACCACAAGATTGTTGGGGCAGGGAGAAGTATTAGGTACACGGTTTAAATGTTTAAGGAACTTACTCCTGGTGCGTTCCACCTGCTGCAGAATCTAGACCGTCTCATTGGTGGGCTGGAACCGCCCCTCCCCTCGGCAGTGCTAACTGAAAACTTCCCAGTGTTAGCTCTCTGCCCACTTTTTCTGCAAGTTCTAGTGGATGGTCGCATGGATCATCTGTTTCCTGATAACACTTCTCTTTATTTAACTGCATATCCTGTCATCCTTCTTTGGTTCTGAGAGGTGTTCTCTGCTCCCTTTTTTTTTTTATCAGTATTGATTTTATTGGCTAGATGTTATCTGTCTTTACTGCTGGCAGTCTCTTTTTTTGAGTAGCATTCCTGTGGCCTGGATGTGTGTGTAGACAGATTTAAATAGGGAGTTCCAGCTGTGGCTCAGTGGGTTAAGAATGTGACTAGTATCCATGAGGATGCCGGTTCAATCCCTGGTCTCGCTCAGTGGGTTAAGGATCCAGTGTTGCCGAAGGCTGTGGCATAGGTTGCAGATGCGACGTGGATCTGGCCTTGCTGTGGCTGTGGTGTAGGCCGGCAGCTGCTGCTCCAATTCGACCCCTAGCCTGGAAACTTCCATAGGCCTTGGATGCCACCCTAAAAAGAAAAAGAATTAAAAAAACAACATAGGCTCCAATAGTAATAGCTAATAAAATCATTTGTATATTGTTTGCTGAATGTGTTTTCTGTAGCTTAGATGGATAAAGAAAAAACACTTCAATAAGAAAACACATAGTTTTGAAAACTTACTGAATTATAACCACAGTCAGACTTGCAACACCAAGTAATAATTACTTATACACTGTTTTAGCCAGGAACACAAATTAGCGTGGTCACAATTATCATACTCATTCAGCTTCAGCTTTCAGAACTAATTATCAAACTTACAAATTTTTCACTTTTCTGCCTATTTCATTGCCCATTAGCTTTTTACAGAGGACAGGAAGATAGTCATAATATTATTAAATCTGGCGAGGAGTTTGGTGAAGCATGTTTAAAAAGATGAAGTTTGGGATTTTTCCCTTTTGGCTTGTTACTCTTGTCTCTGACGCTGCCGGTCACTGAAATGAATGTTTCCATGTTCAGTTCCAGAGGCACCAGATCGACCAACTATCTCCACTGCGTCAGAGACGTCCGTCTATGTCACCTGGATTCCCCGGGCAAACGGGGGCTCTCCGATCACTGCCTTCAAGGTGGAATATAAACGGATGAGGACAAGCGATTGGCTGGTGGCAGCTGAAGACATCCCTCCTTCTAAACTTTCTGTGGAAGTTCGTAGTTTAGAGCCAGGTGGTGATATTCAAACATTTCCTTTTTTAACCATCAGCGCTGACTGTAGATGCATATTTTTAATAATCTTACATTCTCTTAATTGTTAAATTAATGTACGCTGGGAATTCCCTGGTGGTCTAGTAGTTAGGACTGGGTGCTTTCGTCACTGTGGCCCAGATTCAATCTCTGGTCTGGGAACTGAGATCCCATATCAAGGTGCTGCATGCTGCAGGGAAAAAAAAAAAAAAAAAAAAGGAAAAGAAAAAAAGCGATGAGTACATATTGCATAAAAATTTGAAAATAAATAAAATACGTAGAAGAGAGTAAGTCACCTTGAAACCCATCTCTCCAGAGATAACCACTGTTTACATTTTGGTGTATTTCTTTCTAGTCTTTTTTCTATTTTTAATTCAAATCGAGATCATGCCGTAAATATTGTCTTCTGACCTCTTACTCCCATATTATATCATATGCATTTCCCAATATCATGAACAATTCTGTAGTAACTCAGTTTTTATTAACTATGTATCTACCATGTAAGTACACCATGATTTACTTAAGCCCATCCTTTATTTCTGGGCTTTAATTATTTCTAACTGCAAATAAGCAGAACAGTGTTGTGGTGACATCCGTGTGTGTATTTTGCTAAGAATGATATTTTAAGAGGAAAATTGCTTGTTTATAGGTCTGATGATAAATCTCAGCATGATTAGACCCACTGCTTTGTTTTACAGAAAGGAGGCAGCACTTAGCACCTCTATGTTCTGTAGGTTTTGTTTCAGCAGCAGGGGGACTCCTCCAGCCCCCCAGGATTTTGAGAATATATGAAAGAACTTAAACTGAAAAAGAGAAAGGCAGTTATCAAAAAATCACCTTCCTTTACTTTTATTTGTTTGGGTTCCATGATCATTTTAGTTTATGGATTTTTAAATGTACTTCAGTAGCGAATAGCTGTGTTTGTATTAATAGGTAACATGAGGAGCCCAGGGTCATGTAGGCACAGTTGGGAAAAGGTGGCAGCTTTAAATGTAGGTGAAGCTAAGTAACAGTTTATAGACAGAAAGCAGTTTTCAGAAGCACAGTGATTTTTAAGCTTTTTAGGAAACTTGCTTTAGGAATTTAATGTATTCTTTAGATTCAGATTTTCAGAAACTCACAATCCTTAGAGTTTTTTTTTTTTTTTTTTTTAAGTTCTTAATATCTAATCCAAACAGATACCTTCTGTTGTGGCTTCAGTCTGCTCCCTCTTATCCTATTATTAGTGGGATCAGAGTGACATCTGCCATCAGCCACATGGCGCCTCCTCACAGATGTAGTCAACGTATTAAACTTCGCTTCACTTGTTTCTTTTAAAGGGAAAAGACCCTAGTTTTGAGCACAGACAAACCAGCCAGTCCTGTCTTTGAGGGGCGTGACTTTAGAGCGGGAGTAACGTACTCTTTGTCGTCCTCTCTCTGCCCCCGTCCACCACAGAAATCATCAGTCTCCCCGTGACTCCCACTGTGGTCTTGGGGTCTTGAGCACATGCACTGAACAGCCACTCTCAGTGGATAGGGGTTGGCAAGAGAGTTGAAATCTATCTCCTATACAGGCTTCAGAAGAAGTATTGTGGACAGATACGTAAGAGCAGTGGTCATATTTTGAATATTGTTGCTGCAGTTGTCTTAGGACAGCTTTTTAAAAATTCTGTTTTTTGTTTCCCCCCTCAATAGGGTCAACATACAAATTTAGAGTCATCGCCATCAACCATTACGGTGAGAGTTTTCGGAGTTCAGCATCTCGTCCTTATCAGGTGGCTGGATTCCCCAGCCGTTTTTCTAACCGTCCGATAACTGGACCTCATATTGCGTACACAGAAGCAGTCAGTGACACTCAGATCATGCTCAAGTGGACGGTGAGTAAAGCATCTCTAGTGAGAAAAATTTCTTTTCTTTTTTTAAGGGCCACACCCACAGCATATGGAGGTTCTTAGGCTATGGGTTGAATTGGAGCTATAGCTGATGGCCTACACCACAGATCACAGCAATGCTAGATCCTTAACCCACTGAGTGAGGCTAGGGATTGAACCTGTGTCCTCATGGATGCTAGGCAGATTTGTTTCCGCTGAGCCTCAATAGGAACTCCATCTAGTGAGAAAAGTTTCTGGTTTGGCCATGTGTGACTCAAATATTCTCGTGACATGATACTGTAAACAGCAACTTTTCAAACTTCATTAAAGTTTATTTTTGTTTAGCCCTGCAGTAAGCTGAAATACTCTTAATACCTTTGAGTACCTTTAAATTAAATTTAAAATGGCCATCAAGGATGTTTGCAGAATGAAGATAAAAAAATATTGCCACACAGATAGATAAGCTACGTACAAATATTTTTGTCTTTGACAAGTCTTTGCTTCTATTTTGTAGTACATCCCATCAAGTAACAATAACACACCCATTCAAGGATTTTATATCTATTACCGGCCAACAGATAGTGACAATGACAGTGATTACAAGAGGGATATTGTGGAAGGTAAGTTCCATTGACACACTGGAGTCCCAGTGAAGGAGTTTTGGAGGGAGAGGGTTTTAAAATATTATGAAAAACATTCTCCCAGGTGAAGACAGAATAAAAAATGAAATGCTATATGTACTCATACTTCGAACTTTTCCCAAAGAAAGATAATTTTTCCAAGTCAGGACATTTGACCCTTGAAGAATGCAAGAGTTAATCCTTGTGTAACTTACAGTGGGCCCTCCATGTCCATGGTCCCTCTGCAGCTTCAGATTCAACCCACCATGGACCCTGTGGCAGTGTAGTTACGACTGGGTGTCTGTGTGTAGGTGAACCCACACTGTTCAAGGGTCAGCTGTGTATAGGTCATCTTACACTTTGGTTATAGGAGCAGTTACAGAAATAGTTTCTCTGAAAAAATTTTTTTTCTTTTCTGTTTTGTTGAAATGAATAGTGACTTGAACATACACATCAATTGCAGTTCCTAGCTCAAAAAGAGCATCTCAGTCAACAGTTTCATTGAAGTCTGTACTAGAAAGATCACATCTTGAGCCTGTTCCCCATGTTTAGAGATGCTGAGAAGTTGGAATATATGTAGAGAAAAAACCCAACACCCACAGAGAGTGTTGAAACTACCTTATTTTTTTTTGTCTTTTTAGGGCCACACCCGAGGCATATGGAAGTTCTAGGTTAGGGGCTGAATTGGAGCTGTAGCTGTCAGTCTACACCACAGCCACAGCAACACGAGATCCGATCCTCGTCTGTGACTTACACCACAGCTCACGGCTATGCTGGATCCTTAACCCACTGAGCGAGGCCAGGGATCGAACCTGCATCCTCATGGATACTAGTCAGGTTCGTTACCCCTGAGCCCCAGTGGGAGCTCCCAGATTTTTATTTTTAAAATCTTTTGAGAGAGGCTATACTTTTGTTCGAAAAGACAAAGGGAAATAAAATGAACATCCCTCTCCGTCTGTTGTCTGTATCACTCTCCCCCACCCTTCCTAGTTCTCCTATAGAAATATCCACTGATAAACAGTTTTTAAACTATATTCTCCAGTTAAATCTTTGCACTTTGACACACTTGTGTGCTGTGACTGTTGAGGGTCACAACGAAATTACTTGAAAGGAACTTTTGTGTTCAGTCGTAGTGTCTGGGAAAGTGAGCCTTGCCTGTGGTTCACAGAGAACCTGTTTATGAACGTAATAGATGGAGCAGTTAGATGTTTAAGTGGGCTTCACTGTGCTGTGTAATTTGCTTATTCCTTATTTTCAAGTTTATGCACTTGAAATTTTTTTTGTGGCAGTTGGAAACTATTGGCTTGTTCTCCCAAACCAAGGAACAGAAGTATTTATCCTTTGTACGTATAGTTTTCTTTAAAAGTCAAGTTTTAGATTATTTATTTATATTGACTCAAAATTGTTTAAGTTTTGAGACGCATTCTTAAAGAATACAGTAAGAGAAGAACAATGATTTTGTTATCTTGTATTTTGAAATAAGTTCCACACTTAGATAAACTATAAATGTTAACAACATACCCTCTCAAGATGAATATTTTAATCTTGTAAATTGAGTTTCCAGTAGGTATCAGTCATTCTGATCTTTAAGCCTATATTTTGATTTTTTACCTTTTCTAAAATATTATTGGAGGAAAAAAAAAAAACTGCCTGCTAAGCAAAGGGATATGCTGGTTGATTGATTTTAAACCTGATAATGTGTTTAGATGTCTTATTCATCAAAGAACCATAAAAACCTTTTCTTTGTGGATATTTCTTATAATTGGAGTAATTACCATAATAATGGCATACTAATCTAACAAGACATGTATTACTTTGGCTATTTTCTCTTCTTAGTAACATATCAGAAGCTTAGTTTAATTCCTTTTTTCACTAGTGCTATGAGAGGAAAACTTCAAATCTAGTATAATAATTATTTGAGCACACGTTGATAGGTTAGTGGAGAGCTGGGCCAGGAAAGATGTAAAGCCAGAGAAAAGAAGTAGGGGTCTTTCAGAAAGGTTTTTGCAGTTTGGAAGTAGGTCTGTTCCATCTCAAGTAGATTTTGAGTCACATTTCTTTTAGGGTCCTCTTTACACTTAATAAATAGGGCATAGAATGCTTCACTTTTTGAGCCTTTCATAGTCCCTTGATCCTAAAACAAGCTGATTCTCTTTCTTATAAAGTATGGGTCTGGCTGAATGAGGGTCGGGCTTTGTATTGGTGGCCTGGAAAGGGCCAGGCTTCCAGATCGAGATGTTTTTGTCTTTGTTGAGCTAGGAAGGATCCCGGAGCTGTTGGTTCTGCCAGCCAAGTTGATTTGACTTGCGTATGTGTGTGTGTGTGAGTGTGTGTGTGTGTTTGTGTGTGTGTGGTTTGGAATTGTTTTTCTTCCTCCCCCTATAAATGATTCTTAAATCCATCGGTGGTATAGTTGAGTTTCTAAGAAACAGTGGAAACAGTTTGAAGAGGTATTTTCTAAGAAGGATTAAAGATGCTTGAAGAGTTCATTGAATCTGGCAGAAGTGTCCCTGTTTATTCAAGTTGGTCACAGGTCCATGGAAGTAAAAATGGAGAGTGATTTATCCTGGAGTGTTCAGTCTAGAAGGGTTTCTAAATGAAAGACTGGCTGTGTGCCACGGGTTGACAGAGTCATTCTGTGAGAGATACTTGTGTGGTTTGGAGACCCTGATTCAAAAAGAAAGAGAGCGAGAGTGGTAGCCAAGAGTTTCCCATTGTAGACTTTGCTTTTGGACTGTTCTGGAATTCAAACATTCATGTATATGTTAGTTCATGTCACGCCCCTAACAATGTAATGGAGAGTTTTGCTAGGGCCTGTCTTGTAAGTAAATGGTCACTTTTTCTGGGTAAGATGCCATTTTCTGATTTCATTCATGGTCTTGCTTTTTGGTGGGTGGACAGAGCAGATTGACTGACTGGGCTGAATTAGGGGATTAGAGGACTTGAGGGTTTTTTTCACTTGTGAATCAAATTAACATGTATTTTATGAAAGACTTAGCACTTACTTGTAAGGAAACAAATACAGCTACCCACACATTGGTATAGCTTTAATTCATTTTATCTGTCTTGTCATTTTTTTCATGCCGTTTAATAGAAAGGCTATTTATCTGTTGCACATTACTAAAAATATCTATATGAAATACATTTTTATTACACACACTGACCGTACCATACAGTGATGGCTGCTGCTCCAACCTCATTTTGAAATTACCGAGTGATTATACTGTTGTTTAGGTTGTGGGGTATGTAAAGTGTATCTTTTATTTTTACCTTCTAGGTTCAAAGCAGTGGCACATGATCGGCCACCTGCAACCAGAAACCTCCTATGATATTAAAATGCAGTGCTTCAATGAAGGAGGAGAGAGCGAGTTTAGTAATGTGATGATCTGTGAAACAAAAGGTAGGAAGGGGTGAGAATTAGTGCTTTCTCCCTGGACAGAAGAGAATTCTGAACTCTGGATTATTCCTCCTGACTGCTGATATATTTACTTAAAAACTCTTCTGCTTTGGACCATTTTCTAGGCACATCTATTTAGACTGTACCAACAATCTAGCCTTGTGTTGGCTAGAGAACTCATCCTAAAAAGAGTTTCCATAATCATTAATCAGGTTAATTAATTTGTGTGACTCTGAGTGATTCACTTCCCTGCTTTTTCCTCCATGAAGGAATAGGAATTTTTGCTAGTTTCCGAGACTGCTGTGAGAATAAGAATCCTTAAATAGAATCCTTAAAAAGAAAGTGTAAGAATTTTAAGGAAAAGAGCTACTTATGTTTAAAGTGTTTTTTTTTAAAGTTGTTTTTTGAATGACAGATATGTGTAACACTACCTACTTCTTTTTTTTTTGTCTTTTTGTCTTTTTTTAGGGCCGTACCCGCGGCATATGGAGGTTCCCAGGCTAGGGGTCCAATCAGAGCTGTAGCCGCCGGCCTACGCCACAGCCACAGCAACACAGGATCCAAGCCGCATCTGCAACCTACACCACAGCTCACGGCAACGCCGGATCCTTAACCTACTGAGCGAGGCCGGGGATCAAATGCGTGTCCTCATGGATGCTAGTCGAGTCCATTACCACTGAGCCACGACGGAAATTCCAACACTACCTACTTCTTAACAGAATTAGTTGATAAAGTGAAATTTTCAGCTCTGCCTACATACATAGATTAGCTGTCAAATGTTACCATCTTTGAAAGCGTATAGATGATACCACACTTGAGTAGTAGAAACAGCTCTAGTGGAAAGTGAGGCTCAGAAAGTTTGAATTATAAAGCCTCAGTTTCATTGTTTAATTCTAAACCATGTGTCTTTCTGCTGCAAAACCCATGTATTAAATTCACATTGTTTTTTTTGGCCCTCCTCGTTGCATATGGAAATTCCCAGACCAGGGATTGAACCTGCGCCACAGCAATGACCTGAGTTGTTGCAGTGACAGCGCTGGATTCTTAACCTCCTATGCCACAGGGAACACCTAAATTCACATTTAAACATACATACACACAGCCCTCTCGACTCCCCTTGAATTTCATTGTCAAGCATATATTTTGAGTACCTTTTTGTACTGGACACTGTTAATGAGCATTTCTTACTTGCTCCAGAGTGCTGTGACACTTGGAACAAAATTAAATAAAAATGAAATTTATCATCTCTGATCCGAAGACATTTAAAAATCTAGCCAGGCAGAACATAAAACACAGATAGCAATGTGTTAACTGGTTGTTTTTAGTAGTATTATAGTATAGTCATTAATTGACTTTGCTAGGGCAAGTAGGTTCTACGTACAGATTTTCAGATCAATGAAACACAGAAAATTTCTTTAAAATGTAAATTGTTGGAGTTCCCGTTGTGGCTCAGTGGATTAAGAACCTGACTAGTATCCATAAGGATGCAGGTTTGATCCCTAGTGTTCCTCAGTGGGTTAAGGATCTGGATGCGGCTTGGATCTGGTGTTGCTGTGGCTGTGGTGTGGGCCGGCAGCTGTAACTCCGATTTGACTCCTAGCCTGGGAACTTCCATATGCTGCAGGTGCAGCCATACAAAGAGAAAAAAAGTGAAAAATATAGTCAGGTTAGGGGATATTAAAAAATAATAAAAATAAAATAAAATGTAAACTGTTCACGTAATGACTTTGTAAAACGTATTCCACAATTCTAGCCTTTTTAGGTAGAACATATGACACATGGTGCTGCCTTTTAAAGAAATGATGGAAGGATCTTGTGAACAGCAATGGCCGTATCTTTAGTTATTTAGTCAGGGTTTCAGGAATGACATAGGTGTTGGAGGCCAGCCACTTTCCCCCACCTTTAAAGATCATAAAGTGTCATGATTAGTCTTTAATTCTTTGCTTTCCCTTTGTGTTTTTTCATCTTACTTTGCCCGTTTCATTCTCCTTGCTCTCTCTTCTTACCGACATTAATGGGCTGTCTCACTCACCAGCCACCGCGTAAGTTTTTAAGTTCAGCAAGAGGTTGGCAACTGCTCATGGCGCTCGGTAGAATTATGAATTAATTAAGAGTAAATAAAGAATGAATAAACCTGAAGGACTTCCCTCTGGGTAATCATGGATTTAATGTATGATCTGTTACATTCATTTTGCCTCAGAAACTTGTTTGTTGTCTTTGGAATTGGCAGGACCTTAGCATTATCTAATCCAACATACCACCCAAAGCAGAAATTTCCTTTAGAGCCTCTGCCAGGTATTGTTGCAGCTTTCAATGGTGGAGAGCTCTTTCCTTTGAAAGGCAGCGTCTTCTTGACCGATTTCCAGCCCTGTTCTGGGTAGCTGAAGTTCCTAGAAAATGAAACCCCCAATATAATGTTTGTTGAAGTAGATTTATAAAAAGACCACTCGTTCCTGGAAGTTGTTAGGCACCATAACAGGAAATATGGTATAATAACTAATAACAATAACAAAAGTGATTGAATACCGCCCTGTGCCAGACTCTATGCTAAGAGCTTTGCATGGATTAACTCATTTACTCTTCATTACAACTTTAGGATGAAGCTGTTACTGTTACCTCCTTTTCCAACAGGCAGAAACTGGTTCATGGAAGTTAAAAGTCCTGTAGCTGAAGTGGTGGAACAGGACAGAAACCTAGGCAGTCTGGTTCTAGAGACCAGTCCATCAACCACTATGCTCTGTTGCTTTTCTAGGGCATTTAAAACATTCAGAGCCTGTTATCTGAGGACAGAGGAAGTGAGGTTTGAGTCCCACCTGGTTTTAGCTTTTGTTATTGCCATTATGCAGAATATCAGTGAGTTAGGTTAAAGTACTGAATTTACGTGGGCTTCAAATATTTTCAGTGGTAGAATGCTTAATATTCTGTATGAGGTTTTTGGAATTGTATGTGATCGTTCTAGGAGTCCAAAGTCATATCTTCTAATATGATTCCCATGCTAGAGGCATAAAATATGGGAGTTTCATTTGGCTCAAGCCATGTCAGATAGAAAGGTGTTTTTGTCCCATCCCTAAGTTGAAATACTTTTATCTCCACTCTTGAGTCGTCTGCAAGTACAGTTGAGCAGATAATCATATAGCAGTTTGGGTTTAGACCGAGTGCATATGTTTCTCTGATCTTATGGTTTCTCTAGAGTTGTGGCCTAAAACCTTGGCACATTTGATTTTTAAACTTTTCAGCCCTCTGTGTGACTCACTGGTGGTCAGATCATCGCAATAACAAGCGTAAACAGACCGGCTTGCATTCCTAACCAGACCTCCTTCGGAGAGTAAACCATTTCACAGAGTCTGTCTTCGCTCTGACATCATGTTTTCCTTTATATTTCAACTAGTGAAACGGGTTCCTGGAGCTTCTGAGTACCCGGTCAAAGACTTGAGCACCCCTCCAAATTCTTCGGGGAGTGGAGGAAATGTTGGACCCGCGACCAGCCCCACCAGAAGCAGTGACATGCTGTATTTGATTGTTGGCTGTGTGCTGGGCGTCATGGTGCTCATTCTCATGGCTTTCATTGCGATGTGCCTCTGGAAGAACCGCCAGCAGAATACCATACAGAGTAAGCCATTCATCAGCGTCTCCTTCTCTTTTTCTAAAGATGGGTAGAAAAATATTGTCGGAACAAATATTGATTTCTAACACATTTGTGCCTTAACGTAGTGGTAGAAAACACATTCGGTGCTCTTCATTCAGCAGAGGTGACTTTCAGACAGTTCTAGCTGTCAGCCAGAGTAAGTGGAGCGTCACATTCAATTGCCCAGGAGAAATAAACAACAAAGCCAAAACTAAGCAGGTCTCCAAGTAAATAGCTCACTTAATGCTGGGAAACCCTGGCTGTGCTGGACCACCAGAGAGGATGAGCACTTGCAGCATGAGCTTTGGAACAGCTGCAGGAACCCCTTCAGTATGAGGGATGGAGAGGGCACGAGGGAAAGGAAGGTAGTGAAGACTTCTCAGCTGCTGTCACTGGATGCCACAAATGAAGATAACGCTGAGGGTCCTGATTTAGTACTTAACGCACCAGACCCACTCTAGGGTGATGTCATTTCCCACCCCCGCCGCCCACCAAATGTGTCCAGTAGTAGGACTATTTGGGCTGCCAGTGATGGCGCCATATTAAAACAAATGACCGGGAATGCTTTTCCCTTTTCTTTCCCTGTTTCTCTTGCCCTTCATTCAAAAGATACTCAGCGGCTGTCTCCTCTGTGCCTTGCAGTGGGGTAGACAGTGCAGGTGTGGTGCCTTCTCCGTATAGGTTAGCCGAGAAGAGAAGCAGACGTATTGACGATAACACACCTGTGCAGGCGTAGGGCGGACGCCTCATCCTGCCTTGGAGCCGCCAGTAGCTCTGAAGAATTGGAGCAAATTTTCTGACAGCCAGTCCTGGGCAGTTTAGATGATATACTCTCTAAGGGGTATTTCACTTTCTTTAAGTATATGTGGGAGGTGTGCCTCTGGAAATCAGATATTTGAGGGAGCTGTTGAAATGCTTTTACTCTAAAGAAAGGAATTAATTATAATTAGCCTTTTGCCTTCAGTGCCTCACAACTTCCAACATGGCTGTAATAACCAGGGAACTGTATAAATAGTGAATGTTTCTGTAACCCCATCCTTTTACATAAAAGTGGTATTTATTGCTTTTTGAAATATCCTACCTAAAGCTAGCCTTTTGGTGGTGTTTGATACAATTTCTTTCAGCACTTTGAAGCATAGGGGAATTGAAGTACTTTTTGTTAGTGTAGCTGTTAACTTCGATAGTTTCAGATTGCACAATTGTTAATTTTCTTTTGAGTAATTTCTCTCTGATTAATTTCTCTTCCCATTAAAAGAGTCATAATTAACTCATAGTTCCTGGTTGCCTCCACAATATAAAGGAAATAACAGCAATAACTTGATTAAAGTGTCTCTCTCAAGGAGGCTTTACATGAACATTTTTAGAGAATTTTACTTTAGTATGTTTGTAGTTTATTAGGGGTTTAGTTAACAAAACTTTCTAAGCAAGAGGAAGCGTTGTCCTTTTCATTATCTTACTTTTTTCTTTTGCTTTTTTTTTTGCTTTTTTGCTTTTTTTGTTCTCTCAACAGAATATGACCCACCAGGTTATCTCTACCAAAGGTCAGATGTTAATGGGCAGATGGTGGAATACACCACTCTGCCCGGCACCAATCGGATAAATGGAAATGTCCGCGGAAGCTTCAGCAATGGCTGCTCCCATCTCCACCATAAGATTCCCAGTGGAGTCAGTGGGAGCCTCAATGGGGGGCTGTACTCTGGGCACACAAGCTCTCTAACCAGGACACATGTGGATTTTGAACATCCTCGTCACCTAGTGAATGTAAGAAACCTAATTATAAATCAGAGCCTTCCCGTGTCCCACAATGGCAGGGTGCGAGAGCAGGGTCAGCACATATGGCTCTTCTCAGTACAGGAACCCCACAGGTTCACTGGAATGGAAATGTATCACCGACAGCCCCCAGATCCAGAGTAATCTTGGGAAGCTTCTTGTTATCCGGCAGTATTTGACTTGTATTTTAAATACAAGTTTGACTTGTATTTTAAAATCACTTAGCACTGAAAATGCAGTACCATTAATGAACAGAGTGGAAGTTCTTCTTGAGATGAAGCAGAAATAGCACTGGGTGTGGACCAGACCAAATACTCTAAATTTGATTTATTTAAAGCAAAGTCTGAAAGCTCATATGCTTAGAGGAGTCAGGCAGATCCTGAAATTGAGTGAAGCAGGTTGGGGGATGGGGCAGAAGCGGTGGAGGTACAGGGGAGCAGGTCACTGTCCTAGGAAGCATCCTGGATTCTGCTCCTGTGGTCTGTGTGCAGGGCTGAGGGCCCTGCGTGGCCAGGTCTTCTGTTTTTTCACAACATCTGTAGGTCGAAGGGAAATCGCCAGATTTTTTACATGTTGGCAATGAATTCCAGTTTTAGAAAGCATTGCTTGGGCCACACACAGCATATCAGCAGGCCACCAGATTGTTGCTTCTCACCGATTGCTAGTTTTTGGGTTTGTTTTGCCCAATACGTGTTTTTGTTGTTGCCTGTAATATTTCTGCATTTTATAGTGTTAGTGTTCTCTAGCCACAGGAGTGATAAACCTTTAAAACTACTTTATTTCAGGATAACTAGCTGGTAGAATTTATTTTTTGAAATAGGAATACAGTGACTAGCATATTTTAGATTTGTGCTGATTAAAAAGCTTCCCTGCACTAGGAAGTTTGATTTCTTTTGGATCGGCATCCCCATTGTTTTTTAGTCAAACAGAAGATAATGTGTCTGGATAGTCAAATTAAGCACTTATTTAAGTTTTTGTCATTGTTCCGATTATAGATAAATTTGGCATGTTGCACAATGTGCTAAAATTTAAAGAAGTTTAGAGTTTTTTTGTTTATCTGCAACTGTATTAAAGATTTATTAGAACATTACCTTTGGTAATGTATATTTGTATCTTAAAGCTAGAAATCAAAACCAGAATGTATATTTGTATCTTAAAGCTAGAAATCAAATGGCTTTCCTGTGACCTAGCTTTAGTATGTCATAGAAAAAACATTTAATTTGCTTTAGTGCATCTCGTTACCAAAAGAGAATAATGATTTCATTATTTTGTGTGGAAAGACATGGCTTGTAGTCAGACTTTCTAAACATTTTTTTGTCACCATTCCTAGTCCCAACTGCTGACATTGTCCAGGAAACTGAAGGAGAGAGCATTAAAGTTTGAATAACACATGCTATTTCCATAAGAAGAAAAGAATAAGGCTGTGTTTGCTTTAGTATTTGAACACAGTACTTGTGTTTTCTGAACAATGAGTTGCTATTTAAATAATAGTTGCCCCACTGGGTGTACAATTTTAGAGGTTATCATCTGTGATCTTAACTCATTAGTTTTCTTACTCTTTTGGTTGGGTAGAAATAGGGAAATTAAAAAAAATGCTGTTGGTCGTAAAAATAATTGAATTCTCTTTAATATGCTTAGTGATTCAAATAAATACATTCCCATATAGGTCGTTAACTTCATTTTCTGAAACTTTGGAGTTTATCCTCGTGGACTGACTGTAGCATAGGAGTATTCCTTCTCTCAGTGTTTTCTTAAAAATTCCTGTTGCTAGTTTGATCAGGAATGTTGAGAGAAATTTGCAGTACTTTTGGTTTGCTTAGATTCTGGCTGTTGTTAGGAGATGAATGGAAATGGAAAGTATTCTGGGAAAAACAATTGCCTGAACTTTTCCTAACCTTGAAGGCCTGTTCTGGTTCTGGGTGCAGTGTGGCAGCTTCCCCCACCCTTATCAAATTCAGTTCTGCTGTTTTTCTGCTGAAAGAAGAATTCTGACTCTGACCAGTTTTGAAGAATTCTTGCCATTGTATATGTCAAGTGAACATTTTACAGTGAGGTATGTGTTAATCTGGGCATTTTTCTTAATTGCTGGGCAGTTTCCGCCAAAAGCAACATCAAAATATTAATACTCCCCTCCAAGTCATTGCTGGCTGAGAATCTGCTCCATCTGGAAAAATATAACATGTTTTAAGACTTCGTGTAGTCAAGTGAACAGACCTAATCGAAAATAATTACAGGAAAATGAAGATGGGGTTTATCTTGTGACATCATTCAAACAGATTTCCACCCTCTTTCCCCAACTGGCATCGTGTAAAATTTTTCCATGACTGCTAGGAAAGTGAAAATGAATAGAAGTTTGTAACGTAGAGTATATTTTGGGTCCATTAGATTTTAAACACCAAAGGGAAGTGACTAAATCTCTCCCTCCATTTATTTGCCTCTTTCCAGTACAAAAATATATGCAAAAAACACAGCAGTTTTTGGAGAAAAGTTCTAATATTGTTTCAGAACTCATTTGTGAATATAGGTAAATAGTGATAAGCATAAGAACATGGCTCGGGAGGGTGGTTAAAACATGCAGCTTTTCACGTTGACACAGCCTTTGCATTTGAGATGATTTGGCTTCTGGTCTGTGGCACCTTCAGCTCTCTTTCCCTTTTTTTCTTTTTCCGTGTACTTCCTTCCTGACAAGGGTGGTGGCATGTACACAGCGGTACCTCAGACTGACCTGTTGGAGTGCATCAGCTGCCGAAATTGTCGCAACAACAATAGGTATGTGGATGTGTGTTTGCACGGGTGGTCGGGAACAGGTATGTGGCTCCTTTTGTTATTTTCCCTTCAGCAAAGGAAGTTCCTGAAATTTTACCGAAGATATAAATTTTAGAGTGTGGAGTCCTAAGTTGAAGGCCCAATCTTAAGCTGCCCCAGCTTTACAATTTTTATGTTTCTGTGCTTTGGTTTCTTTAGCTATATTGACAGTATTGAAGACCTTCTTTGTGATGTTTTTGAAATCTGTAATTTAGCGTCATTATCTGCATACAGACTTTGTCTTTTCTCACCTATTCCATGTTCAATAGAACTTCCTTTTCTCTGCTGTGTGATATTTTCTACTCTGTATTATGGAAGAGAGCATGTTTGAATATTAGCGGAAATATGTGTAGAGTAATTTTCTTTTGTAGTAACATTACTGAACTTTTCTTATCAGATTTTCCAGTTTTTTAAAAAGCAATTATTAAATCCTTAAGATAATTCAATAGCAAAATCTTACTTTCTTTTAATGTTGGACTATAAAAAAAATTAAGAGTAGTACATACTCACAATAACCGAAATAAGATTGAAATATGTCGAGTAACATGTACATCTCAATTTTGACAGACTCTTCAGAAAGCTTTCATGTTACTTCTCTGTTAATCCCAAAGGATTATCATATATTTTGTTGTGTTAAAGTTGTGTCTGTCAGAAATCTCAGTTTTTCTTTTACAGAGTGATGGTATTTGATTACATGGTCTCAAAAGTCCTTCCCAGCTCCAAAACTCTGCAATTTAAAACTCATGTCATAGTTAGTACATAAAATACCTGGAGTATGGATTGGAATTTGGATATTTCATTATTGAAATTGGATTTGACTTGTATTTTTAAAATGAATTACGAAGTTAAAAGCTACATCTGGGAGTTATCAAAACCAGAACCAGAAGAAAGATCCAGTCAGCCACTGAATTAAAAGTACATTGTTTCATCAAGTGTTTTGAGAATTGCAGAGCAAAAGCTATAAAGATTCTTGGAGATTTTTAAAAATCTTTTACTTAACTCCTCTTAGAGTTTCTGTATTAGGAAGAACTGTCTGCCTGTTTTGTGTACTAAGAGTTGCTTGTTACATTTTAAAATTCTGTATGACCCCAGTTAAGTTATAAGATGTTATAGCAGTGAAGCCACATTTTTGTCCTGAGCTTGGCAAAGGCTTTATCACAACTTGTGAGGAACATGCTTAAAGAACTGGTAAAGATGGTTCATATTCATGGTTAGTAATCAGATGGACTTAATTAAAGCACACAGTATTGCCTAAATCCAAAATGTGCTTTCCTTTGTGGTTCTTGCAGCCATCAGCAGATGTGCTTCAACCTAGATGTTAGAATGATGTAATTTGAGGACTTCAGGTCTAAGAAAGTAGACATAGGCTTTATTGCTGCTTAAATCTGTGACTCGTGTTATATAAGCTCTGTGAGGTTATTTCCTTATCTGAAAAATGGAGAATTGTCCTAGGTAATGTAAAATTGCTCCCAGCATACTCTGATTATAGATTTTGGTAATTTGCTGACAATCTTTATGATGAGGTATCATATCCTTGTACCAAAAATAGTTCCCATTTCCTTAAAAAATTGGAATGACCTCTACCATTGTACATTCTTGGCCACTTGTGTGTTGTGTGTGTGTGTGTGTGTGTGTGTGTGTGTGTGTGTGTGTTGGGAGGGTATTTGGGGGCTTTATTATACATGCATTTTTTTTCCTTTAGGACAACTGACCATTGTGTTTCTATTGATTTTCAAGTTTATGACTTTTTACATTTCATGTTTGGGGGGCTTTACTTTTATCTGGGTACATAGGTGAATTCTCTGCAGCCTAGAAGAAAACAGGTTCTGTTTCTCCTTGGCTTAAATCTTCGTACATGAGAGTCCACCTGTACAAGGCCAACTTTTACTTACCTGCATTGCCTCCAAAATTAGCCAAGGGGCTCATCTGGCTTCCAGGAGCCCTTATGTGATTTTGACACAGATAAATATCAATAAGTGCCTACTTTTAACTCTGGAAAACTGGAATCATTAAATCTAAAGCTTCTAATTCTTTTAACTTTGTGCGTATTTGTGGAGTAAATGATATATCATCTACCTCTCCACATTAGAAACTTACTATAAATCTTGCCATCTTGGGATCTTGAGCAGAGATACCTGTTTTCAATCTCAAAGTTAAAAGAGTTAGAAGCTTTAGAAATGATTTACATTTTGTAATGCCAGCTGAAAAGGGTGTGTAACCCAAAAAAAGGTGTAATTTCAGTTAAGGTTTATGTGAGGGCTATCAAGTCAGCATTTTAGTTTTTTGGCTGTTCAGTCAAAAGAAACATCTACCGAGGGAGGCCCCTGGTGGTCTAGTGGTTCTAGCGTGTAATGAAGGCCTTTGCCTTCGTGCAGGGAGTAAGCGGAGAAAGGAAGAGATGAGCAAGACTCCGGAGTTGGACTCCGTAGAACTTGACCATTGACTGATAAGGATCTAGAAAGCAAGAAAGGTTCAGAATGAATAGGAAGTTTCAAACATGAATGACCTGGTGGTTTCCATGATGATAGTCCTAGAAATAAGAAACGATAAAATGATATATTGAGGAAAGGTGATGAATTTGGTTTGGGGCTTTTAGAGTTGCAAGTATCAGTTGGATATCTAAGTCAAGGAGACAGATGAAAGTGCTGGACTTGGGTTCAGGGGGTAGACTGGGACAATGATCTATATTTTCCAGAGTCATTAGTATCAAAGCGATAGAACTTAAAAATGGGTGGGGAGTTTCCATTGTGGCCAGCAGGTTAAGAACCCAATTTAGTCTCTGGTAAGGATCCCTGGCCTCGATCTGTGGGTTAAGGATCCAGTGTTGCCACTAGCTACAGTGTATGTACCAGAGGCAGCCTGGATCTGGAGCTGTCATGGCTGTGGCATAGGCCTCAGCTGCAGTGCTATTTTAATCCCTGACCAGGGAACTTCCATATACTGCAGGTGAGGCCATAAAATGAAAAAAAGGCACTGGGGGAGGGGGGGATTCACCAAGGGAGATAATAGCCTTGTTGGATTGATTATTTTTATGTGTTGAATTTTTAAGGTATTTATTTATTTCTTAAGTATTTAAAGTGATTAGAGATCCTTTTTATAATCCTCTCATTATTTTTTGTATACTGCCTTGATCTTTAAAGAGATGAGGAAAGGGATGTGATAAAATCAGGAGAGTGAAAGGAAAAGAGGATTCATTTATTCATTCAACAGACATTTGTTGAAGGTCTGTAGTGGGCCAAGCACCATCCTGGGTCCTGAGGATACAGTGACCAAAACAAAACTGAGCAAAGCAGGCATTGTCCCTGCCTTCACTGAGCTTATAGTTTGGTGGGGAGATATGCCTTTTTTAAAATGATATTAATACAGATTAGTGGAACAGGATAGAAAACCCAGAAATAAATCCATATACCTCTACAACAAAGGAGGTGAGAATATACAATGGAGAAAAGACAGTTTCTTCAGTAAGTAAGGGAAACCTGGACAGCTACATGCAAAAGAATGAAATAAGAACACTTTCTAATATACAAAAATAAACTCAAAGTGTATTAAAGACCTAAATGTAAGGCCAGACATGATAAAACTCTTAGAGGAAAACATAGAAAACTCTTTGAAACATAGAAAATTATAGCAATATCTTTTTGGATCCACTGCATAGAGTAATGAGAATAAAAACAAAAAGTAAACAAATGGGACCTAATTAAACTTAAAAGCTTTTGCACAGCAAAGGAAACCATAAAAGAAAAAAAGACAACATACAGAATGGGAGAAAATCTTTGCAAATAAAGCAACCAACAAGGGATTAATCTCTAAAATACATCTCATACAGCTTTATATGAGAAAAACAAGCAAACAAACAAACAAAACTGGTCAGGAGATCTAAATAGACATTTCTATGAAGAAGACAGGTGGCCAAAAAGCACATGAAAAGATACTCAACATCACTAATTTTTAGAGAAATGCAAATCAAAACTACTGCGAGGTACCACCTCACAACTGTCAGAATGGCCATCATCAAAAAAGTCTACAAATAACAAATGCTGGAGAGAGTGTGGAAAAAAGGGAACCCTCCCATACTGTTGGTGGGAATGTAAATCGGTGCAACCGCTATGGAGAACAATTTGGAGGTCCTTAAAAAACTAAAAATAGAACTACGGTACGATCGAGCAGTTCCACTCCTGGGCATCTATCTGGAGAAAACCGTAATTTGAAAACATGTCCCAGTGCCTTGGGTTTAGAACGTGATGGAAGATTGTATGAAAAAAAAGAATGCACATATATGTGTGACTGGGTCACTTCGCTCCACAGCAGAAATTGAAGGAACATTGTAAATCAAGACACATGCACCCCAGTGTTCACTGCAGCACTGTTTAGACACCGGTGGTGCCTCATCAAACTCAGCTTGACCCAGGCGGCTCTCTTGCTCCATAGATGCCTGGGAACTGACGAGGCCTTTCCACGTGGAATCTTCCTTGCACTGTGTCCTGCCACTCCGGATTGTCTCTTCTCTGCCTTCTTAGGTTGAAACTTGAATGTGTTTCTTGGAATGGGCTTTCAAGTAGCAAGTCATTGCCAGCCTTAGGCCCCTTTTATCATTCCTCTATTTTAGGAATAACTGGAGAGAAAACTTTGCTCTCATTGTAAGCCGGCATATTGATGTAAAACTTTGAGGACAGGTAAGAGGGGTCATGCGCTCATGCAGAGTTTTATTTGGTTCTAGGGCTTTTGTGGCATTTGTAGAGAACTGCCTGCCTCACCATGTTCAGTCCATTTGGACACTTTTCAGGTTGGAGAGTAGCTTGTCATGGCTTAGTATGAGCAGTTGGAAAGGAGCATATGTAATGTGGCTTTTCAGGGAGCCCGTTCTCTACACGAAAGATGCCACTGAGAAGTCCTGTGCGGTTTGGACATTTTAAGAAATTAAACAGATTTTAATCAAATAAATCAAAAGCTTTCTACCCTTCTCCTCTCCTCAATTCAAAACGCAGTAGTGCAGTTCTGGATATGTAATCAAACGGGGTTTGTCAGTTGCTTGGCTAGTTTAATGGGAAGGAATTGACATTAAACCTGGTCTGTTTACCATTGGTCTTGATAATTTGTAAAAGAGCAGAGAGGACACTGATGAAATTCACAGATGAACGAACTGAGAAGTCCCATCAGGAAGGAACAAAAAATTAACTTTAAGTGTCCTAGAGAGATTGGAAATGGGCAGGAAATAGCCAAGTAAAAATCAGCTTGGAAAAATGTATATAATCCATCTGGGAAAAAAAGTATGAGCTATACATGGCCAATAGTCAAGAGGAGAAATAAAGCTATTGAGAATAGTGCTTTAGAAAACATAGGTATTATAAATGACCTCCAACTTTTTATATGATGGTCACCTTATAAGTCTCTGTGTTACTGGGTCTGGGCTGCTCTTTCACCAACTTGAAACCTTCCACTGATGTCAGATATACTCAGATAAAAATAGTACGTAGAGATGACTATGAAAACATTTCACTATAGTAGTAGCTCTTTCAGGCCTAGGGTTTGGTCTACCCAGTCGGTTTGTTAAATATGAAAACGACTGCTTGTCTGGGACACCTAGACTCTTCCATCAGCAGATTAATTTGTTATGACTCAACCCATCTCCTATCCCTGACTAAGTAGCTAATTCAGAACTAGGCATAAAATCAACAGAAAGAAACACATAGAACCTAAGATTTGGGTTCTCTCCCATCTGTGGTAATCTGCCTGATTTCCCTCAGGGGGGGAAAGAATTCAAAAGCACTGCCTCATTTCTTTAATTGATCAGTACCTTCCTTTTGAGGAAGTTACGTATCTCCCGCTTTTGAGACGGATGACCCGAGCCTGTTGTCAGGGAGTCAAGTGGGAGTCAAGTGGTTGTCTTCTCTTTGTAAGACTGTGTGTGTGCACGTGAGCTTGCCGCATTCAGTAATGTCCTCGGTCATTTAGAGTCACCCAGAATGTATTATCGCCTGTTGTGGGACAGTCACCAACAATCTAATTCCCCAAAGGAGACTCCCACTGCAAGGCTCAGGTCACTGCAGCATCCGGCTAAGAATGGAGGACTGCCATGGCCCTGGAAGAATGTCATCAGGGTTCTGTTGCACAATAATTGATGACCTCCTGAAAATAGGGCTAGGTCAGCCACATGACAGGCACAGTGGCAAGAGGAAACAGCAGAGGTGTTATTAAATAGTCCTATTAAAACCAGATACGACTATTTCAGAAGATACTCAGGAAACACATTCACGAAAATAAGTATCACACATCCAAAAGATTCATGGATGGGTAGTCCCTGTCCTCCAGGGAGAGTCAAAAGAGGAAAGTTAAGGCAAAATGTAAATAATTATCTAATCAGAGTGATTCTGTACATAATCTTGCCTAACAAATATTCAACTATGTAATCAGAAATAGGATACTTCTCTGTAAAGTATTTCAGAAGTGCTATGTAGTTTTACTGGAGTGTCCAAAATATATTTGGTCAAAGACTAATGCAGTGTATTCTTCCAGGCACAATCCTTCGCTGCTATTGAAATCTCTCATTTCCTAGTTTGTGCTATTCAGATTGTTGGTGAAAGTGTGTTTTATTTGTATGACACTGTAATATTCATTTTTCTATACTATAGCTTGGGCAGATAGGCATCTCCTGTTTACTAAAGGTTATCAGTACTAAACTAACAGGTTCCAGACCTCCTGAATTCTTGCAAAACAGCAGAGATTTTCATATGTGGCAAACCACACAGTTCTATTTCATCAGTGTTTTAAAGTTTAAAATTAGAAAAATTATTTCATCGTGCCAGAAACAAAACGGTGAAAACTTTCACCCTACCCTTAATCCAATAATAACTGCAATGGAGAAGTTGTTTGAGAAGCCTAAGATAGTGGTGAAATTACAAACTCTTGGTATTGTATAAACTGTAAAATGTACATTGTAAGAGCAGCTTAATGAATGTTATACACTTGCAGACATAGGTGTTTGCCCTTTTTCTCTCTCAAATCTACTTGTAGATCTCCCTCTTACATTTTTATATATACAGATATTTTGTGATTATCTGATTGCTTTAGAAATTTTAACTAAAGCATTATTGGTGGAAGAATTGTTTCACATGTTGTATATCTAATTACATTCAGAACAGGTATTATATTCCTTTTTTATAGACTGTGAACTCTGTGTTTATATCTGACCGCATAACCCCAAAGTTAAAGCCATTTTTATGCTGATACATGCAGACATCTAGAAATGAACTAAAAGTGATATGACTGAATTACTTACGTTTGCTTATCTATGTGGTTAATTACTTGATAGTTATGAGTTAGGGTTTGGTGTACTAGAGAATTTTAAATCAGTTTGGCTGACTGTATTGAAATACAGGTTATCACGTGAAGGATCTAACTCAAGTGGTGATTTTACTATCAGCATCTCCTCGTTGATTGGAAGTCACAGTTCAAAATAAAAGTAAACACAGCTGTGATTTTCTCTCTCACTTGTCTGAAAAAATAGATGCTGAAAAATATGTAATAGGAAATTTGCTAAATATCTGTAGTTTCTTTAAACATGTATGTATTTATTTTGCTTGTTAACCCCAGCACATAAAAGCAGGTGACAGTGTCAGCATGCCAATTAGCATCCATCGTAGTTGGCCTGGCCCTTCTGTCCTGACTATTCCCTCAGTCCTGTCCCATCTGCGTAATTCACCCTCACTTCATTCTCACAAAAGTGCTTCACACTCTGAGACTGTTAAACTGCTCTTAGACTTCCTTTAAAAATCTCATCCTTGGAGTTCCCACTATGGTGCAGTGGGTTACAAATCCAACTGTCACGGCTCAGGTCACTGCAGAGGCGTGGGTTTGATCCTCAGCCCAGTGCAGTGGGTTAAAAGATCCAGCTTTGCCGCAGCTGTCGCATAGGTCACAGCTGCACCTCAGATTCAGTCCGTGGCCTGGGAACTTCCATATACTGTGAGTGAATCCATAAACAAAACAAAACCAAAAATACCTCATCCTTTGCTTTAAATTAAAAGAAATGAGCCGGACAAAAAAGAAACTTAAAGGAAAAAAGCATCAGAAGAATTTAAGGCATCTTATTATCTGGTGAGTCTTCATTATTTTATGTTAGCATTATGAAATTTCATTCATATTAGATCTATGTAAGCCAATTGTTAATTTATAGTATTTTGTTTTCAGGGAACTGCCTTGGTTTTTCAAATTCTGGTAAGTATATTTTTTTCCTACATCTTAACTCTCCTTTATTTATTTATTTATTTGTTTGTTTATTTATTTATTTATTTATTTATTGTCTTTCTGCCTTATCTAGGACCGCACCCACCACATATGGAGGTTCCCAGGCTAGGGGTCTAACAGGAGCTGTAACCGCTGGCCTTCGCCACAGCCACAGCAACACGGGATCCGAGCAGCGTCTGCAACCTACACCACAGCTCACGGCAACGCCGGATCCTTAACCCACTGAGCAAGGCCAGGGATCGAACCCGAACCTCGTGGTCCTAGTCGGATTCGTTAACCACTGAACCACGACGGGAACTCCAACTCTCCTTTTAAATGAAAACTTCTCTTTCTGACCTGGTCCTTTTTTGTCTTTCAGGTGCTAGTACTTCCAGATTGCATTATTTTTAGATTCTTGCAGAGAAGTGGAGCATCAAGCCAGAAGCTCACTTAGTCTGTTTTACAATAGCATGATTGGGAGTTGCATTAAGTGTCTGACTGTGCTCTGTGTCCCACTGTTTTAAGAGCTTTCTCTGACACTAAGGACAGTCATTGCTTGCTCTCCCAGAGATTAACTTAATTGAAGATTAAGTCAGACAACTTTGAAGCTGACCAATAGAAGAAAAACCAGATAACAGAGCCCATCTTGAACAAGGATGGAAATAACGACTCTTGGGGTGCAAAAGTCTTAAGGGGTAAGTGTATCAATTCGTTCTCACTGGAATCTTATCTTAGTATTGGTGGTCTATTGTAAGGCATTTTGATCAATTAGTTTAATTGTTGCTCCTTGATAATAAATGTATTTACTTACAAAAAAGGATATTTTAAAAGTCTGATGTTTGGAGTTTCCACTGTGCCATAGGGAGTTAAAAATCCAACTGCAGTGGCTCAGGTTGCTGCAGAGATGTGGGTTCAATCTTTGGCCCTGCACAGTTGGTTAAAGAATACAGTGTTGCTGCAGGTTGCAGTGGAGGCCGCAGCTGCTACAGCTTGGATTCAGTCCCTGGCCCAGGAATATCCATATGCTGCTGGTGTAACCAAAAAAAAAAAAAAAAAAAAAAGAAGAAGAAGAAGTAGTCTGATGTTCTAATGTTTATTATTTATTCACCATTTTTGAGGTCCTCCAATATGCCATTTACTATGTGCTTGGTGCTGGGCATTATGACCTTGGATCTAATATACAGTAATACTTGTATCATTCCCTAGGCAATAAAATACTTGAGAACTTTTTAGCTCCAATTCCTTCTACACTGTTTTTGTCATGTAGTTTAATTCTACAGACATTTAAAATCTTCTGAGACAGTTACTCTTTGTTGCAGGCAGTATTTATTCGGAATTTCCAACATTACCTTTGTTGCTACTCTTCTCTTTCTGTATTTCCTTCCTTTGTCTGCTGCTACTCATTTTCCTTCACCTTGAAAAACTTGTAATATAGGTCCGAGGGTGACAAATTCTCCCGGTTTTTTGGTCTGAAATTTCTTCAGTTCATTTTCTTTTTTGAAGGATATTTATTACTGTTTATTAAATTCCAGGTTGGCGTTTACTTTCTTTTTGTGCTTTAAGGATGTTCCATTATTTTATTGCTTCTATTGTTTGGGTTGAGAAAGCATCTGTACAGTTGTTCCCTTTCAAGGTAATAATGTCTTCTCATTCTGACTGCTTTTATGGTTTTCATTTTGTATTTTTGCTTCCAGCAGTTTAATTATTCACATTTGAAAGTGTAATTTTCTTTGTATTTATTCTGCTTGGAGTTCATAGAACTTCTTAAATCTACAGCTTGAGCTTTAATCAGTTTGAGAAAATTTTTAGCCTTTTTCTCTCCAGATAGAGCTTCTGTCCTATTCTCTCTTTTCTCTCCTTCAGAGAAACTCCGACTGTATAGGCATACCTTGGAGATATTACAGGTTCAGTTTCCAGACCACTTGCAATAGATTGAATAAAGCAAGTCACATGAATTTTTCAATTTTTATGTCTCAAAATGTACATACCTTAATTAAAAATACTTTATTGCTATAAAAAATGCTAACCACCACCTGAGACCTCAGTGAATTGTAATTTTTTTGCTGGATGTTGATGGCTGCTGACAGATCAGGGTGGGGTGACTGGTGACTTCTTAAAATAAGACAACAATGTTTGTGGCAGCTCAAAACAATTACAGTCCAAAGTCACTGATCACAAATCACCATAACTAGTATAATAATAGAAAAAGTTTGAAATATTTCAAGAGTTAGCAAAATGTATCTCAGAGACACAAAGTGAACAAACTCTATGGGAAAAAAGGCACCAGTTGACTTGCTTGATGTAAGGTTGTCACATCCTTCAATTTGTAAAAAACACATTATCTGCAAAGTATAATAAAGCAAAGCATAATAAAATGAGGTGTGCCTGCACATATTTTTAAGCTTGTCTCGATGCCTTTCTCCATGTCTCTTAAGCTTCTCTCTGTATTTTCCATCCTTTTGTGTCTGTGCTTCAGTCTGAATACTGTGCAGAGACACACTTCATGTTCAGTAAACCTCTGGTCATCGGTAGTCAGTTTGCTCTTAACCCCATATATTGAGTTCTCCATTTCAGTTATTCTACTTTTTAGTTTAAAACTTCCAGGTTAATTGTTATTATTAGATTCTGGGTCTCTGATAAAATTCTCCCTCTTGTCACCGGTTTTCTTGAGTATATTCCTCCATTTCTTTTCAAGTCATTGTCTCCTAACTCAGTATCTACATCCCGTACTTTTCTCTTTTCTGTCTCCTGAAATGCCTGGTAATGTTTTTTTTTTTTAATTTTGAACACTGCCTTTAAAAACTCACAGAGGCTCTGGAAGATGTTTTCTTCCCCCAGAAAGGATTTACTTTTGCTTTTGGCAGGCGGTTAGGGAAGGGGCAGATCATTTGAACCCAGTTAGGGATTGAGCTTATTCAATGATGAATTTCAGTCTTTTCTTAAAAAGCCTTGTCTCTCCCTTCAAGGGGCTCAATTAAAAGCCTGGGGTGTTTGCGGGGCCTTTTCTCTTTGGCAGGCTCTGAACTCCAATCTCTGTCCTCCCAGCCCCAGGAAACTACCAAAAGTTCTGCTCAGCTTCTTAGCTGTCACTTCCTGCTTGGGTCTCCATGTTTCATCCTACACTGAATTGGGCTCTTGTCTCATGAGGGAAAATGGTGCCGAAACTCACATTTACCTTCTTGCTGGAATCTTAGCCACTTAAGTGCTGGGGTATCTCGCTGATGACTTCAACAGATTTAAACTGAGATTTCTACATCTTTTTTAGTTGTTTTTGGCAGGAGAGTTATTCTGATATAAACTCATCAGTCATAGCCAGAAGCGAGGAATTTAATTTTTAAGAATTTTTTTTTCAGCAAATCGTGGTAGCCATATAGATTCCCCACACCAGCGATATTTCTGGTTTTTTGAAATTATAAGCCTTCTCGCTCTCTATTTCCATGACTGTGATCTAATGTAATTTCCTGGATTATAAGGCATTTGAGTCTGAAATAGCACAGACAATACACACTGATCTCTAACTGGAATGTGGGATGCGTCCTGTTCTCATCAGCCCGCACATCCATAACCCATCTCAAAGCTGAGTGCTCGCAGTATCTTTTATCTTCTTTATTACACTTACTACATTATATTGTAACCATTTGCTTAGTTGTTCTTCTCTGCCAGACTGAGAGCTGGAACCTGTTGCAATTACCTTTTTATTTTCAGTGTTGACCATACTGTCTGACATTTAGAAGGTATTAAGCAAATGCTTTTAGAATAAAGGATTCTTCTAGGCAAAGTTATCTACATGGGTAGATAATACCCATTAAATTTTCATTAGTAGCAGTTTGAATTAAAGATTTTTCCCCTTGACCTTGCCCTGGGCCGGATACTCTGTTCAGTGTCTGTGGACCCCCATGAATTGAATACGTCCAGGGGAATTTTCTGGTTCCCTGGATATTAAGACAGAAGAAGAGACTAATATCAAGATACTGGTAAATGGACATTTTTACATGGCTGTCAGGAGATTCGTGTTCACTCCTGTCAGCATCCCAGAAAAAAAGTTGAAGTTCAGAGTTGAATAAAGTACACAATAGAGCAAATAAAGAATGCCATGCTCTTCTAGAGTCATAATTTGTCCAGCCTTTGATTTTTAAATCCAACAAATTTCCTTCCATACCAACACTTTCTCCACCAGTTACTGGCTTTACTTGCATGGGAACACTTAGGTTTTCTTTGAATTACGTATATATTTTTTGCTATATTATTAAAAGTTAAAGTTACTGTCATATTAGAAATGCTGTAGTTAAATTATTCTATGCAGATGAATACCTGAC
>PVHT020000113.1:6740262-6803133 GCA_004024745.2 Catagonus wagneri
TCCAGCCTTTGATTTTTAAATCCAACAAATTTCCTTCCATACCAACACTTTCTCCACCAGTTACTGGCTTTACTTGCATGGGAACACTTAGGTTTTCTTTGAATTACGTATATATTTTTTGCTATATTATTAAAAGTTAAAGTTACTGTCATATTAGAAATGCTGTAGTTAAATTATTCTATGCAGATGAATACCTGACAAGTATGCTTTGCTTTTGTGCTGGATGATTGGTATCTGAATTCTACTAAATGTGTAGTGAATGTATTTCTCTATGGGAAATTAAATTTAGACTTTAATTTGGTTTAGTGACAGATATCTTATTCTCTTTCAGGTTCCAATCCTTATGCGTAGCGTTTGGTATTTCTAATAACTTGAACTGACAGAGATCTGGTAACAGTTGCTTGGACTTCCTTTTACTGATTTTCTTATGCTCTAGAAACATACCATTCCATGTTAAAAGGGTGCGGAGTTCCCTGGTGGCTCAATGGGTTAAGGATCCAGTGTTGTCACGGCTATGACTCTGGTTACTACTGTGGCACGTGTTCAATCCCTGGCCTTAGAACTTATGCATACCGTGGGTGTGGCCAACAGGAAAGAAAGGGTGGAAGTCCGAGAAAATTACAGGCCAATATCTTTGATGAATATAGATGCAGAATTTCTCAACAAAATATTAGGAAACCGAATCAAACAACACATAAAAAAGATCATGCACCACAATCAATTCAGATTCATCCCAGCATCACAGGAATGGTTCAGTGGATGCAAATCTGTCACTGCAATACACCACATCAACAAAAGAAAAGACAAAAACCACATGATACAGAAAAAGCATTCATGATAAAAACTCTTAGCAGAGTGAGTATAGAGGGAACATATATCAACAAAATAAAAGCCATTTATGGCAAACCCACAGCCAACATAATCCTCAACAGTGAAAAGCTGAGAGCTTCCTGCTAAAATCTGGAAGAAAGACAAGGATGCCCATTTTCACCATTTCTATTCAACATAGTATTGGAAGTCCTCCACAACAGTCAGACAAGAAAAAAATAGAAGGTATCCAGATTGGAAGAGAAGAAATAATATTGTCATTATATGCAGATGATGTGATACTATGTATAGAAAACCCTAGATTCCACACAAAAAATACTAGAATGACGGATAAACGAATTTAGCAATTTAGCAGGATACAAGATTAATATAAAGAAATCTGTTACATTTATTTAGAGTAACAATGAAATATCAGAAAGGAAAAATTAAAGAAAAAAAAACTTTTAAAATTGCATCAACAAAAATAAAATTCACCTGACCTAGGAGGCGAAAGACTTACATGCTGAGAACTATATAAAACACTGATAAAGTAAACTGAAGATGATTCAAGAAAATTGAAAGATATCCCATGCTGTTAGATTGGTAGTATGAATATTGTTAAAATGACCATACTGTCCCAAGCAGTCTACAGATATAATGCAATCCATATCAAATTACCCTGATCTTTTTCACAGAACTAGAACAAATAATCCTAAAACTTGTATGAAACCATAAAAGATGCAGAATTGCCAAAGTAACTCCTGAGGAAAAAGAACAAAGCAGGAGGCATAACTCTCCCAAACTTCAGAAAACACTACAAAGCTACAATAATCAAAAAAAGCATGGTATTGGTACAAAACAGACATGGATCAGTGGATGGAAATAGAGTCCAGAAATAAACCCAGACACCTGTGGTCAATTAATCTTTGACAAATGGGCAAGAATATACAGGAGAAAAAACAATCTTTTTAGCAAGTGGTATTGGGAAAGCTTGATAGCCACATGTAAATCAGTGGAGCTAGAATCCGCCCTCACACCATATGCAAAAATAAACTAAATGGCTTAAAGTCTTCTATGTAAGACATGACACTATAAAACTCCTAGAAGAGAACATAGACAAAACATTCTTTGACATAAGTTATACCAAATTTCTTAGGTCAGTCTCCCAAGGCAACAAAAATAAAAGCAAAAATAAACAAATGGGACCTAATCAAACTTACAAGCTTTTGTGTAGCAAAGGAAGCCTTAAGCAAAATGAAATATCTAAAGACTGGGAGAAAATATTTGCAAACAATGCGAATGACAAGGACTTCATTTTTTAGAAAGACAGCTCATACAGCTCAATAACAACAAAAAATAACCCAATCAAAAAATAAGCAGAGGACCTAAATAGACCTTTCTTCAAAGAAGACATGCTGATGGCAAATAGGCAAATGAAAAGATGCTCAACATCACTAATTATTAAAGAAATGCAAATCAAAAGTACAATGAAGTACCACCCCACACCAGTCTGAGTGGCCATCCTTAAAAAGTCTACAAATAAACAAATGCTGGAGATGGTGTGGAGAAAAGGCAGCCAGCCCTCCTGCACTGCTGGTGGGAATGTAAAGTGGTGCAGCTACTGTGGAAAACAGCATGGAGGTTCCTCAGAAAATTAAAACTAGAGTTACTATATGATCCAGCAATCCCACTACTGGACATATGTCTGAACAGAACTCTAATTTGAAAAGATATATGCACCCCAATATTCATAGTAGCACTATTTACAAAAGCCAAGGCATGGAAGTATCCACTGACAGATGAACGGATAAAGAAAGTGTGGTATATATACACAGTGGAATACTATTCAGCCATAAAAAAGAATGAAATAGTGTCATTTACAGCAACGTGGATGCGAAGGTTAGATATTACCTTACTGAGTGAAGTAAGTCAGAAAGAGAAAGACAGATACCATATGATATCACATGTGTGGAATCTAAAATGATGCAAGTGAACTTATCTACAAAACAGAAACAGACTCAAAGACAGAAAGCAAACCTATGGTTACCAAATGAGAAAGAAGATGGGGGAGGGGTAAGTTAAGAATTTGAAGTTAGCAGATACAAACTACTACATATAAAATAAAGTGCTGTATATCACAGGGAACTAGATTCAATATCCTGTAATAAGCCATATGGAAAAGAATATGATGTACATGTATAACTGAATCACTTTACACCAGAAATTAGCACATTGTAAATAAACTTCAAAAATTAAAGTATGGAAGTCCAGAGAATTCCTGTCTTTATTCCCTAACACGCCTAGCTCCAGCATGCTACTGGTCCTTCCTATATGTTTCCTACCTAACATGTCCAGATAAAAGCCAAATGAAATGCTTTCTCCAAACTTTTCTCACTCCTAGTTTTACAAATAAAAAACACTTTCATATATAAATACTTCTGAGATTCCAGCTTCCGTTAATGATAGAATAGCTTGATCATCCATAGGTAATAATGATGAAATCTGGACAATTTAAAAATATTGGGGAGTAACCAGAAGCAAGCAGAAACTGAATAAATCTAATCTTGAAAGACAATAGATGACATTTATTTACGGATTTTGCATGAGGACATTCTCCATTCTTGAGGCAAGAACACAAACTGAACAAGTCAGAGGATGGAGTTTGAGGCAAACAGAATACCCCAAAATCAGAGGGGTAAATCCAATTTTTTTAAAAAAATTACATGTGAAGAAATAAAATGCGATACTCAGGGGTGGGGGGAGATCAATAGAAATAGACCATGAGATGACCCAGATGTCACATTTATCAGACAGTGACTTTAAAGCAGCTGTTATAAGTTTGCTCAAGGACTTGAAGGAAGATATACATACAATTAATTCACATGAGGAATTTCATCTGAGAAATAGAAACTATAAAAAAAGATCAAATGGAATTTCCAAAGCTTAAAAATATAAATAACTGGAAAGGAAAATTTTCTGTTCGGGCTTAACATCAGACTGAAGACAACAGAAAAGAGTCATTGAACTAGAAGATGAGTAAAATTTATTCAAGCTGGTGGTTGCCGAGGGGGAGGAGTGGGATGGACTGGGAATCTGGGATTAATAGATGCAAACTCTTGCATTTGGAATAGGTAAGCAATGAGATCCTGCTGTATTGCACTGAGAAGTATATCTAGTCACTTGTGATGGAACATGATGGAAGATAATGTGAGAAAAAGAATGTATGTATGTATGTGTGACCGGGTCTCTTTGCTGTACAGCAGAAGGTTAACAGAACACTGTAAACCAACTATAATGGAAAAATAAAAATCGTTAAAAAAAATTATCCAAGCTGAAGAACAGGAAGAAGAAAAATAGAGAAAACATATCTGGATGAGGGCAGGAAATAAAAGTAGGGCAGAATTGAAGTGAATGCTCAGTGTTAATAAATTCCTGCAATTAATTCTGGAAAGAAAAGATAAAAAAATAAAACCTGGAATGCCTAGTAGTGTTTCTTCCAAGAGTGACAGGGACCATGTCTGTCTTCAAAACAGTGTAGGGTTTTATTTTTTTGGTTTTCATAACGTTATTTCTCTCAAATAGCCATGAGTTTCTTAGCTTTCTGTCCTCCTCCTCTTTTTCTCCCTCATTCCTACCAGTGTGAATGGCCTTTTCCTTCTGTGTACTGTATTCAGGAGCTAGTTAATTATGAAATGGGAGATAACTTTGACACTGGACGAAGGCACAGGAGGCGTGGGACAGGTCATCATACACGGGTCCATTCTCAAGCGGTTTGCCTTTTGATGCATTCTCCTGTTGTATTTCACTTTAACTGTACTTTTTGAGATCTTGATATTTCAAATGATAGTGAATCACTGAGTTATTTTTAAGCACCAGTCTTTCTTAAGAATCTGTGAGTACAGGAGTTCCAGTTGTGGCTCAGCGGTAACAAACCTGACTAGTATCCATGAGGACATGGGTTCAATCCCTGGCCCTCACTCAGTGGATTAAGGATCTGACATTGCCGTGAGCTTCAGTGTAGGTTGCAGATGCAGCTCAGATCCTGCGTTGCTGTGGCTGTGATGTAGATTGGCAGCTGCAGCTCTGATTTTACCTTGAGCCTGGACATTTCCATATGCTGCAGGTGTGGCCCTAAAAAGCAAAACAAAAACAAGAATCTATGAGTACAAATACCAAATGATTTTTCAAAATAAGTGTTGCACGCAATTCTGTTTCTTCTGGTTTAAACTTTGTAGGTGTTTCACCAAAACCAGCAACACATTCAGCAGCAGCCCCCTTCCTATGGTCCCAGTGGTAGCACCTTATCCTCAAGATGGTTTGGAAATGAAGACCCTCAGTCATATGAAGATGCCTATGTGTCTGGCTTCCACCGTCCCTGACTGTGGTCAGTCACCTGAGGAGAGCATCCAGCTTGACGTGGCACCAAGGCCTGCTCGGCATGTTTGCTGTCAAGACAATAGAAATGAGGTCAACTCTGATTGTGTGGAAGATACAGCAGAGTTCAACAGAGGTACAGCAAGACATTATAAATCTTAAGTTTCTAGATAGTCTTCAGTTAACCAAGAGCTATGTCAGAAAAGATGGTGCTTTCGAAGTATTCTCTCTGTGGTCAACTTACATATTTCTTAGATATTGGGCAGGGGCTGTTGGGTACTTGAAAAAGAATTGACTAGATAAAGGATTCTTTGAAATTCTGTTACATTCTTCATCTCTGGCTGTTAATCTCATTACATTTTGAAAATCAAATAGGCTTTTTCCCCCCCTTTTTTAAAGTTTATTGAAGTATAGTTGATCTGCAATGTTGTGGTCATTTCTGCTGTACAACAAAGTGATTCAATTATACATGTACTCAAATCCATTTTCTTTCAGATTCTTTTTCCCCATAGATTATCACAGAATACTGGCTAGAGTTCCATGTGCTTTAATAGCAGGTCCCAGTTGTCTGGTCATTCCATATAACACACTGTGCATATGGCAGTCCCATACCTCCAGTCCATCCCTCTCCCCCTTCCACCTACCCGGTTTGGTCACCATAAGTTTGTTTTCAAAGCCTATGAGTCTGGTTATGTTGTGGAAATAAGTTCATTTGTATCCTCTTTTAGATTCCACATATAGGTGATATCATAATAGGATGTTTGTCTTTGTCTAACTTCACTTAGTATGAGAATCTCTTGGACCTGGACCAAACAGATTTTGATTCAGTTTGTACCTGAACAGTAGACTTGCTAGAAGGATACATTTTGTGACCCTGGGCTTCTTTTTCATTTGAGTTGACTCTGGAGTTGTAGCTCATCTTTGAGGTGGTTATTTGGGGGCTTTTAAGGGCTTTAACCCTCAGATGAATTGTATACCTGTTCATGAGAGCTCAACTTTACTTTAAACCTTTTAAACCTGTTGTCTCCCTCAGATTCAACTAGACATTAACTGGGCTCTAATTTTGCTTGTTATTCTTCCCTTATTGCTCAAAATAATGTTTTTCGACTGCTTTGTAAAAATCAGCCTTTGTCATTCCCTAATGCTTCCAAATACCTGTTTTTCAGGAGACAGCTGTGTCCATTCAGAAACAGAGAACAAAATTTTAAGTTGGAATCCTCTTATTTTGCCACCTGTTTCAACGGACTGTACTGAAAAGACAACGTGGTCTTCTCCTGGCGTTCCTTTAGACAGCCCTTCAGGCATCCTTCAGCAACCTCAGGAAACCTGAGGGTGTGGAAGTGCCTAGTCATGTTCCCACTTCAAGCCAGTAACTGCACAAAACAGGCCTGGGGATGGACTGAGTGAAGGACATAAATTCAATTCAGAGAAAAATCATTATTTATTTTTTGTAGTAGTAATGTCATATGAATGTATCTTAAAATGCGTGCCCTTTTATATTATTTATGCCTTAAAAGTTTCTCTCCCTAGTCCTTCCTCCCCCTCAGTAGTAAGCAAACTAGTCTGGCATAGTTTTCAATCGCTGGCGAGCAGTGGGGTCATTCCATGTGGTCCGAGAGCCTTGGTGGCAATAAGAGCTCCTCCAGCAGAGATCCCACCTATTGGATGATCCAGCTAAGAAGGAATCGCAGAGGCCATTGCAAGTGTTCAGATGGGAAGCTGCCTTTTACTATCATGTGATCAAACTTGCTGAGAACATTTGAAGTCAACAATATTTGTAGCCTGATATTTACAATAGCAGGTGTCTTTTGAATTTTGTGAAGTGATTTCCGTGGAAGTGATGGTTGACCTGTTGACTGACTGTCTGCAGTGGGCACAAGTTATATCCAACTTTCTAGGCACTAATCACAAGCAGTGTCACGGACATGGTTGAGGTTAAGGTCTGGTTAGGTTATGGCAGAAGGCAAAAAGGGAGTAGAGGCCAGGGAGAAAAGGAATGCCTCTTAAAACTCAAAGTTGCATTAGTCTATAAAATGTCACCATGCGGCTCTTTTTTGACTGCTTTTCAGAGTAGGAACAAAATGAGACTTTAAAGTGGTAACTGGAAGAGAGAGATCAACATTTTAAGAAGAAGGAGGGTTCTCGGAGGACTATCTTGGCAGAAGCTCTCCCATTAGTCTAGGATGTCCTCATGGTGCCACCAAGAAAATCAGCATTTTCTAACTTCCAGCATGAGCAATACCTGGAAGATGTGAGTGTCAAAAGAATTTGGAGGTTTGAAATTTCCTGACGTGTTTTCAGAATGTCATCGTTGTAACAGGCATCTAAAGCCTTGATTAGCACAGTTCATAAATCACAGTTATTGCTGCCTCTGAGTGACAAGGACATTTGCAGCTGCCATTGGAAGGTTTTTCTTCTCCACATCTGAAGACAAAACAACACTTTATGTGTATTTCATAGTTTTAGTCAAGTTCTGTGTGTCACTGCTCTTTTTTGGATTGTGCATCCCTTTGGGAAAAAAAACAGAAAACAGTCCTTTTTATGTAAAGTGAAGCAGTCCCAGCATAAATGAAATTTTCTTTTGTTTCCCAACAACTGCAGTGAAATAGACCAGACTACAGTATTAGTCAACTTTCTGTATAAATGCATTAATATGCCCTTATGCATGTCTTTATCTTTTATAACTAGAACTGTTACTGGAATGTGCTGTGTAAGCTGGGTCACAATGCAAGGACTGGTGTGGAATATAGTGGATATTCAGGTATCGGGAATGCTTTAGAGTCAAGTTCTCCATTCCAGACGTCCGTGCCTGTAGTGTACTGGATATATTCTCCATGTGGTTTCATTGCAGTTAGCTTTGGAGGGGCATAACCATCCCTTACTTGTATGGCTAGCAAAGGACAAAGTTCTAGCACACAGAATATGAAAGCATAACCTGTGTCTGCCAGTGCAGTTACACTGATGTGGGCACAAAGGGAGTTTTAGAAAACTGGGGAGTATATGTAGGCGGTCCTTTTGATTCAGGAACCAGAGGTGCGTTAGCATGAGCCTTAGGTCATAAACTGCTTTTAAAGATTGAGTTTGGATATGGGATTTGTCCACTAGGAAGAGAAAACGACTTTACCTTTAGGGCAATCTCATTGTGGACTGCTTTATTTATATTATTAGTAACGCTGTTTTAAGTGTTATCCCTTTTATTGTATTTTATTTATAAAAAAAGCCTTTATATGTTGAAATATATAAATATAAATATATATATATATATATAAAATTGCCTTCATATTTAGGAGTTATCAGTTCTCTCTAACCGTGAGTCGTTCAGAACTTTTATGCCCTGTCCAGTTCCCCTAAACAGTTCTACCTAATGTCACGTGCCAGGAAGTCAGAGGACGGTATGTCATGGGAGGTGGCACAAACGTTTGAGGAGCAACTGCTGTGTGCCAAGTGTGGCACTTGGTGCTTGTTACTGCTATCTCAAATCTTATTGTTAAGGCAGATCTACAGAGTAGCTGATGAAATCCCTAGGCCACGCAGGTGAGCCACAGAGCCCCAGTTTGAACTCCCCTGCAGCCGTGGTCTGAGTTCCTTCCATTTTTCCACACTGCTTTCTGAGAGCACTGTGGTTTGCTTTTCTGAAGGGACCAGGCCAGTTCTGGAAGCCCTGGTCCACCTGGCCGACAGATTCCTCGGATGCTCCAGCTCCACAACTAGAGAAGCTGTCTCTGTCCTCCATGGGCCCCTGGCCTTCCCGGAGCTCATTTCTCCCCGCAACCTCCCTCCCCACCAGCCCTGCCTGGGGAATTTGACCTTCTCTCTGCTTAGTGATCCTGGAGTGAGTCAGGCCTTCTTTTAGAATTCCCTCTGTCGGAGTTCCCTTAGTGGCTCAGAGGTTAACGAATCCGATTAAGAACCATGAGGTTGCGGGTTCGATCCCTGGGTTAAGGATCCGGCGTTGCCGTGAGCTGTGGTGAAGGTTGCAGACACGGCTCGGATCCCGCGTTGCTGTGGCTGTGGTGTAGGCCAGCAGCTACAGCTCCTGTTAGACCCCTAGCCTGGGAACCTCCATATGCCGCGGGTGCGGCTCTACATAAAGGCAAAAAGACAAAAAAAAAAAAAAAAAAGAATTCCCTCTGAGTCTTTGTTTCAGCATGAAACTTGCCACTCCTACTATCTCATTTCATCATTTTATTGCCTTTTTCTCCCTTCTTTCGATTGTGCACTGATCGTCTGCTGATAGGTGCTGTACAGGGTGTAAGTGAAATGGCGATGTTTTAAACCTTTTGAAGTGGTCTTTAAAAAAAAGTCATGTCTTTTCAGGTTTTGTTTTTTTTGAATGGGTCTGCAAAGACCGATACATCCTTGCTAAGCTGATCGTGATGCAGGTCTCATTCCAGCTACGGTACCGCCAAGAAGTTCACTTTATGACTGAGTTTCACTTGTGTTGCTCTCTTTTAAAGGAATGACTTACTTCAAGATGCATGTTTTTGTATCATATTGAAAAGTATGTTTTATTTTCCTTAAATTTGTAATATTATGTTTGAAATTGTACATATTTTAAATGATGTAGCTTTGATAGGTTTTATTTGGTTGATACGATGTTCTATTAAAAGAGAATGCTGCTTTCATGAAGAGTAGCCCGTGAAGCTGGGGTTCCCCAGACAACCCCCTGTTTGTGTAAAGCTGCTTGTAGCTTGTGGTTGGGGTGGGCGAGCATCTTACTCTGAAATGTCTTGGATCCCTGTCCTCCTGTTCCCTATTCCCTGCAAATCCCATCTTCACATCCAGGAGCCAAGTGAGTTAATCCCTTCTGTTGTGACTTCATCGGGCTCTGAAGAAAAAGGATCCAGGGCAAGTGTTTTATGGGGGAGGCTGGGAAAATACCTGCACCAAGGAGCCGCATTGAAGCAGACAGACCCCCTTAGGGGAACTTTATTTCTCCAGAAGGAAATGGGCAGAGGAGCAGAGAAGCATGAGGAGAATGGGGAAGAGTGTTCCCTTCTCAGGTCTATTTTTACCGTTAACCTAGAGCCCTCCATGTCCATATGAACCCAGGGTAGAAACTAAGTCTCCTCAAGAAGCAGCTCTGGAAGTTCCCATAGTGGCTCAGCAGCTAAAGAACCCAACATTTGTCTTCATGAGGATACAGGTTCGGTCCCTGGCCTTGCTCGGTGGGTTAAGGATCTGGCAGATGGGGCTCAGATCCAGCGCTGACGTTGCCTTTGCTGTCGTGTAGGCCTGCAGTTGCAGCTCTGGTTCAACTTCCATGTGCTGCAGGTGTGACCCTAAAAAGAAAAAAAAAAGGGGGGAGCAGTAGCTTTGCTTTACTGCCCTAAAAAAACGAGTCTGGACTGCTTTGACCGGGGACTTTTGCATGGGGTCGGCCTTGTTATGTTCCCCAGATTTAAATGTGCCTTCCTGGAACCTCAGCCCCGATCCTGAGAGCTCTGAGGGAACTTGAAACCCCTCTTCTAATGAAGTCTGACTCTGTGAGAACCTGAGAAGAACTTAGCTTCAGTCGGTTTCCCGTCTCCTCTGAGGCGCCACTTTCCTGATTCCTGGCAGGATGATCCCCTGGCGCCCTCGCTGTTTCTTCTCATCCGAGTCCCCCAAGGAGGCAGCTCTGCTGACTCTTCAAGGCCCGCAAACAAGCCCGCGTTTGTGTTTCACCCAGATGTCAGACACACACGCTTGGAGCCAGTGAGTCATGCTGGCAGCTGACAGAGTGTGACTTTGGCCAGCCCTGGTCCCCTGTCAGCCAGCTCCCCAAGCCTGGTGGCAGGAACCCGTGTCCTGCCTTGCTGGCACAGACCCCAGCGTCTAGCAGCTATGAGTCCCTTGGACCACAGCAGAGCCTCACTGCTGTTTCTACACAAAAGGTAAAGGGAGACAAAGGCCCTGGGATTGGCACCTGGCTGCTGCCAGCCCTGATTAAGCTGGTTCTACAATAGAAATTCGTGTTCTTTGGGAGGGACCTTGGGATTCAGAAAGAGCTGGAAGAGCATGTTTCTTGCTGCGCTGACTGAAGGGCACACATACCTGCCTATCTCCCGTTTCCTGCTTTCTCCTCATAGGGAGACCTGGACCCAGCTGAAGCCGGATCAGCCTCTCCGTGTGGGAGCTGCTGTTGGAATGACACCACTGGTGAGAGCAGCATGCATGATTTATTGAGGAATTGCTCAGGTCAGAGACTGTCTAGGAGCAGCCAGCTTCCTCCCATGGCGCTGTCTCTGGCACCATGGTTCTCCCTTGTCCTTGGACAGCCGGCTGGTCTTTTCCCCAGTTGTGTGGCTTCCTTGTCCTTCCACCTCTGTCTTCCCCAAGCTGGGTCAGAACTTGTAACCCAGTCATTTAGCCGCCCTGCGGCTGAGCCTTGCATTGGTTGTAAAAGCTGGATATTCAGTGGGAAGGGGTAGTTGGGGGTCTTAGCTAGCTTGGTTTCCAGACTGAGCATGAGAGGGGATATGCCCATCCGCCACCGTCTCCCCTGAGTGTGCTGGCGCCTTCCCCTTGGGGACTCATGGTGTTGCGGTCACTGTGATGGTGACATTTACGGGAGCCTCTGTGGACTCTTGTGCAGGATCTGAACCTGGGGTGATGGGTGGTGGTTCAGTGTCTACAAAGAACAGACACAAGCAAAGGGGAGAGAGAGAGGCCTGGGGGTGTCCCAGGTTGTTCCCAGAGGACAAGAGGGGCAGCATCAAGCATGACACTCAGGAGTGTCCTCCTTTTACAGGATAACCTTTGGGATAAAATCGGGCTTACCTGCCGTTGCCTTGGGGCTGCCCTCCGAACCCCAATACTGGCGACTTTGCTCCCTGAGGGTGAAGTAGGGAAGTAAAGTCAATGACAACTGCACCTTCTCAGCCTTCCCTTCCAGGTAGAAGAAAATCCTGACCCAAGAATGACTTGGGTTTCCACACTTACATGGGAACCAGCAACCGAGCAAGGCCTGTAGGAAGAAAAGGAAGAGGTGCATTTCTTGAGCAACCAGCTAGGTTCCAGAAGAATAACCCTCCCCTGCCCAAGACTCAGGAAAACCCAGAAGGGGGTGGCCCTGGATGCCTGAGGTTGGGGGCTCAAGCCCTGAGGGACATCCAGAGAGAGACAATGCCATGTAGTTATGTTGTAGGCCACAGGGGAAGTCCAAGATCACAATCAAGGAAGAGCCTAGGAGCTCCCGCTGTGGTGCAATGGGATTGGTGGCGTCTCGGGAGCGCTGGGACATGGGTTCCATCCCTGGCTCCGCACAGTGGGTTAAGGATCCAGTGTTGCTGCTGCTTCAGCTCAGGATGAGACGGCAGCTCGAATCTGATCCCTGGCCCAGGGGCTCCATATGCTGTGAGACAGCCAAAAATGAAAAAAAAAAAAAAAAAAAAATGGAAGCACCTAGCTTCCTTGCCCAGGGGAGTCTGCATCTGTCCTTGGGATAGGTCTAGGCCTGGCCACCTCACCAGGTCAAGCCACCCTGCCCTTCAGCTTCCCACTCACGGGGGAAGGTCTCGGGGTGCCGGGCAGCATACTGGAACACCAGCAGAGAAGCCACCGTTGCCACCACCATTCCTGTGCCTGCTGCACCCAGCACTGCGGGATAGGCGCCGAAGGGGGGGTCCGCTAGGAGGGAGAGCACTGGTTGCATGGGCGAAGTTGAGAGCTGCTGCTGAACTTGGCAACAGTGGCTTATAGGGTACCGAACATGCTGTGCCCTGCTCATCCAGTTCCCCCTCCACCTGAGGTGGACGGTTAAGAGCAAGCCTTGACCCAGAGAATCTGGAGACCGGATCTCTCCCCAGGAAAGAGATGCTCTGAGGTTTTGAGTCCCCGGCCAAGGTCCCTGTTTCTGGCACAGGCGGCAGCAGGCCAGTTATCCTGGCAGCTGGGGCCGAAGGGAAGGGTGTCGTGAGGGACTCCCAGAAGGGAGAACGCGCAGCAGGAGGCCAAGAGCCTACCTGTGCCCCAGGAGGCGAGACTGAGGTGCAGAGTTGGGCCCCAGCCTTATGTAATCCCCAGCCCCCGCACCTCCCCCTTCCCCATCTCCTCTGGTTCAATCTGGACTCTGGCTCCCGCCCCTGGGAGGATGGGGGGAGAGCAGTGGGGGTTCCCTTGGGGGGCCGGTGGGAAAAGAGGAAGAGACTGAGGATGGATGGATTTAGGAGGAAGGAAGCAAAGGAACGGAGTAGGGGAGAGTGGAGAGGAGATGACCTGGGGCTGGGATTTGCGGGGGAGAGAAGGTGAGTGTCCCCTCGGCACGGGCCCAGCACCTGGTATCTTCACCTCAGAGGGATGGCCAGCTGTGTGGTGATTCAGAGCCAGGATGCGGAAGGCATAAAGGACCCCCGGGTCCAAGCCCCCCAGCCGCCGGCCCCTGCTCTCTGGCTCGATGTCACCAGCTGCTGTCTCCCAAGCCCCCGCTCCTGGGCCTGGGACGCTGGCCCTCCGCTGCACCAGGAAGCCCGTCAGGTTGCCGGGGCCTTGGACGGCCCACTGCAGCTGCACCTCTCTGCGCTGTCTTCCGTAGGTCAGGCGGCTGATGGTGACATTGGGGGGAGCTGGATACCCTGGAGTGAAGGTGGGGACGCATACACGGTGTACACGCCTACTTAGAACCTTGTGTTTGTTGTGTGCACGTGCGTGCGGAATAAACAGTTTTGTTGAAAGATAAGGTGGGAATTGGGCTTTGTAGACTTGACCGCTTCTGTTTAAGATTTGGTTTTTTGTTTGTTTTGGGGGTTTTTTTGGGTCTTTTTAAGGCCGCGTCCTCAGCATGTGGAAGTTCCCAGGCTAGGGGTCGGATCGAAGCTGCAGTTGCTGGCCTACACCACGGCCACAACAACGCCAGATCCACATCCGAGCCATGTCCATAACCTATACCACAGCTCACAGCAATGTTATATCCTTAACCCACTGAGCCAGGCCAGGGGTCGAACTCAAGTCCTCATGGATACTAATCAGTTCGTTACTGCTGAGCCACGATGGGAACTCCCCTTCTGTGTAGTTTTGGTCGGTGTTGCCCTCGACTTACAGGCTGGGCCTCAGTTTCCTCGTCTATAAACCGAGGAAATGTGGAGTTCTATTTGCCTGCACTTGGGTGCACCTGACCCACGTTCACATCCGGGTGTGTGCTTTTGAGGGCCTGTCTGTGCTGAGGGAGGTAACGCACCCGGTACTGGAGCAGGGACTGTGCCTCTCTACCTCAGGGGCTAAGGCTGGAGGTGCCTCCTCCCCTTCTCCACACGCACGCACGTGTGCCCCTCACTCACTCAGGACCTCCAGCAGGACGCTGCGACTGCTGCTGCCCAAGGCATTTTGGGCCACGCACTGGTAGGTGCCCCTGTGGTGTGCTGGGTCGGCTTCCCGGATCCTCAGGTGCAGCTGGGCACCCTCAGGGTGCAACATGAATCCAGACGTGCCTGGCTCCACCTGCCGTCGCTGGGGTCCCAGCCAGCGGAGCTGGGCAGGCGGCGTGCCCCCCAGGAGGGCACAGCCCAGCCAGGCCTCTCCCCCTTCCAGCACTGACCCCCGGGGTGCGGATACTGCCAGCTGTGGGGCTTCTGTAGGGACAGAGAGGGTAAGGCTGAAAGATGGCTCCTGTTCCCTGGGCTGATGGGGAGGCTTCGAGTTAAGGTGCTGGCAACCAGTGCGGGGGGTGGCGGGGAGGAAACAGGGGCTGTGGAATTAGCAGTGCGGCTTGTCTTGGGCCAACTGCCTCCTCTTTCAGGCTCTCATTCTATGCCAGATTCACGTCACCACGACCGTCTGCTCCAAATTTGACTGATCGTAGCAGTGTTCCTCCTGCTCCTATCCCTTCCGGCCCCAGGACAGCCCCTGCAGGTGGGACCCCTACCTATTCACCTCTTCCCAGGCACAGGGCCTCCTTGCCCCTAATGGCCCATGACCTCCCCGCTCTGGGCACAGGGCTGGGCCTAAAGCAGGTGCTTGGTTTTTATGGAATGACGCCCAAAGACCCAGAATTTCAGGTCTGAATTTCCTATGATGGAATTTCCATTCCTGAGACTTAGGGAGGGAAATATTTTGAGTGGTGGACCTCCCTGAAAACATGCGAGTCATGCAGCCTTTGGAGACCAAGATGTGACTCATTTCATGAGAAATGTTGTATGTGACAGCGCTGCTATTTGCTTTTCTCAAAAATCACTTTTGGCCATGCCCACAGCACGCAGAAGTTCCCCAGTTTGGGGATCAAAACCATGCTACAGTGACAGTGCCAAATCCTTAACCTCTAGGCCCCCAGGGAACTCAAATTTTTACTTCAGTATTTAATTTTTTTTTCTTGAGTTGGCAATAAATAAGACCAGCAGGTACAGATGAAAACAGAGAAAGAAATCAAACCAGGAGTTCCCTCTGTGGCACAACAGGATCGGTGACATTTCTGTAGCACCAGGATGCAGGTTCAATTCTTTGCCTGGTACACCAGGTTAAAGGATCTGGCATTGCCACAGCTGTGGCATAGGTTGCAACTGTGGCTTGGACCTGATCCCTTGCCCGGGAACTCCATATGCCGTGCAGGTGGTCAAAAAAGAAAAAAGAAAGAAAGAAAGAAATCAGACTAAAAATAAGTAGAAGCAGTGAGAGACTTTTGGCACCTGAAACATTAATGCATGTCAAGAATACGGTCAGGCCCCCTTGATGCAAATTGATGAGAATGAGGGAGACAGAATCCCTCATCATCTAGATGGTGCTGTCCAATAACTGCAGCCCCAGCGCACATGTGACCGCTGAGCACTTGAAATGTGGCCACGCTGAGATGTGCTGTCACTAGAAATACACCAGATTTTGAAGACAGTTGGAAAAAAGAATGTAAAATATCTCATTAGCAATCTTATTCCTGCATATTGAAATGCTAATATATTGGCTATATCAAGCTAAATAAAATGTTTCACTGTTTCTTTTTACTTTTTTAATATGGCTAATAGAAAATTCTAAATGATATGCTTCACATGGTGTTTTTATTGGACAACACAGACCTAGACCAAGCCCCCTGATTTTATAGATCAAAAACAAAACGAAAAACCTTGAGTCCCTGGGAGGAGAGATGACCCAGCGTCTTGACTCACTTTGCAATCCTGCACAGCCGCGCTCCAGAGGCCCTCATCCTGATTCCAAGGGGCTGCGCCTACCCCCACCCGGAACTGAGTCTCTAGCCCCACCCACCTAGCTGGAGCCGGCACAGGGGGTCGGGGACCCGGAGTGGGTGAGTGCCCTGGCAGGTGAACTCCCTGCCAGCCAGGTCTCTCTGGGTCTGCAGGAGGTGGACGGTCAGCGAGGAGCTGCTGCTACCCAGGGGCTGCTTCTGTCCATCAAGCCAGCTCAGCATGGCAGGGGGCTCGCCTCCAGGCCACTCACAACTCAGCATGATGAACTGGTCTCCCATTGTGGCCGTGGTCCAGCAGGTGGGGCTCCGGAGGGGTTCCCCTGGGTAGGGAATACGGCTCAAGGGGGCCCTGCAGGAGGAGGCTGGGCTGGCAGGCCTCTCCACCCCTCTCTCCTTCATGCTGCTTCTCACTCGTTGTTCCATATACACAGTTACTCAATCACTCATTCATCATTTACTGAGGGCCAGCCCTGTGCCGAGGAAATAGTGGGAGCAGGCACTAAGCAGACCATTACAATAGAATTTGATGAGGGCTAGGATACAGGTGGAAAGACAAATATTTGGGGGCTTTAGGAAGCAGGACTTTGAAGACAGAATGACACATGAACTTGGTCTTGGTAGGTGAGTAGGAACTGCCAAGACAGAAACCTAAAGGCACATTTCCAGACCAACATGCTATAATAGAGCAGTAGAAGTAAAGCATAAGGTGGACGAGGGCCTCCCTTAGGAGGAGACCTTTAGGAGGGTGTCACAGGGGTCTAAGCCAACTGAGGACGACCGGGCACAGTGTGGGTGGAGACCAGGGCTGGAGTGGAGAGGAAAGTTGGGAGACGGGCGCTGAGCTGAGTGCTGCTACACGGCCAGTCTTGGAGATTGCGGTCTGGAGCCCCACCTTGGATCCTGGAGCCCTGCCTCTCCGTCCCCGGCCCGCTCCTCTGCCTACAATGGCAGAGCCCTGCTGTTTCCTGTGTCCACTCACATAGCGTGATCCTGCAGAGGGCGGGCCGGGCCAGGGCTGGGTGCTGGCCGGTGCAGGTGAAGACGCTGCTGTTGGGGAGCTGAGCGGCTGCGTGATTCCAGGTGACATTGCTGAGGGCAGCGGGGCCAGTCCCCTGGGGCCCTTCCCACTGCAACTGGGCAGCTGGAAGCCCCCCAGGCCAGGTGCAGACCAAAGCCAGAGACCCAAGGCTGGGGAGCCCAGCACAGGAGGGCTGCCCCTCGGGGGGATCTGGGTGGAGAAGTCTGTGAGGATGGGGCTAGAGCAGCACCCCACCCCACCCTACCCCCAGGCCCCGCTGGGAGCCCAGCAGCCAGAGACATCAAGGGTAGAGGAAGCAGGGAGAAGGGGCTGAGCGGGGGAAAGAGCTGCCCTCTCAGGTCACGGGCAGGGGCCGAGAGGGAGAGGGGTACCCAAGGAATCCCAGAGCTGCTCTGGAGGCGCCCATCTGGGAAGTATCCCAGCTCCCTTTCTCTTCTTGGCCCCTGGCCTCACTGTCATTACCCTTCTCTGTGCCTCAGTTTAGTCTCCAGGGCCATGGGAACCATGGCTGGGGGAGAGGTCTCGTCCTGCCCCTCCCTACTGCGTCCTCGCCGCCCCCTGCGCTGCAGCCCCATTTGGTTCCCCCGACCTACGTACGTCCCCATCCACTTCCACACCTGAACTCTGCCAGAGCACAGGTCTGCGGGGGCTGAAGCTGTGAGCGCCCCCTCCCCACCCACTCACAGTAGAGGTGAGCTGGACGCTGGTCTGTGTTCGGGTATCCAGGTGGCTGTTGCGGGCCAGGCAGGTGTACAGGCCTGTGTGGGCGTGGCTAGCGCTGGTGATGATGTACGTGGGTCCAGTGTGGACCTGAGTGTGGTCACGGAGCCACACGTAGTGACTCGGGGGATTCGATGCAGCCAGGCAGCTCAGGGTCACCTCTTCGCTCTCACTGGCCCAAAACCCCTCCTCAGTGAAGCCCAGTGGCTCCATGGTGATCACAGGATTGTCCGGACCATCTGGAGGGTGAGGAAGGCTCGTCATACCTCCCCAGCCTTCATTCCTCCATGCCATCCTATAATCATCTCTGAATTCACTCGCCACCCAGGGAACGTGTATTAGGTACCAAGTGTATCAATTCCTATGCGAGGGCCCCGGGAACTCAGAGTGCAGGGCCCATCGGCACAGTCCAGGCAGGTGATCAGGGCCCGTGGAGGTAAGCACCCAGGACTGGGGGCTCAGGAGGGCAGTGGTGACTCTGGGAGGCCTCCCTGAGGGGCTGGTGGTTGGGCTGGGGTAGCGGGATAGGCAAGAGTCAGTTGGGTAGAAGGGAGGCGGGGCACCCATCCTCTCCATTTGCATGGGGTGGAGGGGTTTCCTGGGACTGGGACGGCTGTCCCTTTAGACTGGAAAGGGAAGAAGATAGAGTGGGAAAATGCCTTGAATATGATCCCAGCAGCCAGTCTTCCTCATTTCTTTGGGTCACTGCCTTCCCCTGTCTCCTGTGTTCCCTCTCTCCCTTGACCCCCAGAGTGGGCCGAATTCTCTGCCTGCTTCCATTCTGCTCCTGCCTCTTTCCCAAGGACTGCTCACCTGTCTGCTCCGCGCTCCTCACTTCGAAATTCCCACAGGCCCCCATCATTCGTGGACATCGTTAGTCCTGGCTCCCTAAATCCTCTAGAGCAGCACTGTCCAATAGATGTGTGTGAGCCACAGATGGTTCACATTTTCCAAATCTTTTTTTTTTTTTCCTATTTCGGCTGTGCCCCACAGCATGCAGAAGTTCTAGGGCCAAGGATTGAACGTACACCACAGCACTGACAAACCCAGATCCTTAACTTGCTGAGCCACCAGAGAACCCCAATTTTTCCAAATCTTACAAAGGAAAAATACCCAGGCCCAACCAACCAATCAACCAAAGAAACAAACAAAAAAAGGCACCAAATACCAATAGGTCTTAACAACATTAATAATATTTTTTTCCTTCTTTTTTTTTTTTTACAGCCACACCTGATTTCAGAGCTGCAGTTATGGGCCTACACCACAGCCACAGCACTGCCAGATCCGAGCCACATCTGCGACCTACACAGCTCATGGCAATGCCAGATTCTTAACCCACTGAGCGGAGCCAGGGACTGAACCCAAGTCCTCATGGATAACAGTCAGGTTTGTTATCGCTGAGTCACAACAGGAGCTCCAATAATATTTTTTGTTGAATCAAATATATGCAGAGTACTATCATCTCAATGTACAATCAATATAAAAATTATTGACAAGCTCATATATATATATACACACATATGTATATATACATATACATATATATTTATGTATTTTTTTAGACTATGTCTTCAAAATCCAGTGTGCATTTTATACTCAGAGCACATCTCAGGTTCAGTCTCGTCTCAACCGCTCAAAGTCAGGCCACTGGCTACCATGTTGGACGGTGCAGCTGTCAACTATCCTAGTCTTCACCTTTCACACAAACCCCTGATTTCTCTTCATTTTTAAATTTAAAAAATTTTTAAAAATTTGAACGTTTGTTATCTTCATATGCTCTCCTCTTTACCAAGATAACTATTCTGGTCTTCTGTCCACCTTTGTATTGGATTGCTGCTTCTTCCTTACTGGTTTTTTGGAGTTCTTTGTGTGTTTTGAAAAGTAATCCTTTGTTTGCTATGCATGCTTTCAAGACAAGTCTCTGATTTCTAACTTCAGCCCCTCAGCCTCAGATTTAGGACCTGCCTGCCACCCTCTCTTCCCATTGTGGCCCCCTCCCTGTCAAAGGCACAGTTCCTGGCCCAAACCTGAAGTTATAGATAAAATTATGACTCTGCATGTGTGCACATTTTCCTGGGAGGAGGGGCCCATGACTTTGAAAAGGTGAAAAGCCCTTGTACTAGAGCCTAGTGGAGACTCTCGGAGGGCTGGGGCGCGTCTGGGGGCCCTGAGGTGTGTCAGTAGCTGAGGCCAGGTGGGTAGGTGGATGCCAACCCTGAACCCTCCCCTCCCTGACCATTCTGACTCACAGATGACGTCCAGGAAGGCTCCGTCACTGCTCAGCTTGTTGACCACGTTGCTGGCACTGCACACATACCAGCCCAAGTGTGTCCGGTTAACTGGGTCCAGCTGGAGCAGATGATTCGTGACCCCCAGCAGAGCCTCTCCAGGGCCTCGGGGTGCCTGATGGTGCCAGGAAAAGGTCACGGGCTCCGTGCCCTCCCTCACTGCACACGTGGCCACCATGGAGGTCCCCTCCACTGGGGACGGGTCACTCAGCCGCACCTGAGGCTTCGACACGGGCACTGGCCAGAGGAAGGAGAGGCCCTGTGTTTGCTACGGCAGAGCCAGGCCCCACCCGGCTGTGACCCTTGCTGGCCGGGGTCTGCCCTGCCCACCGGGCCAAGAGCCTCCCTTCCTCCTGATCCCAGGTTTCCTCACTCCCTGGAGGAGCCGGCAGAACACAATGGGAAACACATGCAAATAGATGCAAAGCAGCATGCAGAGCAGCTCAAGCCAGCCTTGGTCCCGGGCCGGGCCCCTCACCCAGCACGGCCAGGGTGAGGTGGGAGTAGGTGGTGCGAAGCTGGCCGCCGGCCGCGTGCAGGGCCTGGCACAGGAAGTGGCCACGGGCACCCTCCCGCAGCTCCGCCAGCACCAGGCTGCTGTTCCGTAGACTCACGGCCCCCAGAGCCTCGGCCTCGGCCTCCACCTTGGACTTTGCTCCACTGGTGACAGCCACAGGCCAGGGAATCAGAGAGCCCAGGGGGGTGAAGCTCCAGAAGACCACCAAGGGGGCAGGCTGGGAGCCACAGGCCAGCTCCACAGAGCCGCCCCGCACTCCTTGGATGGATGGGGCCTCCTCGGGGGCTCTGCGGGTCGGATGGGGATGACCTGGAAACAGAGAGGCCACACCGGCTGTGGGGGCCCTTCTGGGGTCTCCTGCTCCCCTTCCTTGCCCAGAGCTACTATTTATTGTTTTGCAGGGTCGGCTGGCTGGGTAGGGCTTGCTAAGGCAGCATAAGCCTTTCAGAGTTTCTGAGGGAGCCCCTGGAGCTTCCTGTTTGGCTGTGCTACAGGAGCGGGCAGGGTGAGGATCCTTGAGACCAAGGAATGAACTGGAGCAGAGGTTCCCATCAGACCTTTTGGAAAGCATAATAAAAATGCAGATTCCTGGGCCCCACCCCAGACTATTGAGTCAGAATCCCCTGGGGGTCAGGGCCCCGGGAAGCTGTGTTTTTAGTAAGCACCCAGAAGACAATCTGACAGTGACTCTTGAGGCCTGGGCTACACTGACAAACGAGCCACACATCCCTGCCCTCATGGAGCTTCCCGTCTATCAGGGAGTCAGGCAGTCAGCAATCACCATGGGAAAGGAGCCCAGCAGGCGCTCTTTCCTGCCCAGGACCCAGCAGGAAGCCTAGCACCTGCCTGAGCAGCCCATTCTCATGACCCTTGTGGCCAGCAGACAATAAAGAGCCTCAGCAAACTTCCAGAAGTAAGTGCCACAGAGGACAACCGAGCCACACAGTCAAGGCGCTAGCTTCTGTGGACTGAGTGCCTCCCTGTGTGCTGACAGGACCCTGTACTGGGCTCTTCCCATGCATCACCTGCTGGTCTTAACTGTCGCAACCATGACATCCCCCGAGATTGTGAAACACGAAATCACTTTGTCTAAAACCACACAGCAGGTGGTGAAGCTGGGATTGGAGCCCCAGCTCCCAGTCTCAGATTTTTCTGTTGCTCTCAGCTTCCCCAGGGAGAGAAGAGGAGGAGGTAGGCATGGAGGTGGAGAGAGGGGATCAAAGGCAAAATTCTGATGTTCAACTGATCAAGAAGAGAAGCCTTTAACTAGGAAACGGATTCTTTTGAACCCCCTGGACCCTGCTCTGGCCCACTCTACCAGGATCTCCCACCTAGACTACTGCAAAGGTCTCCACACTGCTCCCAGCTCCCTGAAAACGATCCAGCTTGGACGGCACTTTCTGAAATACAGATATGACCGTGTCAGTCCATGCTTGCACCCCACAGCAGTCCTCAGCATAACCTCTGAGTTCTGGCAGTGCCTGCCCCCCGCCCAGCTGGCACAGAGTGGAGGCTCAGTGAATGCTGGCTAGTGTCAGGCAGATGAAGTTAATGGACTTCACTGAATGGTTAAATAAGAGCAAAAGGAGGATCCCGAGGAAGAAAGGGGAAGAAATAATGGGATGTGAGTGGGGAATGAGTCTGAGCATCTCTCACCTGAGGCCCCCGGATGCAGAAGGCAAAGGGGTGCCAGCAGCAGGAGACGGAGCGGTCCACGTAGGGCCATCTCTCCCACCATGGCCCCATCTCCCGGAGTAGCTCCCCTGCCGAGGTTCCTGCGTGGCTCTTAGCCTCCCTCCTCCCAGAGCAAAGCCTGGCCCTGGAAGGATGGGGGTCGGGGGGAGGTCTGGCTCAGGTTCCCAACCTCAGTCTTCTCGGCACTTCCACCCCTTCTCTCCTGTTACCCTCGCTGCCCGGATTACAGGTGAATTATTTACCAGATGATTCACTCCATCCATAATGCAGAGCTGGGCCAGGACAGACCCAGCCGAGGACCCTGAGCTCCCCGAACCTTCATTTTACTGCTATTATTTAGAGATTCTAAGCATGGAGGTGAAAAGGGTCCAAGCTATTCGGGTCCAACCACCTGCCCAGTGTAGGACCCTGCGTGCAGCCCCCCAGACCATGGGGGTCAGGAGGTTCAGACACGCCTTTTAATGCCTTCATCCGCTCTCGTGTTTTCCTCACATTTCATAGGGAGAAGCTAGTGGAGGGTTGGATGGAGGTCTGATGTCAAACACACTCCATAGTTTGGGTTTCTGAACCATGCAATTTTAGGCAATTTCTGAGCCTCTCTGAGCTTTGGTTTCCTCACAGGTAAATGGGGATAGTAACACCTTCTTTCCTGTAAAGAAGACTGTGAATATTAACTAATTAATATTAATATCTGGGGGGGTTCTTGGTTGCTACTAATATCCTATTTCTTGGCTTGGGTAGGCGTTACATTTCATCAAGCTGGACATTCATTTTTTATACACTTTTGTATCTGCTTGATAAAATTCACCCCCCACACACACACGTATACACAGAGCCCAGCATGCAGTCAGTATACCAACATTCCTGCTTCTAGCTAGATCTGACCTGCAAAGTCAGGGTCCTGAAGCTGGAATGGAAGCCAACTTTCCTGCTGCCCAGGGCTTTCTGAATCCCAGCTCTTTTTCTCTTGCTCTCAGAATGTCCTATTGCCTATATTTGAGTGACAGCCTATCTCTGAGATGAGGTCAAAATTTTCCATCCTCTGCTGGCGGGGTTGGGAGGAGGTAGCAGATTCCTGGACCCCAGGGAGATGAGCTCTGATGTTGGGTGTAAAGTTCCTTGGGGCTCAGCTGGACCAGAAACTATCAGAGCTGATGCCAGGCAGGCTCGTCCCCAGCCCGGAGATGCTTGCCGTGGTACCCCTGCCTCTTGCTTGCCCTAGGATGATGGACAGATCCCGTCCCACTCCCTCTCAACCCTTGGCCAAGTCCCCTCCACACCCTCCCTAGGGTCTTCAGCGTCCATTCCCTCCTAACTCAGCCTTGAGGAGCATGGCAGCTCCTGGAAATCAGGGTCCCACCTAGCTGGAATGACAAGTTTGCCCAACCCTATTGACTGCACGGCCCACTCATCCTGATCCCACCACCCTAGACTAGGAAAGCTTTAGAATTCCACTAGGGAGTTCCTGCTGTGGCTCAAGGGGATCGGTGGCATCTCTGCAGCACCAGAACGCAGGTTCAATCCCTGGCCCGGCACAGTAGGTTAAAGGATCTGGCATTGCTGCAGCTGCGTCATAGGTTGTGGCTTGTGTCTGACCCCTGGCCTGGGAACTCCATATGCCGAGGGGCAGTCAAAAACGAAAAAGAAAGGGGAAAAACCCACAATATTCCACTGGACATTCTTTGGGGAATGTCCCAAAGAATGGGGGGGTGGGATTTGGCACTGTGTCCACCTCAGGGTGGGCAGCAGTAGGTTTATCCAGAGAAAGTGTGGATTCAGGCAGGGGGTCTGGAGATTCTTAAAGGACACCCCGGCTTGTGACAAGGGTTTGTGCTGGCCCTGCAGTCAACCTATTCTGCTTACGAAAGCAGCCCTCCAGCTTTTCTCCCCCAGGGCGGGTGTTTCCTAAAAACACAGAAGAGTCAGGAACAGCTCTTCAGCCCCCGGTATCTCCTTACTAAGGGGCCCTGGGAGGGAGTGTCAGGGAAGAAGTTTACTTATCTTGATTCTCCAGAGAAGCGAAACCTATAGGATATGTGTGTATAGAAAGAGATTTATTATAAGGAATTGGCTCATGTGATTAGGAGGCTGGCAAGTCCCAAGATCTGCCGTCAGCAAGCTGGAGACCCAGGAGAGCTGAGGGTATAAGATCCAGTGTGAAGACAGGGCAGGCTTGACCCCCAAGAAGAGCGGCTCTTCCAGTTCAGGTCCAAGGGTGAGAATGGACCCACGTCCCAGCTCAAGGAGGTCGGGCAGGAGTTCCCTCTGATTTGGGGGGAAGGTCAATCTATGTGATTTATCCGTGGCATTCGACTGATTGGGTGAGGCCCATCCTCATAGGAGGAAGAATCTGTTTTACTGAGGCCACCCCAGATGTTAATCTCAGCCAGACACACCCTCCCAGACACACCCAGAATAGCATTTAACCAGATATCTTCCCTTCTCTCCCCAACCCTCCGGCCCTGAAGTTAACCACTGCGGAGGTGAAGTGAGTCCCCAGCCTGCACACTGACTCAGCCAGGCCAGGATCCCGGGGCAGAGTTGCAGCCCTATCTGGAAGGGAAGGGGAGGCAGGACTGTGCTCCTGTCTCCGCCACCGTGGGAGCTCAGGGCCCAGGAGAGACAACGGGAGGGGTCCTTCACTCTTGAGAGACAAGAGGGCACAATGATCAGAATACAGCTTTGCTTTTGATTCCTGTGTGATCTTAGCCTGCTACTTATCCCCTCTGAGCTTCAGTTTCATCATTACATAATTGTTTTCTTTTCTTTTTTTTAAAGGCTGCACCCGTGGCATATGGAAGTTCCCAGGCTAGGGGTTGAATAGGAGCTGTAGCCGGCAGCCTACATCATAGCCACAGCAATGCTGGATCCTTAACCTACTGAGCAGGGCCAGGGATTGAACCCACATCCTCATGGGTACTAGTCAGATTCGTTACCTCTGAGCCATAATAGGAAGTCCCTATAATTGTTTTCTCGAGAAGAATAAATGAGGTTATGCATATATGGCACCTGTCTAGTAAAATAATTTACTCCCCTTGAATGTAAATGATTAATTCAGCACGCAGTTCTTGAGCATCTACTAAGAGCAAGGCACTGTGCCACATGTGTTTGGTGCCTCCCTTTCTCCCTTCCCCTCTCTCCCAAGGAGCATTAGCCAAGCCAGCATAACCTAACCTGGTACTGTGCTTTGCTCTGGGCACGCTCAGTGCCCAGGCCCCAGGGCAGGTGGAACTGCAGACTCCCCAGGTTTCAGTGCTGGCTTCTCATCCCCTCCTGCTCAGGCCCTACGTGCTCTGTCCTCACCATGGAGCCTCTATTCACAGCATACCTAGTCCCAAGGGCTCCTATCAGCATCCGCCTTCATTGTTCTGCGAGGGAGAGAGGGGAGATGGTGTGGAGTCAGGGGCAATGGGGGGTCAAGACTGCAGTGGTCTCAGTAAAAACTCAGAAAAGAAGAGGCATAAGGACGTACTTGCGGACGCAGACTCTGGACTAGTTTGAGCCGAAGGGTTGGAGAACCAGGGTGAGGGCTCTGAGTGGGGCAGTGGGACCTCCCTTGCATCACAGGGGTCCTTCGGCCGCCTTCTGGAGAGATGGCCCTTTAGCCTCTCCCATTGATCAATGTTAAGTGGACAGCACGACCTTGGGCAAGCAACGTACCCCCCATTCTCTCAGCCTCGTGAGCCTCATCTTCAAAATGATCATCGTAGTAACTGCGTCTTCAGGGCACCCGTCAGAAAGATGCAACCGCACACCTCAAGACCACGTGGGGCCCTAGCACACGGCGCACGAGTCGGTGTTCATTCTCATCCTGTTTAAATTTAGGCTGAATTAGGATCTGCTTTGCTCAGTCCCCGCTTGGGACTGCGTTCTTCCGCTAAGGGCTTTGCAAAACTTTTCAAAACCCTCTTCCAAATGGAAGTCATCCAGCCTTTGAAACAGCATGTCCCGCCCTTCTCTACCCGAATGAGACCCGAGTTCCCATCCGTTGCCAAGCCTGTCCCAGGTGTTTTCCCCCCTCCACGAGATAGCACTTCCCTCTACGTTTCACAAACGGGCTGGAATTCTCTCCCGCTTTTAGCCCGATGACTATTTCCTACACCCCACGTCACTCCTCACCTTTGGGCCAGCGTGTCCCCAGCCACCTGAGGCTGTGTCCCCTCTGGGCTGGCCGGGGCCTGTGGAACTGTTGAGTCCCTTCTTTCTGACAAGAAGACTAAAAATTTTCTCAGCTACGTACCGTTAGGGTTTTGTTTATCCATCTAGTAAACATTTCTTTCCTGGCCACTGTGTACCAGGACATGTTGCCTGCACTGCTTTCCTGGGCCCTCACCCAGGCCCACAAGCCAGGCTGGGCAGAGCTTAGCATTCTGAGAGGGAACAGTGGCTCCATGGGGCTCCCCGGGCCTTGGGTGAGGGAGCCTTGTGGCTGCAGTAACTGTCCAAGTTTCCAGCCACTGCCGCACTTTCCAGGAACCTCTGCTCCGCTATGGGCAGCAGCATATCAGACTGTGACATTTGTTAAACACGGAGCCAGGGGACTCTCATCCCACCCTCTTTCTGTCTTGCATTCACATCCCTGAGCCAGTGTGCAGGTCCCTCCCCTTCATGCTGTGGTTTTCACCCAGCTCTCTCGTGAGCTTTTTTTTTGGGGGGGCCTCACCTGAGGCATATAAAGGTTCCCAGGATAGGGGTCTAATTGGAGCTATAGCTGCCAGCCTACGCCACAGCCAGAGCAACACCAGGCCTGAGCCACGTCTGTGACCTACGCCACAGCTCACAGCAACGTTGGCTCCTTAATCCACCGAGCAGGGCCAGAGATTGAACCCACATGCTCATGGATACTAGACAGGTTTGTTACCACTGAGCCACAATGGGAACTCCTCTTGTGACCATTTTGAATTCTGCTTCTCAACTCCCAGGCTTTGGGAGGAGAAGAATGTGAAAGGATGGGGACAGCTGGGCCAGAGCGGAGGAAGCAGATGCTCCTGGAAATAAATGGCTTTTCCATGTGTGTCCATGTGGGCCTTGTTGGAGGCCAGCCGTAGGCCCTGGGGACCCCAGCAGGAGATGAGCTGAAGGCTGGAGAGGAAGTGGGCCAGGGGCTCCACCGCGCACCCGTCTCCCGCTGCTCTCACCACTAAGAGGAGGACGAGGGAGGGCAAGAGGGACAGGGTCCGGCAGGGGTCTCCGCTTAGTCACTTTGTAAACTGCTCTTTGGAGACGGGAGAGGAAATGAACAAGGCCTTAGATGGGGGGTGAAGAGAGGGAGGACCACAGAGCAGGAGAGGAAGGGAAGGGAGGCGGGGAGGCAGAGGCCGAGTTTGTGAGAGCGGAGGCTGCACCCATGGGGCTGTGGGAAAGGTGGCCTGGTTTCCGTGCCAGCTCGGCCTGGTATCGAGCCTTCCTTTCATCTGCCTGACCACTCCTGATGCCCTTCCACAAGCAGCCCTTCCTGGGCCAGCGTGGGCAGGACACTGGGCCCCCCGTTTCCCGATGGGTTAACAATGTGGATTCTTGCTTCTCAAGGCTGCTGAAAGGGCTGCTGCGTGGTGAGGCGGGAGAGGACCCTACGCAGTGGGGGTGTGGAACCAGAGCAGACCTTAGAGTCCGACCAGCCTTCAGATCCTGGCTTTGTCACTCACCAGCCAGGTGACAGCAAATAAATAAGTAACTCATGCACTCCAAATCTCAGTTTTTCCCAATAAAAGGAGGCTAATACAAAATAACTTATTTATAAAAGAGACGCAAACTCACAGAATTCAAAACCAATCTTGAGAGTTCCCATTGTGGCTCAGCAGTAATGAACCTGACTCGTGGTGTAGGCCAGCAGCTGCAGCTCTGATTCAACCCCTAGCCTGGGAACCTCCATATACATTGGGTTCGGCCCTGAAAAACAAAGCAAAACAAAAACAATCTTATGGTTAGCAGACGGTAAGCTGGGGGGTAGGGAGGAGTTGGGAGGGTGGGAATAGCATGCACACTACTGTATAAAATAGATGACTAACCGCAACCTATTGTGGCACAGTCATCTATTTTAATGTAGCGCAGGGCCATCTACTCAATATTTTGTAATATCCTATATGGGAAAAAAGAATGGTTATGTTTAGTATACCTGATTCACTTTGCTGTATATCTGAAACTAATGCAATATTGTTAAGTCACCTGTACTCCAATAAATTTTTTTAAAAGGAGGCTAATATTGAAAAATTGTTAATTTTGTGATAACAGTTTTTTGTTTATGTCAGATAGTATTTCTATTTGTTTTTTAATGAATACTAAAATATTCAGGGAAGAAATGTAATGGTATCTTTTCTCTTTATTTATTTATTTATTTTTATTTTAGGGCCACACCTACAGAATATGGAGGTTCCCAGGCTAGAGGTCAAATCAGAGCTGTAGCCACAGCAACACCAGATCCTAGCCGCGTCTGAGACCTACACCACAGCTCATGGCAACGCCGGATCCTTAACCCGCTGAGCAAGGCCAGGGATCAAACCTGCGTCCTCATGGCTGCTAGTCAGGTTCATTTCCGCTGAGCCACAACGGGAACTCTTTTTTTTAAAACACCCCTGTGAGAATAAAATCAATGGAGCAGCTTTCGCCAGGTCTTTGGTTCCACATTGCCTCAGGGGTTTTTACTGGGCAGATGCAAAGCATGCTTAACACAGAAGTTAACATTTCCCTATTTTCATAGAAGCCTAAACTCACTGAAAAGTCGCCTTAGGTGTTTTCAGTGGATGTGGTGATCAGGAGAAAGGAAAGAGCATTTGGAAGCAGTTAGAGTGGACGGGAAGAGATGTTGCAGAGTTGGGGACAGGTCAGAGGTCCCTGGGTCAGCAGCAGCCACGAGGGACCCCAGGTTCGCAGTTTCTCCCTGATTTTGGTATATCATAAGCCTCCCAGATTCTGGTGGGACTCTTGGCAGGGCAGGAGCTCCAGTGTGGAGTCCATTTTATTTGATTTAATGAAATAAAGGAACAGATACTCTTACATGAGTAAGTTTGTGGATTCACGCCCACTTCACTGCTATTATTATCATCATTAGTGTTGCTGATGTTGCTGTTGCTATTATGAAATAGCCTGGAGCCTGGGCCAGGACACCAGGTTTGAGTGTGTGATGAATGCTGCTCCACTGAGAGGGTAGCTTGGGCAAGGTGCCTCCCCATAGAGGTTCCAGGCGCTTCCCTGATCCAGCTGGCAATGGGGCTTCTCCCATGCCCAGAGTGACAGTGTTAGGACACCTTTCTGTGACTGAGGGCCTGGTTGGAGAACTCAGCCTTGGCTGGACCCAAGGGATGTGTGTCTGGACAGGGCTGAGGGGGAGCCAGGCCAGGCACGGAGGTCTGCGGAGGAAGCCAGGGCTCAGGGAAAACTCTTGCCTCTCCATCTTCAGGCCTGGCCGGCTCCCTCCTCTCCCCTCCCCATCCCCTGCCCCCAACCTGGCTTGATTCTCTGAGTTCCCTGGCTGAGGAGCAGGAAGGAGGAGGGAGTTTCCAGAATGTCCCTGTAGAGCTCCAGGGGGAGGCTTGGCAACTGGAAATTGTCAGCCGTCTCCTTGGTAACCGGCAGCCAAATAATTCTGGGAATGGAGGAGGGAGGGGAGCTCTCTGCAGGGCGGCCAGGAGAAGAAGGCCCTCAGCCCCAGAGAACTTCAGTTCTTCATTACCTGTGTCAGTCGGGGTCCAGTCGGGAGAGAGTGAATCAAAAAAAGAATTTAATGTGAGGAATTGGTAACCAGGTATAAAGTTGTTAATTAGGTAACAGAAGGGTAACAAGAGAAGGCTTGGCTGTCATGGCGGTAGCACCTGCAGGAGGAGCTACAGTCCCCGGGCTGGGAAAGCAAGGGAGGAGGCTGGAATCCTGAACCTTAGACATTTCAAAGAGGGGGACCCAGCGCCTGGGACCCAGACCCTGCGGAGGAGGCTCCAAGCAGGAAGAAAGTCCCCCTGGACTGGTGCCCAGACTTCTGAGGAAGGGGCACCTGCCAGCTGGTGCTGGGGTCTCTGAGGCATGGGGGCGGGGGAGTAGGGGGTGATGAAATTGCACGTCTTGGAAAAACTGCAAACTGGATTCAGCTGCTGCTTCAGGGTGGGCCTGCTGCTGCTGGGGAGACACTTATGGGGACACACAGGCTCAAGCAGGAAGGCAGTGCCCAACGCTTCCTCTTCTAGCCCACAGCCTCCTTCTACGGGCTCCTACTGGGGAATCTGAGAGGGAGCAGCCGGCAAAGCAGAAATGGGGGTTCACAGGGCCTAAAGCCCTCATCGCAAAGCCGTGGACAGATGGTGGGTCTGGAGCTGAGAAGCGAGACCCTTAAAGTATTAGCCTCTGCTGAAAGGGCACAGGGCAGGCCTTCCCCGGACTTAGTCTGGCTTGTCTTGAAGAGCTGCTGACATTCACAGTTTCTGCAAGCTGCAAGGAATTTGTATAATGGTAATGATGAAAACAACATCAGTGAAGAAATATTTAGGTAGACGTGGCCTTAGGAAAACTCACTATAAATCACTGTGATCAAATCATACATTAAGGGTAGAGGACAAGACAAATAGATCCACGGGACAGTAATAGAAACCAGCCTAGAAACATACCCCGGGGCATATGGATTACAGTATATGATAAAGGTGGCATTTCAAGCCAGTGGGGAAAAGGATAGTTTATTTAATAAATTGTATAGACACAACTGGCGGTCTGTCTGAAAAAAACAAAACAGGGTTAAGCTCTCTGCTTCACGAGTTATTAAAACTAAGTTTCAAATAGATGGAAGATTTAAATGTATTTAAATTTAAACATTGAAAACAATTTAAATATTGGTTTTTATATTTAAACAATTTCATGAGGAAATATTTAAAACAATTTTAAACAATATTGAAAACAATTTAAATATTTAAAACAATTTAATGAAGAAAAAATCAGGAGAATATTTATACAATCTAGGGTTTGAGGAGATTTTTCTAAACAAAGCAGAAAAATCCAGAAGCTATAGAGGAAAATTTTAAATGTTTAAACTGTAGAAGGATTAAAGATAACATATACAAAGTCAAAAGACAAATTATAGACTGGAGGAAATATTTCAGTTTACCCCCAATAAAGAGTTAACATCTGGAATACACAGAGAGTTCCTACCCACAATAAGAAAGAGAAATAACTAGTCAAAAATGGACCAAACACATGAATAGCTGACTCTTGGAAGAGAAAATCCAAATGGTCACTACATTTATGGAAAGATGCTCAGCCTCACTAATAGTCAAGGTGATGCAAATTTTAAAAGGGTGGCATGACTTTTCATTTATCAGAATAGCAAAATATAAAAAGAATGATGAAAGTTAGAGCTGGGAAAGTTGTGGGAGAGACAACACTCCGTCACAGCTGGCAGGTATGTGAACTACCACGGACTTTTGAGAAAGGCATCTGGTAACATAATACGAAAATTCAAAATATGTATCTCTTTGACCCAATCATGTCATTTCTGGCAATTTATCCTACAGGTGGAAAAAAACCCTAGCAAACTCCAGTAGGCAAGGATATGCATACAAAAAATTCTTTATGGCATTTTTGTGTGGTGGGAAAAATACTAGTAATGGTTGAATGACGTCCATAAATTCATATACCATAATGTTATGGTTATGCAACTACTCAAAAGAATAAATTGCAAAAAACAAATGCTGTATGATTTCACTTTAGATACCTCTAAAATTGTCAAACTCATAGAAACAGAAAGAGTAGTGGTTGTCTGTGGCTGGGGCAGAAGAGGAAATAGGGAGTTGTTTAATGGCTACAGAGTTTCAGTTCTGCAAGATGAAAGTGTTCTGGAGGACTGCACCCACACCGATGTGAATATACTTACCACTCCTGAACTAAAAATGGTTAGGATGGTAAATTTCATGTGTATCTACCATAATTTAAGAAAAATAATAAATTGAAAGGATTTTCACGCTGATAGGTGAGAAAAGAAACTTGCAGAGAAATCTGTGTGGTATTTGTGAAATAAATGATGATAAATGTACATAAATACCTGTTGGGTAGTCCAGGTCTGCTTGGCCGTGTCCTGTGTCCTTGGATTCCAGAGCGCTTGGCACCCTCCTCAAAGTCCAAGATTCCAGGCTGGCGTTGAACTAAGCTCACGAGCTTTGTCAGCCTCCAGGTGGCAAAGCACCCTAGACTTTTGCCCTGCTGTTCCGCCATCTCAACCCTCCTCCCCCAACACCAGGCCCCCACAGGCACTGGCACCACCAGCCAAAGCCCACAGCTGTTTCCAATATTCTGCACAAACTTTATTGAAATGAGAAGCCCCGTTTATCATCCCCTAGGCCCCAGCTCTTCCTGATTAGGTACATATGACCTGACCTGTCAGCAGGGCCTGAGCCAGCAATCAAAAGGGAGATTGTTCTAAGTCAGGAGGCGAGAGGGGCAGGAGCCTGGTGAGCTTAGGGGACCCAAAGGAGTCTTCCTCCAGCCTGGGGCCAATGAAGGTGTTCTCAAGCTGAAGGGAGAAAGCAAGGACAGGGCTGAGAAAAACTCTTTAAAGCCTACTGGTCTGTTCTTCTCTGGCCATGTCGTCTCTCTTTGGCTACCAAGCCTCATTCAAAGGATGAATTCTACAGCAGAAACGTCTTCCCATCCTCACAATCAACCTCAACCCAATTTCTCTTTCATCTCTCATCTCTACCAGGAAACCCCTCTGAATATAATAAAAAAGAAAAGGTGTCTCCACAATTCTACTCTTCCTAGAGCTTCAGAATCATCAGACTCAAACATTGAAAATAATCTAGGGATCAGTCACTTAAGTCTCAACTCACTCGCAACATGGGAAACTCCCTCAATAGCATCTTTGACCAATGGTCATGCCAAGCGATGCTTGAACATTCTAAGCTATGTGGTCCAATATGGTAGTCTCAAACCACATGTGACTATTTAAAACAAGTCCCATATCTGGGTATATATCCAAAGGAAATGACATCAGTATGAAGATATATCTGCACTCCCATGTGACTGCAATATTCCAGTAACCAAGATATGGAAATAACTTATGTGTCCATCAATGGATGAAAAGATAAAAATGATGTGGTATAAATATACAGTGGAATATTACTCAGACATAAAAAAATCCTGCCATTGTGACCACATGGATGAAACTGGAGGGCATTACACTAAGTGAAACAAGCAAGACAGAGAAAGACAAATACTGTATGGCATCACTTAGATGTGGACTTTTTATTTTTTTATTTTATTTTATTTTTTTGTCTTTTTGCCTTATCTAGGGCTGCACCCACGGCATATGGAGGTTTCCAGGCTAGGGGTCTAACAGGAGCTGTAGCTGCCAGCCTTTGCCACAGCCACAGCAACATGGGATCCGAGCCGCGTCTGTGACCTACACCACAGCTCACAGCAACGCCAGATCCTTAACCCACTGAGCAAGGCCAGGGATCGAACGCGCAACTTCATGGTTCCTAGTTGGATTCGTTAACCACTGAGCCACGATGGGAACTCTGATGTGGACTTTTTAAAACAGAAGAAAAAGATTCAGACTCACAGAAACAGAGTATTAGAATGGTGGTTGCCAGAGGTGGGGATGAGGCAAATGGGGAGATGCTGGTCAAAGCATATAATCTTTTAGTTGTAAGATGAATGTGTTCTGAGGTCTAATGTACAGAATGGTGACTACAATTAATCATACTGTATTGTAAACTTAAAAGTTCTCACCAAAAAAGAATAAAAAAGGAAAAAATGTAACTATGTGAAGTGGATATGTTAATTAACTTGATTGTGACAATCATTTCCGAGCAGATACATGTATTAGATCATGCATTAGATCATCCCAACATATGCATGTATTATAAACACTATATACAATTGTACTCATGAATTATACCTAATAAAATTGGGAAGAATCAAAACTAAAAATTAGGAGTTCCATTGTGGCTCAGCGGAAACGAATCTGACAATATTCACGAGGATGTGGATTCAATCCCTAGTCTCGCTCAGTGGGTTAAGGACTGCTGCGAGCCGTCCTTAACCCACTGAGGTTTTGGTTGCATACACGGTTTGGATCCCGCATTGCTGTGGCTATGCTGTAGGCCGTCAGCTATAGCTCCAGTTCGATCCCTAGCCTGGGAATTTCCATATGCCACACATTCAGCCTTAAAAAAAAACAACCCAAACTTAATGACCTGGAAAAAAATTAAAACTAAAAATCAGTTTCTTACTCACACTAGGTACATTGCCAGTGCCCAACAGCCAGGTGTTGGACAAGGTGTTAAGAAATTCAGGCTAACAAGTTAATCTGCCAGTTTTGTGGATGCTGACAGAAGACAAAAGAATCCCGGGTCTGAGACAAGGGATTGTTTTATTATTGTAAATTATTGTTATTATTACTATTTTCTTTTTAGGGCTGCACCTGCAGCATATGGAAGTTCCCAGGCTAGGGGTCGATTCAGAGCTGCAGCTGCCAGCCTACCACAGCCAAGCCACATCTGTAACCTACACTCAACTTTTGGCAACGTCTGATCCTTAACCCACTGAGTGAGGCCAGGGATCAAATCTGCATCCTCATGAATACTAGTTGGGTTCTTAACCCACTGAACCACAACAGGAACTCCAGGACTTTATTATTTACTGCAATATCAGTAGTCAGAATATTGTATTTTCTTGCTCCAGTTTCCTGAGCTCCAGTTTCCAGAGAGCAACGTGAAGAGCACCGGGTGATAGCTGCTTGCATGTACATGCCATGGGTCGCATTACAAGACCAGAGCCCTGAGTTTAGGGAAACTGAATCTTTTATAATGAGCAGGAAGCATGCTGTCCTTCGCTCAGGAGGAGGACAATTGCTTTGTCTTCCAAGGCTGCTGATTACACAAAAGTCCTTGAAAATGTCCAGAAAGAAGACATTCAGTGTCTCTGCTTGCAGTGTGAGGAAGTGCAAGTCACAGGAGCGCACTGGGCAAATGATAACCATTATCTTGCAAATATTTACGCTTAATGAATGTTAGAAAAATATAACCAGCACATCAAATTAGTTATATTTTTAAGTAAAAAGAAACTGATTTAAGGATATACACATATACATAGTATGGAGATTGGCAAAGGTGAAGGTAAAGAGTGATTGAAGTTTGGAGTTCCCGACTTGGCACAGTGGAAACGAATCCAACTAGGAATCATGAGGTTGCAGGTTCAATCCCAGGCCTTGCTCAGTGGGTTAAGGACCCAGCATTGTTGTGAGCTGTGGTGTAGGTTCCAGACAAGGCTTGGATCCCACGTGGCTGTGGTGTACGCCGGCAGCTGTAGCTCCAGTTCGACCCCTAACCTGGGAACCTCTATATGCCAAGGGTGCAGCCCTAAAAAAGAAAGAAGAAGAAGAAGAAGAAGAAGAAGAAGAAGAAGAGGAGGAAGAGGAAGAGGAAGAGGAAGAGGAAGAGGAAGAAGAAGAGGAAGAAGAAGAAGAAGAAGAAGAAGAAGAAGAAGAAGAAGAAGAAGAAGAAGAAGAAGAAGAAGAAGAAGAAGAAGAGGTTTGTGCAGTACTGATGAAGGGAAGGGCAAAGAACAAGGATTCAGTCAGGCCGGCAGTGCAATCCCAGCTCTGCTGCAGGATGGAAACCACTACCTCCTAGCTTCCACATTTATCAAATGGCATCTTAAGTTTCCTGGGAGTTTCCCCGGACTAGTGAGGACTGATTTACTGCCTCCCTTCCCCAGGAGGCAGGCACAGTCCCCACCCTTAGGCTGCTTACAGTCTAGGAATCTAGAAGATATGCTCTGTCACCTTTATTTTATTTTATTTTTTGCCTTTTTGTTGTTCCAGGGCCGCACCCAGGGCATGCGGAGGTTCCCAGGCTAGGGGTCTAATCGGAGCTGTAGCCGCCAGCCTACGGCACAGCCACAGCAACGCGGGATCCGAGCCGCGTCTGCGACCTACACCACAGCTCACGGCAACGCCGGATCCTTAACCCACTGAACAAGGCCAGGGATCGAACCCACAACCTCATGGTTCCTAGTCGGATTCGTTAACCACTGCGCCATGATGGGAACTCTTGCTCTGTCACCTTTAAACGCTAAGAAATTGTCAGGGGTTATTAGAGTCCTGAGTCCCCCACAGAGACAGAAGCCACCCTACCCTCTGGCTGCAGCCCGGGCCTCTGGAAAGAGGAACAAGCCCCAGCCTAGGGGAGAGTGGAGGGTCACACCGCCTCTCCTGGCAAGCCCAGATCCTAGCCTCCAGCTCGCCAGCCTCCCCCTGCTGGGGCTGTGGGGCACAGGCCTGCTCTGCTCAGCGGCTGTTTCTAATCACATTGCCTCAGGTTAATAGCACAGGTGCTCCATGAACCCTGAGGCTGAATCCACGTGAGAGCAGTTGACCTGGACCTGATCTAGAAAAGCCACCCAGGACAGAATCCACCTTCCTTTTTCTAGGGGAACAAGGCCCTGCCTTTTTTTTTTTTTTTTAGGGTCGCTCTTGAGGCATATAGAAGTCCCCAGGCCAAGGGTCAAATTGGAGCTGCAACTGCCGGCCTACACCACAGCCACAGCAATGCAGGACCTGAGCCGCCTCTGCAGACTACACCGCATATTGCAGCAACACCGGATCCTTAACCAGCTGGGCAAGACCAGGGATCAAACCCACATCCTCATAGATACTAGTCAGGTTCTTTACCACTGAACCACAACGGGAACTCCAAGGCCCTGTCTAATGGGCCTCGTCTCAGCGGTAGTAGGGCAGCAGGAAAGAAGAAAAATATAACAAAATGACCAATATTCTTGTGACCATTGGCCTCTCCAGAGAAGGCCCCTTCAAGGAGCTCAGGCCAAACCAACTGGTGAGAGGCAGCCTTTTAAACGATCCCCTGAGTGCATGCTTTGGGCTGGGCCCTCCGGGCTCCAAGCGGGGTTTCCACCCTACCTCCAGTTCCACAGGTCTTTCTGCTCCCTGGCCTCCTCGTTTTAATGATCTCAGACAGACATAAAAACGGCTGAGCTCAGCACAAGCCATTGAGACGGGAACGCTGCCTCAGGGTCCCTGTGGACCCCAGCTGGGTACCACGCCACCCTCGGTTCCATTTTGACGGGATAAAGTGAACTCATTTATTCGGTTGTTTTAAGTGAGCTCACACTAGGCAGTGCCAGAGAACGGAGACATAAATCTTTCCCAGCACGCGGAGTCACTGCCAAACACCTTGGATAAAACTTTCTGCCTGTTGGAGACAGTTTCCACCCACCCCTCACTCCAAAAATGGAGGAGGGAAAAAGTACTAAAAATCGAACGGAGTCAGGGGAGGGTGTTAGCAGATTCTGGGAATGACAAACTTGTCAACGCTTTGGCCTAATAAAAATTCTTCCAGTAAGAAAGGCAAACTTTTAACTCAGAATTTTCCTGAGCGCTTTTGGGGGAAGGGAGGGAGGGTGGAGGGCGTCCTTGTCACCTGGCCTGGCTGTGGTTAACCCCAGTGGGATTTTTCTACATCCATAAAAGCTGCATCTGCACCAGAGGTGGGCAGCTTGTCACACTTGACACTCTGGGCTCTGGCTACAGCCTCAAAGGCTTCTAAACTAGAGCAAACTCATGCAGGCGGTTGGAAAACTTTTTGAAAACCTCCCAGCAAGAGAGAAATCTTACCTCAGGGGTGCAGTCACTCAGGGAAGGGACAGCGAGTGCTGTGGCCCAGCCAGCCCTGTGTGGCCACGGGACCAAGAACTGCTTTTGTTTTTCCTTCACTGAGAGAGTTCTTTAGAGTTTGGATGCTTTGCAAATACTCGAAAGCAACAACCATGTAGAAGAAAGTCACTCTCAAGCTCACCGTCCCTATAATGTGTCAAATGATTTTATTTCCAAGTTTCTTATCTGCCCACATGCTTTTAAAGAATAATTGTGACCAGGAGTCCAGGCACCGCTCCCCTCACCCCTGCTCTCTAGTTCCCCTTCTTTTTCAGTCAAGAAGTCTCACCCAGATCTGTGTTCTCGAACTTCACTACGCAAATGTGCTCTGCAGACTAAGCGCATCGCGCCACCCAGATGTGTGACTAAGAGCCACAGCTTTGCACGCTCCCCGGTGGTTTCTGTTTACACTCAAGGCTCCAAGAGGGAGCTCCGAACAGATGGGTCAGGACAAAACTCTTCTGTGCACTGGGGAGACGTGATTCCTTCTTCTTTAATCTTCCTGGAGGGATAGGGACAATGATGTGAGGAGGAGGCACTGGGCTGGGTGCAGGATGAGTTAGGAAATGCACCCCACCCTCTGCCCCACGAAGAGGGATTTCAAAGCTGGAAGGGACCTCGCGGATGAGGCCATGGCAGGGGGATGGCTTTGTCGGGCGTAGAACGGGCTAGAAGTACTCTAGGTGGGACTAGAACCCAGGTCTCCTGACACCCCCAGGCCCATCGCTTGCCCCTCACCTGGATGCACTCTGGCAGACAAGTCAGCGGGTGAGCATGTGCGGCCCAAGCCAAGCCAGGGACACCCAGCAAGATCCCTCACCCGCTCATCCCTCCACCTCGTGATCACAGCTCCCTGACCCAGGCGATCCATGCCCAGTTCCTTGTGTCTTGGTTCCAGGTGTGCCTCCTGACTCTTTTGTAACAGGAAGGAACTACCATATGATTCAATACTGTAAGGAAATCAATTCTTCACAAATTAATGTATGGAGTGACTAAATTATTACTGCCAAATGGATGCAGATAAAAATTCAGAAGGGCTTTTGGAGGTTGAGGAAATGGATCTAAAATTAATCGTGAAGAATAAAACCGGGAAGAATATTTTTTAAAAATTAGAATTAAAATAGCCCAGAGGAGGATCAAGTCCTTAAATTAAAACATTATGTAACGATAATATTTAAAATTGTGGCACTGGGACGAGAATGAGATGGAATTAATCTCAGAATCCTATTCTATGTACGTAGGTTATAGAATTTCAATATGATAAAGAAGATAACAGAAGAAAATGGAAAAAAGAAAGATTTCTCAAGACATGGTCTCGGAATTAGTCAATAACTTTTTTTAAGAAAGGGAAAATGTAACCAATTTGATATACCTCACAGTAGAATAAATTTCAGAATGAAAGTCAAATATCTTTGTTAAAGATAAAATCACAATAATAATCAAGAGTAAAATTGAATGTTTCCCAGAGCAGAGTTAATGTTCTAGAAACAGCAGACAAACCTCCAAAATTATTGATATATTTCACTACAAAAATTAGGTAGTTTTGCGTGTAAAAGTCACAGTATAGATTGAAAGGGCAAAATAGGAAAACAGATGTTCACTAAAAAGTATCTCTATTTGGAAAAAATCAATTTGTACATGTATTTCACAGAACTTGATAAGGACGATATTAATATCTCCTAAGATAAAAGGGCAAAAGGCACCACAGTTTTTCAAACCATTAACCATATATCAAAAATAAATGAATAAATAAAATAAAATTTCAACTTTGTATTGAAAGAACTATAAACCAGAAAAAAGTTACTATCAGTTTTAAAATGGAAATATCACTTGCTGGTCCAGTGAGGTGAAATCAGTGGGGTGATATAAGCTGGGGTAGTCATGGCCTTGGGAAGAAATCTGACACTACCTATCAAAAGCTCCTATTTTCTGACCTAATTCTCAAACATAACCTCTCTAAGGATAATTCAAAATAATGGGCAAGAAGATTTGCTGCAGTGTTATCTTTAATGTTGAAAAACTGGACACCACCTAAGTGTTCAACCAGGATAGTAACATGCATTGTGTTATATTCACGTGACAGGATAATCTGGTCTATTATTATTATTATTATTATTATTTTGTTTCTTTAGGGCCACACCCATGATATATGGAGGTTCCCAGGCTAGGGGTGGAATCGGAGCTGTAGCTGCCAGCCTACACCACAGCCACAGCAATGCCAGATCCAAGCCACATCTGTGACCTACACCACAGCTCACGGCAACGCCAGATCCTTAACCCACTGAGCGAGGCCAGGGGTCGAACCCGCATCTTCATGGATGTTAGTTGGGTTTGTTAACCGCCAAGCCGCGATGGGAACTCCATGGTCTATTATTATTATTATTATTCCAAAGACTAGGTAGCAATGTGAAAAAACATTTGAATGTTTCAAATAAGAGGACTTAATAACATATATGCACTATGATTAACTACAAATAATCACATTAAGATGAAAAGGACTCTTTCAAGACAATAAGTGTTATGATGAAGCAATGAGATTTTATTTATTTATTTATTGTCTTTTTGTCTTTTCAGGGCAGCACCCAGGGCATGTGGAGGTTCCCAGGTTAGGGGTTGAATTGGAGCTGTTGCCACCAGCCTACGCCACAGCCACAGCAACACGGGATCCGAGCTGCTTCTGCACTCTACACCACAGCTCATGGCAACGCTGGATCCTTAACACACTGAGCAAGGTCAGCAATCGAACCCGCAACCTAATGGATCCTAGTCGGATTTGTTTCTGCTGCACGATGACAGAAACTCCGAGATTTTAGATAATTTCCCCCTAGCACTTCTGTTGGCTGTTTTATGGCTTTTATTATGTAAATAGTAAATTAAAAATGATCCACATTCTGCAGAAGCTGATGAAGAAAAGTGTAATGAGATGGTCACGTGGGAAAGCCAGTGAATCTGAATGTTAAGATGGGGGCAGTTAGTAGTTAACCACGGCATTTTCTTTTTGTTGGTGGGAGACAGTCTTCCTCTGGGCAAAGATCCCGTGGCTCTTGCTCTTCTGTGTGTGGAGCTCGGCTGTGTGGGGTCCTGGAAACGTGCTGTTTTAGAATGGCCAGAGACTCAGAGATCACTTTATCATCTTTAACTCTCAGCTAATTCAAGAACCAGAACTACAGTTCCATTGCAAGTAAAGGTAATGGATGCTTGCAAATGATTGAACGTTCCCGCGAGTGGGGAGCTCACCACCTTGCCAGAGCTGGCTGTGCAGGCTCTGCCTTCTCAGCCATGCCGGAGGCTGCTGCACAGGCCGCCGCTCCTACCCTCTCACAAAGCAGGGCTTCCTTGTCGATCTCTTCCTTCCAACTGGAATTTCAGGTCACAGATCACGAACAAGGGACTGAGACCGGATCACTTTCCCAACAAAAGAAAAACATTAAGCAAAAAATGAGAGACTCCCCATTTATGACAAATGTATTTTAGAAATGGGAATGTAGAAACTCAAGGCTACTCCAGTGACTAGAAAATAAATTATGGGAAAAGATGTATTCCCAAAGAAAAGTGCAATAGACAGTTGCTTAGATCTGTAAAGATTCTCATTCAGAAAATTGTTTCAGGAGTTCCCGTCGTGGCGCAGTGGTTAACGAATCTGACTAGGAACCATGAGGTTGTGGGTTCGATCCCTGGCCTTGCTCAGTGGGTTAAGGATCCGGCGTTGCCATGAGCTGTGGTGTAGGTCGCAGACGCGGCTTGGATCCTGCGTTGCTGTGGCTGTGGCGTAGGCCAGTGGCTACAGCTCCGATTAGACCCCTAGCCTGGGAACTTCCACATGCCACGGGTGTGGCCCTAAAATGACAAAAGGCAAAAAAAAAAAATAAAAATAAAAAATAAAAAAAGAAAGAAAATTGTTTCAGGGAGCTCCCATATGGCTCAGCATGTTAAGGATCTGGTGTTGTCCCTGCAGTTCTCTGCTGTGGTGTGGGTTTGATCCCTGGCTTGGGAATTTCCACATGCTCTAGGCTCAGCCAGAAAAAAAAAAAAAAAAAAAGGGAAAGAAAGAAAATTCTTTCAGTTCTTCTGAATACAAGAGGGAGAAAGCCATCTTTTTTCCCTGTGCTCATTTTTCTCATTGTACCAGAGCTGCCGTTGTCTCAATCTCAGTAGCAGAAGTGGGAACCTGACCAGTGGTGAGCAGGCTGGCAGGCCCACGTGAGCAGGGAGTCTGTCCGGGGTTTTCAGGACAACCCTAGTGCTTCTGTTATCCAAGAATCATCCCATTCCAGCTGTTTCCTGTAGTTCAGGAGAAGAGTCTAAAAGTCTCACGTTTAAAGGTGAGGTGGAGGACTTCCCATCATGGCTCAGAGTAAATGAATCTATGAGGACGCAGGTTCGATCCCTGGCCTCACTCAGTGAGTTAAGGATCCAGTGTTGTTGTGAGCTGTGGTGTAGGTCGCAGACGTGGCTTGGAGCTGGTGTTGCTCTGGCTGTGGCATAGGCCGGCAGCTACAGCTCTGATTCGACCCCTAGCCTGGGAACCTCCATATGCCACGGGTGTGGCCTTAACAAAACAAAACAAAACAAAACAAAACAAAACAAAAGGGACAGAAAGAAAAGAAACAAGAAAACACTGCACACATTAAAAATAGACAGTGGTACTTCAACTCCATCTAAATTCTAAAAGGATAGATTGCCAAGTATTATTTGGTAGGCAGGGCATAACGTTCGTCCCTCACCCCAAGGTCATATGTTGAAGCCCTAACCACCGGCCGCACTCCCAACTATGTAATAGCATTTGGAGGTCAGGCTTTGGGGTGGTAATTAGGCCATGGGGGGGAGGCCCCCACAGTGGGGGTTGTGGCATTAGAGACAGCAGATAGAATGCGTATGTCCGCTCTCCCTGCCACCTGGGGACACTGTGAGGGGGCAGAAGAGTCCTCACTTCATTAGACGCTGTCTCTGCTGCACCCCGATTTTGGACTTTCTGGCTTCCAGAAATCAGAGGAAATTAAATGTCTGGATTTTTTTTTTTTTTGGTGGGGGGAGGGGTTTAAGTGTTTTAGGTTTTTTTTGTTTGTTTTTTTTCCTTTTTTTTTTGGTTGCCCCACAGCCGATGGAGTTCCCCAGCCAGGGATCAGATCTGAGCTGCAGCTGTGACTCTGGCCACAGTTGCGGCAACAGCAGATCCTTTAACCCACTGTGCCAGGCCAGGGATCAAACCTGCACCCTGGTGTTGCAGAGACGCTCATGGTGTTGCACCACAGCGGAAACTCCATGTCTGCCGTGGGGGGAGGGGGAGTCAGCAGATGGGAGGGAGAACAGGGAGTACCACCCTTTCTCTCAGCCGTGGGTGAAAAAGGGCCAGAAGATGCCGGGGTGTTCTTTCTGGATTCTTCCCAGAGCAGAAAGCTGGTGTTCCCTGCAGCACACAGCAAGGCTGTGATATGTCATAGTCGATAGGTCACAACTTCATGAGGGTCTTCAGTATGCACGGTGATTCCCTTGAGAATGGAGGAGGGCGGGGTGGGGGTAGGACTTCAGAGAACCTGACTCTTCTGTTAGTCCCTTGGGAAAAATAATGTGCCCTCTGGACCAGCCTGCAGGGCTGTCTGGACAGCGGTAGGAAGGCCGCTGAGATCAGAAAGCAAAGAAGCGCAGGCCTGCAGAGAGCCGCCTGCTCTGGACCCGCCTGAAGCTTCCTGTTGTCTCGCCCGGGCCCTCTCTCTGGCCTGGGAAGGAAGGAGGAAGGAAAGAGAATGAAGCGCTCAGGGGACCAAGAGCAGAACAAGGCTGGACACAACGGGCTCCTCTTCCCGGGGTCTTGTCTGGGAAGGGAGCGCATCCCCCCAGCAATCCCCTGGGACTTTCCACCACTGACCACACTGCAGAGGCTGCCACAGCGCCCCCGGGGCCCCAGGGCTTTGCTGGGAGCATCAACACTTCCTCGGCCCCTCCTGATAAGGGCTGCCAGACGTCGTACCAGACTAGGATCACGCGTTTGCCTCAGATCCAGCACCTGCCATCCAGGACCCACGCCCCTGCCGGCGAGGTGTTCACTCACCGCTCCCACTAGAAATCCCGGCCCTGCTCTACGTAACTGGGAATTTCAATATGTTCGCAGTCTGAAGCTGGCCGAGGTTGGCTAATGGATTTGGTTTAATATCTGGTGCCAAGGAAGACACAGCTGATTAACCCGGCTCACAGATGCACTGGGATCAACTGGCTATGCCCAGCTCCTCCACTTAGGCTTTCTCAGGCAGGCATCGACGGAGAGAGACCACCCTGGCCTGGCCCGGCCCGGCCCGGAGATGTGAAGACGCTTGGCGGTTCTGAGGAAGGAGCCGTGCCCTGTAAAACGGCCTTGGGATGCTGACTCTCTGCACTGGACACTTGGTGTGAAGACGGCTGTGAGGAACGCAGAACACGGATGGCTTTCTGCCTCCTAGGTGGCGAGACAAAGGGAAGTGGGGAGAGGGTCAAAGGGGAAGGGGCAGGATGCCCACTGTTTGCAGACTCTGTGGGAACAGCTGCTAAATGGAAACCACTGAAGACCCCTGTGAGGGTAACGGCAGAGAGTCCATCGGAGGGTTGAGCGGAAGGGGAAGTGGTCAGGTCCCATGTTCAGGAGACCCCAGAGACTGTGATGCAAAGTCCAGCTCGATTCCCAGGTAGTAAGAGAACAAAACGTCCTGATACACTCCCTGTGTTTACTGACCCTGTGCCATGTTATTGGGGTTTAAAACTACCGTGGAAAACATCAGGGAAGAAAGCTGGTGAATGACGAACTGGCAAGAGACTGTTAACGAAACAAGAATCACTGAATGCCTGTGATGTGCTGAGTGCTGTGCTGGGTGCTGCGTGCTGAGTGGACAAGCTGATCACAGCCCAGAGCGGAAGGCAGATGTAGAATAAGGCGAAGGCGGGTGGACATTCAGAGGTGGAGGCTCCACGTTCTACAGAGTCTGTCCCTGAGGACTTCTCTTTGCCTCAGTGCCTTCTCCCTGAGATGGCGCTTCCTAGGACCTGGTGCTTTACCGATGTTTTCAGCTCCCTTATGTGATTGTATCTCTGAGCTCTCTCCCTAAGAGAGGCTAGTTTTCTGTGTACTGTATGCGGAAGAAAGCTGTATTTTTCCCGAGTTCTCCGGGTAATTCTGGCAATGAGCCGGATCTGGAACACTGCCTCAGTGGACCTACGTCAGGTGACAGCAAGGGGGTACGAAATACCAGACAACTCAGGTTCTCTCTTGTAAAAGGAGATGGAAGTGTCTTCTCTGGGAAGCCAGCTTGATGGTATTGGGGTGTCTCCTCTGTGCTCTCTCCTCAAGCAAAGCCCATTACTGAAATCACACTGGCTTATTCTGATTCTCTGCTCTGAATTCTGAAATGACCATGACCTCTTATTCATCTCTCTTCCTTGCAGAATAAATATCTGGTGTGGAGTGAGGAAGCTGGTAAATTCTCATGCATTTCACAGGGATAAAACATGGGTAGGGTGACATGCATGCGGAATATCAAAAGAAATATGCCAGAAACACCCCTCTATGCCGGGATGGCAGGTGCTTTCACCGAGGCTTCTGGTGGAAATCTGGTGTGACAGAACTGGGACCTGAGCTCTGGCTGTGGGCTGCAAGACGCCCTCAGGCTTTCTGGGAGAGGATCAATTTCTCCTCCTTTTCTCAAGCCCATATTTCACTTTTCAGTAGCCAATGTGAGAAATGAGAAGCACCTCAATGCGACTTGCAGGAAAATGCCCAGGATTCTCAGATATCCCTTTAAGTTCCCCCCTTTTTTTTTTTCTTCGCACCCGCTGCATATGGTGGTTCCCAGGCTAGGGGTCCAACCGGAACTACAGCTGCTGGCCTATCCCACAGCCACAGCAACGCGGTATCTGAGCCACAACTGTGACCCACACCACAGCTCATGGCAAAGCCGGATCCTTAATCCACAGAGTGAGGCCAGGGATTGAACCCGCCACCTCATGCTTCCTAGTTGGATTTGTTTCCACTGTGCCACCATGGGAACTCCCCCTTTAAGTTCTTAAAAGCAAAACCTTTCAGCTCCCTGAAATGTCCCCTCTTTAATAAAGGCAAGCAGCTTCTCCCGACCCCCATTATCTGCTTTTTAAGGAATACCTATAATAAAACCACATTTTCAGAGACTATTAAATAACTGATGCTGGATTAAGTCTCTAATTTGAAGGCATGAAGAAGTAAAATAGAAAAATATTTTGAAATTCTGTATGTCAGTTGAAACACTAAAAAAGAAGCAAAATGTTCTCTCTTCCAAATTGTTTTACTTTGTAAAGGTTTCCCCCTGCACTCACAGGGAAGAGTGTGTATGTGTGTGGGGAGGGGTGGGGAGGCGCAGGGAAGACACTGGGGCTGGAAGGGGCAGTCTGAGAGTCTGAAGATGGGTTGCTTTTCACTTGCTGGACCAACTCAAATTCCAAGAGCAGTGACATTCTACTGCCATCTCGTGGTGCTGTGAGATGCTCACAAGAGGCAGGATCTGCTCAGACTCTATAAACTAAACCCCAAACATCCCAGTAGCCCTCACGAAGGTGCTGACCTGTGAAAAGATTAGAATGGGAAATAATCTTGCTTTTTATTCAAAAGGATCAAGTGCTTCACATCAATTTAGTTCAAAAAGACCTCAGGTTTTAAAACTATGGCTACCGCGACATTTATTTTGCCACATATGACAGCTTCATGTTCAAAAGGCTCAACATAAAAAATTACCTTCAAAACCTACTGGGACATTCTCATATAAACCAGAATACTTTTAAAGGATAAAGTTCCGTCTTCAATATTCAATCTTTTCGATTTCATCCATGTCTTCAGGGTCAAGTTGCTTAATATTGCTGTCTAAAAGAACAAAAGAGAATGGAACCGTCTTATTCCAGGGCCTAAATGAGATTTCATTCTGTCCAGCTACATTTCTGAAGACAGTGACACCTCGACGGAAAAGCCTGGATATAGGAACCCTCTCCAGATTAGGTAAGGAAGGGATGGTATCCAGGTAACCAGTGCTAACGCCAACAGCGTCAGATGCACCAAACAGGAAAATGGGCCTAGACACCTCGGGGCAGAAAAAAGGCCAGAGTGCTGTAAGGGGAGCCAGCGAAGGGGACTGACTGAGCTCAGCAGTGAAACGGGCGTATGCACGGGGGTGCCGGGTGGGGATGGCTACTGGAGGTTTGCTTAGCAAAAGGGACCTTAAAGGGTTCTTTTTTTTCTGCCCCCGTCCCTCCTAACACAGGGATGCTTAATCAACTTCCCTGAAGGAGGCACAGTCAGTCTGCAAACCTTTTTTTGGGGATCTTTTTAGGGCTGTACCCATGGAATATGGAAGTTCCCAGGCTAGGGGTCCAATTGGAGCTGTAGCTGCCGACCTATGCCACAGCCACGACAATGTGGGATCCGAGCCACATCTGTGACCTACACCACAGCTCATGGCAACGCCGGATCCTTAACCCACTGAACAGGGCTACAGATTGAGCCTGTGTCCTCATGGACAGCAGTCGGGTTACTGCCGAGCCACAATGGGAACTCCTGAGCCTATATTAATTCCACTTGATTTTCCAATTTTTCTGTAACAACCACGTATGATTGAATTATGTGTCTCATGTGAAAACTCTGACACTGAATTAGAAGCCTCTTACTCCATGGCTCCTGCCCCACCCCCATCCCATCAGGAGCCTCAGGGACACACTTGGTCACTGTCCACGAAGGCAGGTGCACAGCTCTGACCATGAGGGAGCTACTCACTGAAGTGGTCCTGGATCTTCATCAGCAGGGGCAGCTTATCCACCTCGATCATGTTGAAGGCAAGGCCTTTTTTCCCAAAGCGGCCTGTCCGCCCGATGCGGTGGAGGTAAGTCTCATAGTCTGGCTCCTCTGCTTGGTTCACAGGGAGGTCAAAGTTCACAACAATTGTGACCTGCTTCACATCAATCCCTAGAAGAAGGCGGACACTGCAGAGTCCTGCAACTTCCTCCTTAGGACACAGCTATTCAAGAACCACATTTGCCAAGGGAATTCTCATTTATTAGACACAATCTATAGGTCAAACATGCTTTTACATAACTGAAACGGATCCTTTGGTTGGGCAGTTTGCACAGTGCGTATGTCTATGATGCTAGATAAGAGTGCCAGTAGAGGCCCCTCAGGCTCACATCCCCATCCCCTCACCTACCACACAGCCCCGGCTCCACCCCATTCCTTGGCCATTGTTCTGATCAGGTCAGTTTATCTGCTGCCTCAATGGTTACAACCACTTCCGGACTGCCCCCCCCCCCCATCCTCCACCCCAGCCTCTCCTCTCCGGCTCCTTTAATCCCTCACCATGGTCACCGCAGCAATGTCCAGAGCGCTTGTGTTTAGAACCCAACTGCCCAAAAGATAAAGTACAAACAACTCACGACTTCCAAGCTCCCTGAGGTTGCCTCGCTTTCTCTCCTGACTGACAAATTCAGCACTGCAGTCACAGAGTCTGGCCACTTCCCAAAGAAACTGTAAACTCTCATCAAACTGCATTCTCTTTGTCCCTCAACACCTTTCACACCTAATGTTTCCCAGGAAGACTTCTGTGCTGGCCCAGTGCTTCCATCCCCCAACACTAAGAGCTCTCTGGGTCATAATCCTTGTCCTCCTCACACTGTGCTTTGACTCTGGAGCATTTTGTGCCCTCTTTCCTCTGGGGTCTAGAGCGGTGCTATTCAGTACAGTAACCATTAGCCTCATGTGGCTATTTAAATTAATTCAAATTAAGAATCCAGTTCTTTGGCCACACTAGGCACACTCCAAGTGCTTAATAGCCACCACATATGGCTAGTGGCTGCCAACCGGACAGTACAGAACAGAAGACTTCTATCAATGCAGAAATGTCTATTGGAGAGTGCTGGTCTAGAGAGTCAGGAACAGAGTCAGTGAGCTCTTGAGGGGTAGGAACCTCATCCTTCTCCAGGCTCCTCCTCCAAAGTGCCAAGCTCAGCACTCATGGCTGGTTCTCAGTTCCATCTGCTGAACTAGCAATAAATTAGGAAACATGGTTTGAGTACGGGGCAAGGAGACAGGAGGAATGAGGAGGGTAGGAAGGCCTTCCTCTTGAAAAAACAAGGATTTTTTTCCTACTAGACAACAGGTGTAAAATTAAAAACACCTCACAGATGACCAACTTCATGCATCATTAGGGAACACAAGTTAAAAACACAAGACACCACACACATCTACTAGAAAGGTTCAAATGAAAAAAGAGTGTTAATACCAATTACTGACAGGGACGCAGAACAACTGGAACTCTCTTACATCGCTGGTGGAAATGCAAGATGCCACTTTGGAAAAGAGTTTTGCAGTTTCCTACAGAGCTAAAATATACACTTGCCATATGACCCAGAAATCCTAATCCTAGGTATTCACCCAAGGAATGAAAACACATGTCTACATAAACCCTACACATGAATGTTTATTACAGCTTTATTCAAAACAGCCCCAAGCTGTAAACAATCCAAGTGTTTATCATCTGGTGAATGGATGAACCGTGGCACACACACAGTCAATGGAACACTACTCCGCAGTAAAACGGAAAGACCCACAGATACATGTAACAACACTGATGAATCCCAAAATGTTATGTCAAGTGGAACAAGTCGGACACAAAGGCTACCGACTGTATGATTTAACTTATATATCATTTTGGAAGAAACAAAAATACAGAGAAAATCTGGTCAGTAGTTGCCAGGGGCCATTCGCTGCAGAAACTGATTTGCAAAGGAGCATAAGGCAACTTGGAGGGGAGGTGGAAATGTTCTGTAACTTGATTACAGTGACTATATTTGTTTGCTGAAACTCACTGAACCATATCCTTAAAAAGAGTGAATTTTATATGTAAATGGTACCTTAATAAACATGATCTCAAGAGCACACACACATACACACAAACACACACACACACCTCGAGCACAGACGTTGGTCGTTATAAGAACTTTCTCCTTCCCATCCCGAAACCTCTGAATGATGGCAGCTCGCTGATCCACAGTCAGCTCTCCGCTTAACAAAGACACTTGGTGGCCATCCTGCATCATCTCCACAGTCAACCATTTGGCATTCTGACGAGTCTGCATGAAAATCAAAACCCAGCCCAGCACCCAAGTTAAAGCAGCCTGGCTGTGCGTGCAGTGCTCATGTCTTCAGGGCAGGGGAGCCAGGAGGGCTGCAGAGGAGTTTTGCTTAGCAGGATCTTTGAATGTGGCAGGGAATTCTCCACCCGCACCCCCTCCCCCCAGTGCATCTAAAGGTCACATCTTCTCCACCTGTCAGAGTGCAGCTTCTCAGCCATGAAACAGAGAATAAAGCCCTTGCCCGCCCCTCATGGTGGTCTGACCACAAGCGAGGCGACCTGACAACGTTAACCTTCCTAAAGCCTTTACGTGCACCGTGCTCAGTTGCTTTCACAACAATTTGATGAAGCAGCTACCCAATTTCATTTAAAAAACTAAAAAATAAACCCAGAGCTTAAAACCACTAAGTGATCTGCTCAGGGTTACAAGGCTGGTCTGGCTGGGCAGAGCTGAGCTTTTTTTTACAAGTGTGTTTCCAGGGCTGTCCTGTGTCGGGGGTAAGGGTCAGCGAGACAGATGAGATCCCGCTCTTTTGGAGCTGCTGGTGGCCACGTGGTGGTGAGAAAATACAACCAAGATGAGAATGTGAAAAATGTCGGATTAGAAAAGTAACCATGAAAACAAAAATAAGAGGCTATTAGGAGTGAGTAACTGAGTGGTTGCTTTGCTCACAGTAAGTAAGTTAGGAAGAGAAAAGAATTTTCTTTTTGTCATTTTCTTTTAAGGGCCGCACCACTTCAGGAATATGGAAGCTCTCAGGCTAGGGTTCAAACTGGAGCTGCCTATGCCACAGCCACTACAACACGGGACCTGAGCGTCTGCAACCTACACCACAGCTCATGGCAATGCCTGATCCTTAACCCACTGAGTGAGGCCAAGAATCGAAACCACATCCTCACGGATATTAGTTGGGTTCTTAACACCAGGCTGGGTTGGGAACTCTGAGAAAATAATATTCTTAAACTGAAAAAGGGTAGCTATGAAAACCCTATGAGACACATCAGCCTAAATGGGGAAATGTTAGAAGCAGTCCTTCTAAAAGAAGGATGCCCTCTGTTCAACATCATGTTGAAGACCTATTCCATTAACTTCACCTTTCTAAGTTTCACCCATAAAACACAGACAATTTCCATTCAGAATTGCTCTGAAGATTAAACAACGTAATGTACAAAATGGGCCAAACACAGTGCCCAGTTCTATGGCACTCATAGCCTTGCTGCCCTGCCTCTGCCTGCACGGAGGTCTGGGCACGAGGAAGACGAGCCTGGGAGTTACCTGGCAGAAGATGATGGCCTGGCCTATGGTGATGCCACCGTAGATGTTGCACAGAGCCTGGTACTTGTCTTTCCTATTCCTGCACAACACGTAATACTGTCGGATATTGTTCAGGGTCAGCTCTTCTTTTCGTAACTTGATCACGTTAGGGTCAGGAATGATTCGCTCAGCAAACTGCCACACAGAGTCTTCAAAGGTCGCCGAAAAGAGGAGCATCTGGCACTCAGAGGGTAAAGCTCTGTAAGAGAGGGCGGAGGAAGGCCGTCACCTGACTGCCATACCTGTCACTCTCTTGGGGGCAGCTTCCAGCACCTGATGCTCACGGCCTCAGCTGCCCTGACCCTGAATCCTGCCCCAGGGCCAGAGTGCACTGCGGCGATGACTATGCCTGTGGCAAAGCATCACGTGTCAGCCCCTCCTTCCCACCAGGAATTTGGGAAAACACATAAGCTGAATGTGGGGCTCCAGAGTGAAGACTAGGTAAGTATTCTGGAGGGTTTGGGGATTTTCATGCCAGTCTTCTCCTTAGGGCAGATGGGCTCATGCAGCCAAGAGTGTTCATCTAGGTGCTGTTTGTGGCCATCAGCTCACACTCAGCTCCATGGGGATGAAGGGCACAGAAGCTCACCCTTCAATGGCAGGTGTTCTGTTTTTTTGGGTGGGAAAGAACAGCCACAGTAAGTTTATCTGGAATGGGAAGAACGTGGAAGGGGAAGATGCTACTGCTTGTAGAATGTAAACGGAATCCATAGTGAACACAGGCTAACTGATACCAAGTTCCAAAACAGGGAACATGAATTTACAGATCAGCAGCCAGGACAGAGTTAGGCCTCAGGAGGAAAGAGGAGCTGGTGACAGGAAAGGGGCTGCAGGGGACTTCTGCGGAGCTGGTAAAGTGCTATGTCTTGATCTGGGCCACTGTCCCACGAGCACAGCCTCTTTGTGATAATTCAGCCAGCAGTACATTTAGGATTCATGTATTTCTCTGCACATATTTTACATGTAATTAAGTAATTTAAAAAAAAAATAGAAGAGAAACCAAAGAGAAAGCACTGCTTTTGAGAAGACAACAGAGCACCTGGAGAATAAGCTGTTAGAGCTAAGAGGAAGCAGGAGCGCTCATACAGTCCCCAAACATTACCTTACACCTGGGACCTGGTCATCTGGGAGCTTTTCAGAATAACAATCTGACAGATTTCCAGTTGACTACAATAAACCGACCACCCGTGTCAGCACCCCACACCCCACTGATGTGGTTATAAAGTGACTGCAGTATGAACTCACAAAACGTGGAGAACGGGGGAGCACAAGCGGGTGGATAAGGTACTTCAATATGTTTTTGGAAGATGGCGAAGTGTGGTAACTGAGAAGGCGCATGAAGCTACAGCACGCCTGCTACAGGGGAAAACGCTGATGAAAAGCTCCCTCAGCGCCACTGGGAGGTTGAGGACCTGCAAGCAGAGACCAGAGAGTTGGGGGGAAGGATGTGGGAAGGGTCTGGGGTGAAGACATGAGGAGGACCCCTGTCTGCAGGCTGCAGCCTCCTGGCACCTCTTCTACAACAATCCTTCATCTGGGAAAAGATGGCACCAGGACTGGTAGCCCAAGGCTGGGACCAACTCGTTCCAAAAAGAAAACTTATACAAATTATCCAAGGAAAGGAACATGGGCTGTCTTGCAGAACACACTGGATTATGAAGAATTATGAAAAAAAAAAAAGAATGCAAAAGATTTCATTAATAATTTTTATACTGATAACACTGATTCCTTGTCAGGATGTTATTTTTGATATTCAGGTTAAAGAAAAAATACTATAACATGAATTTCACCTGTTTTTTTTTTTAAGGTGGCTATTAGAAAAATTAATTAATTATCTTTTTTAGGGCTGCACCTACAGCATATGGAAGTTCTCAGACTAGGGGTCAAATCAAGAGCTGCAGCTGCTGGCCTATACCACAGCCACAGCAACGCGGGATCAAAGGTGCGTCTGTGACTTACACCACAGCTTGAAGCAACGCTGGATCCCTTATCCCACTGAGCGATGCCAGGGATCGAACCTGCATCCTCATAGATATTAATTGGATTCTTAACCCGCTGAGCCACAATGGGAACTCCAGAAATTTTTAAATTATACATCTGGTTTGTATTACATTTTTATTAGCTCTGTGATTTAACGTATTTTAAGCAAAAGTAAGGAAAACTGAACAATGGAGAGATGAACAACCAACATATATACTCTAATTTTACTCCATATTCTCTTGAATAGAAAGCCTTTTTTGACTATTGGATCTTTCCTGGATTTCTGCATCTTTCATTCACTGCTACCTTTAAACATACCAACTTATTGGTAAAGGATGGCAAGAAAGGAGTCTTACTGGATCTTTGGCCAAAATTTTTTAAATAGGAAGGCTGGCTGAAAATATATATAAGGAGCAATTGGACCCACCTTACTTGGGCAGCTAAGCATGTACAAGCGGAAGAGTCTCAGTAGAATGAGGGTAGCAGAGAGCTGAAGTAGGGTGTCAAGCAAAAACACGCATACTGAATGGTAGACCCCTCTCAGTCCATTCCCCAGCCCTGCTCCCAGGATGCCAGCAACCGAGTGTCCCAGGAAGGAAATCAGAGACATTACGTACCTCCAGGTGACAATCATCTTAAAGTGAAGCTTCTAAGTTACAAACCCCCACCATGCACACAGAGCTGTCAATAAGCTTTCTAGTTCCTCAGCTCAGATTGTGAAAGGCTAATCCAGGATCACCAGATATGAGGAGGAAAGGTCTGCCATGAAGACAGAGACTGCAGCCAACAAGCAAAAGGGAACAGGTAATTCAGAGAAGGTGTTGAGAAAAAAATTTCAATACTATAATTAATATCCTCCAAGAGATAACTGTAGATATCCATATACCTTTCTTCAAAGGAAGCTATGAAAAAGAAACAGAGGACAATACCAGTGTGGTCCAAAAGGACAGAAAAGGTACCTGACTGTGTTATTTTAGTGACAGCTGGAGGGACACATTCAACTGGATTAAAGAGATAAACAACGGAAATAGAGCAGCCTGCACAAATGAAGGACAAGTTTGGGACTAGGTGTGGCAGAGAAGGGATGCCTATATAGAAACTGAATCACACAAGTTCAGAATGAGATAGGCAATACCTCTAAATTAAGGGGTTTTGGACTCCTCCAAGCACACCAGCGCTCAGCGGGGAGCAGTGGATACTGAATTAGCTTGGTGACACCATGCAAAGGGACACACATGACTGTATCCTTCCCTTGACATCCCTACGAAACTGAATGAAGTTACATTTCCTGGTTCAGAGGATGCAAGTAAAATAACCTGTGGGTGAAACACATGGGAAATTTGGTGTCTTTCCTCCTTCAGTGTAGAGCAGAGCCTATCAGATGCTTTCTACGTACATCAAGTGATGCGTCAAATCACAGCAACACAAAGTACACCCCCCCATCTCTTACGCAACTTGAATTTGAAAAATGGAGTTTCAAAACTTATTGACTGCTATGAAGTTGAGTACCAGGTAAACATTCTGCATCCTTTGTACATAACACGTTTAGAAAGACATACAACTTGTTCACCTGTGATACCAAACTTTTTCTTATCAAAGTTTTTGAACACTTTGCTACCTCAAACTTACAGAAGTTTTAAAAAGATGTTTAACTGTGGAGATGGAAGTAAGGAGCCAACTCAGACACGTGCTGACAAGACTCCTGCCATGGTAGCTGCCACTGAAAAGATGAAAAACATTGGCCTATTTTCAAAGTGTGAGATGGAAAGAAGGTCCACTTCCAATTTGGAAATACATTGAGAATGAGAATGGAGAGAAAGACTGTAGTAAAACAGAAATTATATGCTGTTTCTCTGAAACTGCCTGATGACCCGTGCAGAAGCCACGTATACTCAGAGCACCTGAGCTGTCTGGTGTTATGTAAAGGTTGCAACAAAAACTTATAGCAAAAAATGACTCATTTTTATTTTTTTAAAAATCGGTTGGCTGCAGAACTCAAAAAATGTCACCAGCAAAGGACAGCCAAGTTTAGGACTTTTTCATTTCTTCACTAAATTTATAACTTACTTGGAATGCATTGTCCAAATTTCACAAGTTTATGAATCACCTCTGTGCTTTAGAATCATCTTCCCTGAGAAAGAGAAGTTTAACTTTTAATGATATCTATTATACTTTAGAGTATTTCAAATTCATGGACATTTTGGACATGGATAACCTAAACAATAGACTTACAAACGCAAAGGATCTGAAGGACAAATAGCTGGTCTACTGAAATGAGATAGAATGGTTGAACATTTTGAGAGCTAGAAACTAATTCTTACAAGTCGATGTAAAAACCACTGTTGCTAGTAGGTGAACTCCTAAGTAGGTGAACTACTTTTGTTCAGAGGGTATCACACTAGACTAATATCAAACATCAGCGTAGGCTTGATAACAGCAGAGCTGCAAATCAAGATGAATTTTATTTGGAACTGTATTCTGCTTCATCACACCATCTGCAAGGAAAAAAGACTGCAGGTTGTTCAGGGGATTACTGGAAAAGGAAAGAGAAAGAGTCAAAACATCCTACTGCACTGTGAGAGGGAATAAAACCTGTCATTATTGCTTTTGTCATTAAATATAAGTAATATCTGTATGGGAAAAGAATCTGAAAAGAGGTGGATATATGTACATGTACAACTGATTTACTGTGCTGTACATCTGAAACTTAACATAACTTTGTTATGTTGACTATATTCCAATAAAATTTAACAATAAATAAATAAAACAATATGTTTAATGTGTCCTGTTATATTTAATTTTCCTCATAAAAAGATCTATAATTATGTATCTTGAGAATATACAATAGCATGGCCCCCAAAATTTAAGCACCCAATCACATTAAAAAAGAGAAAAGTAAACTGCTATATCAGAGATGAAAAGTGTTGCTGTATTTTCCTCACACATTATTTAATTAGTTCTCCTATAAATTACTACTAATTATCACTGTTAACTAGATCTATAGTTGTTTTGTTTAAATGTAGCAGAAAAGTACAGAATACATAATTTCAAATACACGTTTTCTATATTTTTATGTTAAAGTAATAGCACGTGATGATTATTTCTTGTATATTATATTGTTTTATATATGTGTGTGTGCATGTATATATTTGCATATTATGACTGTGCCCTGGGTTGGCTCCCAAAAAAAGCTGGTCACTCCAGTGAAAGAAGTAACATAAGAAATTTCCCCAGATCTGGCAGACACAAGTCTGGGGAATGAAAAGTGTGGACTATGTGTCTAGTACAATAAAGGGGAAAAAAAGACCTGAACCAAAGTTTCAGAATACTGTGGAGAAAAAGATTTCAAAATCTAGAAAAAACAGATCACATACAAAAATCTGGGGATCGGGACAGCATTAAACTTTCCAGTAGCAACACTGGAAACAAAGTATCAATTACAGTAACAAAACAAAACAAAACAAAACAAAACAACCGCTTTTCTGTCTTCAACACTGTCTGAATTTATACGGAGAAAGCTTTTCAAGCTAGGATTCCACATCTAGGCAAACTCGACCAAAAGATCAGACTTACAAGTACAATAAAAAACATTTTCAGACTTGCAGGGGCTGGAAAATGATCCTCCCACACATTGTTTTTCAGGAAGCCATGAAAGAATATCTTTCAGCATATTCAGTAAACCAACAGTTATCCAAGAAAAAGGATCCAGAAAACAGGAGATTCGAAACTGTAAATGAGGACAGGGAAGACCTGTAACCATGGCTGGCGCGCAACCAAGTCAGGCTGAAACTGGAAAGAGGGAGTTTGGGGGATCTTCCAGGACAAAAGAAACTGATGAATTTTTTAAGACATATTTGACTATCTGGAGTTATCAGTGACATATGAAAGCGATGATGAAATACGTAGAGAAAAATGAAAGATTCCTACACAGTGATAGTTCCCACACAAAGGAAAACAGGTAGTTATGCTAGGGGAGACAGCTGCACAAGAAAAACATAATTAAAATAACATAATGCTAAGCAGTGAACGATATCTGTGTTGTGATAATGATATCATTATGACCGTTAACGTAATAACCGAACTCTTATGATACAGCCACAGAAAGGCCATAGGGGACAGAAAGGCCATAGGGGGACAGGAAAGTGAGAGTGGGGGCAGGTATAAAAGAACTAAATTTCTACTTCTTCTAATGGGAAGTCAGCAGATAATGACTATACAACAAGAAATAGCAATGCAGCCATGTCAAAGACACGAAAGTTAGTGTCAGAATAGACAGTACCCTCCAGGGCTTGGGACGGGGGATCACAGATTTTGAATACAAATCTTTTAATATTATATTTGAATTGAACAGCGTGTATAAATATTTTATTTAAAAATAAGTGATGCAGGAGTTCCCATCGTGGTGCAGTGCAAACGAATCTGACTAGGAACCAGGAGGTTGCGGGTTTGATCCCTGGCCTTGCTCACTGGGTTAAGGATCTGGTGTTGCCATGAGCTGTCGTGTAGGTGGCAGATACGGCTCGGATCCTGAGTTGCTATGGCTGTGGCATAGGCTGGAAGCTGTAGCTCTGATGGGACTCCCAGCCTAGGAATCTCCATACGCCGTGGATGTGGCCCTAAAAAGCAAAATAAATAAATAAATAAATATAAAAATAAGTGATACAGATTCCTAAAGCCCCCTCCCAGAAATTCTGATGCAATAAACCTCAGGTTTAGCTTGATAATCTCTTGGTGATCCTGGGAGAGAAGCTTTGGAAATTGAGAATGTTTATTTAATACCTACAGGTGAAATCAGGACTAGAACACTAGTCTCCTGATCCCAGGTTACTGTGTCCTCATAATAGCGCTATCCAGTTTTAATCAATTCTCTTTAGAATTGTGCTTGACGAGTTCCCGTCGTGGCTCCGTGGTTAACGAATACAACCAGGAACCATGAGGTTGCAGGTTCGATCCCTGGCCTCACTCAGTGGGTTAAGGATCCGGCGTTGCTATGAGCTGTGGTGTAGGTTGCAGACACAGCTCGGATCCTGCATTGCTGTGGCTGTGGTGTAGACTGGGAAGCTACAACTCCGATTAGACCCCTAGCCTGGGAACCTCCATATGCCATGGGTGCGGCCCTAGAAAGACAAAAAAAAGAAAGAAAAGAAAAGAATTGTGTTTGAAATATAAGATTACTGGCAAGATTTGGTGCAGACCCACTATTGGTTTTGATCTGTAAGCCTGCAGCACAAGAGCAAAGCAGTCAGACAAGATTACAAGCTGAAGAAATTAGGAAATTACAGCAGGCTGAAGGCCTGCTGAGCTGGTGAAAATAATAAAAACTCAAATTCATTTTATTTTATTTTAATATAATTATCTATTTACTTATTTTATGGTCATACCTGCAGCATATGCAAGTTCCCGGGCTAGGCACTGAACTGGAGCTGCAGCTGCAAGCCTACACCACAGCCACAGCAACACTGGATCCTTAACCCGCTAAGCAAGGCCAGCAATCGAACCTGCATCCTTACAGACACTATGTTGGGTTCTTAACCCTCTAAGCCACGATGGGAACTCCCCCAAACTTGTTTTAAAGATGAAGAAGGTGAGGAATAAGCAGTAAAGACAACTAGAAGCAGCAGACAAATGAAATCCCTCATCTGGACAGAAGATCCAGGAAGAAAGCATGCATAGGAAGATTACCTTTGAATACGAATGCTTTGATCTGAGAATCCTTGTGTGTCGATCATCACATCTGCTTCATCCAGGACAAACACACGAATCTTAGTCAAATCAATTAATTTTCGCTTGAAACACCAATCTAGGACAGTTCCAGGAGTGCCAATTATAATCTGTTTGGTGATGTCAGTGCCTCTGGGAACTAGGGAGAAAAGGGTTTGAAGGCCTCCTTCAGATGCAAACCACTCTAACAGTCCACAAGGCCGACAACATAACATATTTCATAACGCTTTTCCCAGTACAAACCCTGAGGGTCTTCGTGGGTTTTTGATTTTGCAGAGTTCCAGGATAAATTCCAGTTTCTAGGTTTACAGTAATGATAACAGTGCTGCATATCTGATTCCGCCCCCTGATCATTTGAAAAGCCCCTGCAGCATTCCCACTGCCCTACAGAAACACTGGCACAGCATGAACGCCTATAAGACCTCCCCAAATGGAAACAATCAAACAATCAAAATGTCTCTCAACAGGTTACATGAAATAAATGACGGAATGTTACACAGCAAGTCAAAAGAATGAGCTGGGGCTATATGTACTGACATGGAAGGATGTTTCAAACATGTAAGATTTTGAACAGTATAGGAAAAAAAAATGCTCCCATTTTTATAAACAGTCAAAAACAAAAGAACAAAGATTTGTTAACAAAACCTTAGCTGTCTTTGGAAATAGGTTTTTGAAAGGAAGAACAACTTTCACTTTTACCTTTGAATTTTCTGTGTTTCTGTGATTTAGATTTTTTTTCACTATACACATATAATCCTTTAACGAAAAAGGAAAACAATAAAAGTGGTTCTGCACAAAACAACTAAGCCTCATGGAGAAGAACAGGCAAAAGCATCCTCTTTTGGGAGTGGGGAATGATGCAGCTAACATTTACTGGGTCCTTGTCATGTTCCAGGGTGTGCACAGCATTTTAGCTGTATCATTTCATTTACTTCCAGTAACAACTCTATGATACAGGTGCCATTATATACCCCATTTTAGAGGCGAGAAAGCAGAGAAGGTATATACCACGTGTCTTAGTGGTGGAGTCAGGAATTACAATATCAGCCAGGACTGGCTTGCTGGTACATACTTCGATTTCCTCGAATGGCGTACATCACTTGAACATCCACACAGAATCTCCCCATCCGTTCCACCACACGGCCAGTTTGCAGAGCCAGTTCGTAAGTAGGAGCCAGGCAGAGGCACTGAGAGGGAGAGAAGGAGTAAGGAGAAAGGTTCGTAACAGCCATCATGCAATTCTGAAAAACAGTTAAAATTCGTAGAGGGAAAGGCTCAGAAGTGAAAAGGGAGATTTGGGTTGAATAGAATATTTTGTTGTTGTAAACCTTTGTTTCCCCACAGCTTTGAGGGAACCCAACATTGGGATTCCCAGTTGATCAAACAAGTTGATGAGTACAGGCTGGAGAAAGAGGGAAAGATCACCAGATACTTTCCATGAGTGGAAACTAGGCTGGGAGAAGCGCGAGCTCAGTTCCAGCCCCTGCTCAGTCACTAGCTGACATCCGTGATCTTATGTGTGACTTTTCCCTCTCCAGGCTTCAGTTTCCTCCTCTGCTAAATGACTGAGAGAAAGCAGGTCATCTATAGCCATCTAGCTGTCATTGCTAGGTGCTCACTTTGTACAGAGCACAGTGCTAAAAATGTATCTTATTTCACTTAATCTGCACAACAATCCTATGAAGCAAGTGTTCATTCATTTATTTTATGTTTAATGGGTGGTTTCTATAAGCCAAGAACTGTGCTCAGTGTTAGGGTTCAAGAGTGAACAAAACAAGGATAATCCATACCTTCAGAGAATGTTCTTTACAGACAAGAAAACATACTCAGAAAGATTTACTAACTTGCCTAAGACTTTCCTGGCAAAGAGAGAGAGACTGAATTGGAATTAAACTATAAAGCTTATGCTCTCAGTTTCAGCCCCATACTGCTGCCCAATACTCAATGATTTTATGAAAGCACATCTATTCCAAATATCACTGCATCATTGCCACAAAACTGCCCATTACTAAAGTATCACTGGCATTGCAAGTATTCCCATCTTTCTCTCAGCCTTTCCTTACCTGTGGAAACAATTCCAAGGCATTAACTCTGCTTAGCATTGCCAAGACAAAAGCAGCTGTCTTTCCTGTTCCAGACTGGCTCTGGGCTATGAGGTTCTGTGGTCTATAGAAAAGAAGAGACAAGCATAAACGAACTATGAGATTAAAAATCACCAAGTTGGCATACCACTATTCTGGAAACTCACGGGTGTGCCAGCATCATAGGGAGTGCCATCTCTTGAATTTTGGATGGTCTATTAAATCCCATTGCATAGATCCCTTTTAGCAACTCTTCTTTTCTGCCAAAAAAAAAAAAAAGAAAACCCCACAAATCAAATACTTAAACGCTGTGATTAGTCAGTAGCCTCAGAAACACAAACTTGAAAGGTGCATTTCTACTTAGACTACTTCGCAATTGAGTACAAAAAGGAGCATAGAAATACACAATCTATATCTCAACTCCCAAACATATACAATCATGCCTGCACAGTTGGACCACTAAAAAACTAATCTGATAGAAATATATCAGTTTTCCAGGAGAGTTTTATTTTTCACACGAGCTGAAAACTAAGTGAAACTTATTGTTCCTTCCTTCCTTTTTTCTTTTTGCTGCACCCTCAACATGTGGAAGTTCCTGAGGCCAGGGATCCAATCCATGTCACAGCTGTGACCTGTGCCATATCTGCAGCAATGCCTTATCCTTAACTTGCTGAGTCACAAGGGAATTTCTATTTACTTTTTAAAATTGATGAAAAGTGGCAATTTTCAGAGAAGACAAATTTCATTTAGAGATTCTTATATCAATTCTCTCAAGGAGCAGAAGACACAACATTAGCTCATCTGAACCAGTATTTTTTTTTTTTTTTGTCTTTTTGCCTTTATGTGGAGCCGCACCGTGGCATATGGAGGTTCCCAGGCTAGGGGTCTAACAGGAGCTGTAGCCGCTGGCCATCGCCACAGCCACAGTCACACGGGATCCGAGCCGCGTCTGCAACCTACACCACAGCTCACGGCAACGCCGGATCCTTAACCCACTGAGCAAGGCCAGGGATCGAACCCGCAACCTCATGGTTCTTAGTCGGATTCGTTAACCACTGAGCCACGAAGGGAACTCCTGAACCAGTATTTTTAAATGCATCTTTCCTGGGGTCTTGTGATAGATGTTAGAAAGAGGATAAAGTGGAGTAGGCTGGAACACTTCCACAGTAATGATGTACACATTTTGGATGTGCTTAATTGGTAGATTAATGGGTAGATTACTGGCAGCCAAATTTTAATCACAGATAAGGTTCTCCTTCCACTTAGAAAATGGACACTGATGATTTTGGATTTCTTCCCCTTACGTAAGTCCGTATCAGTAACTTTCACTGTTTTTTTTTTTTTTTTTTTTTTTTTTTTTTTTTTTTTTTTTTTTTTTTTTTTTTTTTTTTTTTTTTTTTTTTTTTTTTTTTTTTTTTTTTTTTTTTTTTTTTTTTTTTTTTTTTTTTTTTTTTTTTTTTTTTTTTTTTTTTTT
>PVHT020000113.1:6804133-6831087 GCA_004024745.2 Catagonus wagneri
AGGGGTCTAATCGGAGCTGTGGCCACTGGCCTGCGCCGCAGCCACAGCAACGCAGGATCCGAGCCGCATCTGCAACCTACACCACAGCTCACGGCAACGCCGGATCGTTAACCCACTGAGCAAGGGCAGGGATCGAACCCGCAACCTCATGGTTCCTAGTCGGATTCGTTAACCACTGCGCCACGACGGGAACTCCAACTTTCACTGTTACAATTACATTTCATTAATGCCAACTGATAAATCCCTAGGAAATGCAAACTCATTTGGGAAAGTTACTCATTTAAATACCATTTAAAACAAGATATAATTAGGAAGATAAAAGTTGTAACTTATCTCACGGGGATGAAGAAAGATATTTGGGCTACGAATTTTTTTTTTTTTCTTTTTATGGCTGCACCTATGGCATATGCAAGTTCTTGGGCTAGGGGTCAAATCGTAGCTGCAGCTACAGGTCTAAGCCCCAGCTTGTGGCAATACCAGATCCTTAACCCCTTAAGCAAGGCCAGGGATCAAACCTGCATCTTCATGAACCCTATGTCAGGTTCTTAACCCTCTCAGCCACAAAAGGTACTCCAGGCCATGAAAACTCTCTGTATCTGTATTCTGGTGTGGTGAGCAGCCATAAGTCTGTGTCTATCTTAGCTAACCCCCTTAGCCCACCAAAATTCAAGTATTTTACCATCAAAAATGTTCTCAAGTTGCACAGTTTAGATGCCCTAATCTTCCTCTTTGAGCTGTATTTTCATTGCATGCAAAACGTCCACATCTCATTTGAATACTGAATATTGGAACATGAAGATAGTTTTTATCATTAGCAGATTAGTTTGTTTTGTGCTGTTTTCCAGCATTTCCTACACTTATTGTAAAAAATACTCACAGTCGCAGCTCTTCAAATGTTTTCACTGAGTAGAGTGGAGAGCTGGGGTCCTTTTGTAAGACTTCAACTCGGTGACTGGATTCTACTAAGGACTGCCGAATTAACTTGTTTAAGAGTGAATTAGCTGCCAAATCCACTAGAAAAGCAAGGATTGAAAAAAGGGATATTGCAGGGAAAAAGTCAAGCCTCCTGAATGCCTCCTAATAAGTTGCTTCCTTCCACTCAGTGGTTGTATATTAAACAACTGCTCCTAAAAGAAGGTTCTAGAAAGAATGACACAGCACTGAGAATTCTTTTTTTTTTTTTTCCCACGAGGATCCAGTTTCTTACGCTCTGCAGCTACTCCAGCCTCTAACCTCAAGCAAGCCAGTATCCACCGCCACCAGACCTAATATTTCCTTGCCGGCTGAAAATTCTTAACCCATTCCCATATATTCGATTTCAACTTCCTCTCAAGAAAGAATCCTTACTCCTAAGTTAACATTTCTTCTAATATTCATATTCATAAAGAAAGCAGACCCACAGACGGTTCTTTTCCAATTAAGATATTATTCACAGTGTGAAAGTCCTAAGTAACTGAAACAGAATGCCAGTAAATAAACGTAAATGAATTTATTTCCTACCTACATCTTCTTCATCATCTTCTTCAGTGTTATTAACAGAACCATCTATAAGGACGGAAGAGAAACAACTGTAAAGACAAATGCTAAGCAGAAATGTAGACTGTACTATCCCAGTTCCCCTTGCTGATTCCATAGTGAGCACATCAGGAAGAGTCAAGCAGTGGAGGAGTGGGTAAAAGATGGTGAAAGTAGTGGTGGGCCTTGAATGTTAAATTAGGGGAGCCGAGGTTGCCAGGGACATGAAGAAAGCAGTGCTTTTTAATGAGTGGAGGCCAATTTGCTTTACTCACCTACGTTTGGGACAGTAGTACTCTTAATACCCCGAAGGTTCTTCGGGGGGTGGATGAGGTTTGAAAACTATTGAAAGACACAAATTTCAGTCAACGTAAGGAAGCAAGCCATCAAGCAGCCCAGGGCTACCCCCTAACAGGGGCTGGAAGGGATGCAGAGAAAACCATCCCAGTACTTTTTCCTTTGTAATGTTACGTATTAATGGAATCCTTTCAGAAAGAGGTGTCCCGTATGAATTATCCTAAAATTGAAGGAGACTTTCTGCTGCCCCTGTAAGTGAAGATCCTCTTTATTAGCCTCTAGTCTAAATGTGTCACTCCTTGGGAGTCACAGCAGGAGTCAGGTATGGTAGCTAGGAAAGCGAGCTGGTAGATGAGACAGAAGCTAGCCGAGGCTCAATGTCAAATCTACAGAGCAGAAAACTCAGGCTCTAGCTGGGGTTACCAGCTGCTTTCCCTCCCGCAGGCGTCTTCCTTTTGCCCTTTCAAACCAAAGGTCTTATTTCTCTCGGGGTCGCCTTTCCCGTGGGCCTCTTCCAAATCCTTGCCGCATCTCCCCTGCGCCATTTGACAGCCCACTCCAAAACGCTAGCGGGGCGCCCCCTTCCCCGCCCCTACACACTTCCCTCAGAGAGCGCTGCTCTAGCCCCCGCCCCCTTGCCCTCCCCGGCTCGTTGGCGGTTACGTGGCGGTTCAGCCGCTCGCTGTCCGCAGCCCCTGCGTCGCCTCCCCAAAGTAACGACGCCATAGCTGTGATCTCGGCTTCCGCCCCAGCACGTGCGACCACACCAGGCTCGAGGCGGTGCCCGGCCCCACCCAGCAGCCAATGATCTTTCTCAGAAGGGAGGCGGGGGGTCGAGGGAAACCACCCGCCGTGCGCAGGCGCGGGAGCTCTGGGGAAGTGGGAGGAGTCGGGGAGGAGTGGGGGATGCGGCGCAGGACGAGGGAAAGGGCTGTAGAGATCCTCCCGCAGCAAGTTTCTGTTGGACCAGACCCCTATCCGCACCAGGCGTTAGAAACTGGGCCTGGGCGCTGTCGCGGTGAATGCACACCTGCGGCCGACCTATGCTAAATCAACAGCAGCAGGACTCTAAGCTGCAGCAATCTTCGTACAGATTCCAGAGTCCTAGCTCTCTTATCCCACCACCTTCTCCCCAGACCAGTCTCCCGGTGGTAAGACAGGATCCCTCCACCCTACTTTAAGCTTTCGCGCCCGTGTCCCCCCACCCCCCAAATGTCCGTTTCTTCATTGCAAGATGTTAGAAAGCCTAGCGAATTGCTTAGGAAAGTGGAGGCTCAGAATGGGTGTGTTTCATCTGACAAATGCATTCGAATGCGAGAGATGCAGAGAGGAAATAAACTTGTTCAAGGTCTAGCTTCTGTCCCTGTTACTGGATACGCGTAATGTTTCCACCTGCTGGCTTATTTTCAGTTTAATTCTGATATGTGCCTCTCTTGCTAAAGTACTCCTTTCGGTACAATCGTCACCTTCTCCCTGTACCTGCACAATCCTTGCAGATAGATAGATAGATTCCTTGCACTAATGATTGCTAAATTTGGACAAAAGAGCCGGACTTCATTTTTTATTCCAGTTTTCTAACTGGAATCTTGAGATTTGGATCAGCATTTCTGGTCCTAACAAAAACCAAGTTATGATCTCTCCGTGGTGCTGAAGCAAGACTCCCTATCTCTCTTTGGTCACTCTCAGACACCTCAATCATTTGAGGTCATCATATTTCTTTTCAGTCTTTTCATGTTGATTCAATTTAATTGTAAATGTTTTTGATTCTCAACAGTAACTTTCTACTAATTTAAGTACTTATAAAACGGGGCCAGATTCTTTAATTTCAGTTTTCATGTGAAGATAACATCTACTTGAAAAAAATTACTTTTCTATTATTTTAGCGCACTGGAATTAATCCTATCTTTTATTCTTATCCTATCGCAGACCCCAGATTCTGCCTTGTTGGAGAAAGACTAATGGTGGCCAAACTAGAAAACATTAGACAGATTTCAACCTCAAGCCTGAATTCCAGGCTCTTAGAACTACAGTTCCCATAAAGGTGGACTACATTTCCCATGAGACCTCGGAAGCGCGCGTAGAAGACGCAAAGTGATAGCTTCCTGTCTTTCCGGAGGCTGCGTGGCGGAGGAGCGGAAGGTAAGGTAAATGTGGGGGTTTTGGGGTGGGTTATTTTCTGGGTTCTACAATGAGAAATGGACAAATGGACAGATAGATGGTCTCTTTCACCCTACTCACTTTCCTTTTGAGTATGGAAAGTGGGACCTTGCTTAAGACCCTGTGTTTTTGTGTCTGGGACTTCTTGGGGCTCTTGTCAGAAATGTGCTGCAATAGGAGCTTCTTTAGTTCGATTCTTTGAGAGCCTTGGGACTTCGAAGTTAAGTCTCTTCTGCCTCAGAATTCTCATTGCTCATGAAACGGAATATTAGTAGAGGTCGACATCCGGTAGTATATGGGGTGAGTAGGCGTAGCAACATTTTTCCAATTGTTCGGGAGGGAAGTTGCTTTTTTAATATTAGTGATCGTAGTGCGTGTCTCCTAATCCTTTGAATATTACCCCTCCTTCCTTCTTCGGTTTAAAATAAAAGTTTATCATGTGGAATGCTTTTTCTTTTACCCCGCCGGTTACTAGTATTTTCGGGACTAAGACTTTTTCACTTCAAAATAGTACTTTGAAACTCTTGCGATGACCGTTTGTGTTTATAGTCACGCACGAAATTCCCGCTTTGTAGTAATAGTAATCTGGTGGCCCCCTTTCAGGTATTATATGGCTGCCTGGGAACCACTGTACTTAACCCTTAGAAGGGGTTGGTGTGCTGATGAAAGCACTATACTGAGTCAGGAGTCCTCTTGACATGTGTCTTATTACTTGCTTAACCCTTTTGGACTAGTTCTTTGGTTAAGTAATGGCTTGAACTAGATAATCACTTTGGAAACTTTTTGATTTGGTAACATTAGGTTTTGAGATTTTTGTATATCTGTATGAAGAAGGAAAATTATTGGAGTGTTTTGCTGTAATTTGTATGTTAAATGCCACTTGGCTTTTAATTTTTAAAAAAGAGGTATATATAAGTAAAAACTGCCTTTAATCCCACCACCCAGTTAGATGTTGATCTTTACTTATTTATGCCTTTGGATGTATAGCATGACTGAGGTCATACTGTATGATTTGCAACCTATTTGTTTCACCTAATTTTCCTTTTTCCGTTACCTTCCCAATGACTAATACTATAACGTCTATGTAATTACTTCACTATTGTTGGGTAGTTTGCCATGTTTACTTATTTGCAGTGAATGTATCCTACATATATCTTTGAGTCACTGATTATTTCTTTCTCTTATTAAATGCCTAATAATGGAACCTGGTGAATGAATAAATGATGTAACTTAAACATTACAGAGAAAGCGTATTTTAGTAGATGGTTAAGGCTATTCATTTTTGTTACACAGCTGGTTTTTCTTTGAATAACCCACTATTCCTACTGTCGCTCTTCTGGCTTAAATGCTAAAACTGACAACCTCCAGATTTTAGGTGTCCCTCATTGGACTAGAAGCATCACAAACAAACAGAGGAGTTCCCATTGTGGCTCAGTGGAAACGAATCTGACTAGTATTCATGAGGACGCAGGTTTGATCCCTGACCTCACTCAGTGGGTTAAGGATCCGGTATTGCTGAGAGCTGTGGTGTAGGTCACAGATGCAGCTCTGACCTGGTATGGCTGTGGCGTAGTAGGCCAGCAGCTACAGCTCTGATTCGACCCCTAGCCTGAGAACCTCCATATGCCTTTGGGTGCTGCCCTAAAAGGACGACAAAAAAAGAACAAACAGATCCAAGTTAAAGTGAATGGAATTAGTGATTCTGCTCTGTACACTAATAGGCCAGATTCATTTTGGTTATTATGTCTGCATCTGGTTCCAGCTGTTAGTAGTTAGAAGTTCTGTTGCAGAATGTGAACAGCCTTCAAGTGATAGACATGATTTCTAAGAAAATCTCAGGGGCAAGTTATAAAAAGTATGACATTCTAGAAGTAACAAATGGAGGGGAATATATTATTTAAATAATCTTGAGAGAAAACTTGGGTTAGAATCTTTTAAGCATCTATCAAAAATTATTTAACATGACTGGATTTACTATATTCTTTTAGCAATGAAGGTTATTTGTGCTGTTACATTCCTCACTTTGTGTGTAAAGGGCAGGTTTCTGTTCTTTCCTAAAGGCTCTCTTTATTTAGGTGGTGAGAGTTTGATAGCGAGTATGATTGGAAGCAGAATCATAACCTAGGTTTGAGATCATCTTACTTTGGGAAGTATTTAAGTAAAAATAAGGTCAAGTTCACAAATTTCCAAAATCCTTTAATAGATAAGCTTACTGTCCAGCAACTTTAAAAACACACTTATAAAAAACAGCAACTCACACTGGCCAAGGGTAACAAGGTTATGAAACAAACAGTGCTGGCTTTGCTTACTAATCTGACAAAACAGAAAGACCAGGTCTGTTTTTCTTTTTCCGGCATGATTCCTCTTGTAATTGCTGGACTTGAGTGGTAATCTGGACGTTAAGTGGTTTCTGATACCAATGTGATACATACCTAGGAAAGACCAGTGATGGGTGAAATCCTTACTCTATAATGTTCCATGGGCTTTCAAGTTAGTTGTTTCTATTTAAGTAATCGCAAACAATCCCGTGAGAGACAAGTTTAAAAAATAAATAAAAGACCTAAGAAGGAGAAAGAGGGAAGGGAAGCTTCTTGGGCATTACACCGTTTGCAAGGTCACAACGAACACCCCAACGAAGGGCAGATCGTTTCTTCTCAGTTGGTACTAGGTAATTGTTTGGAACATATATGTGCTGAGGCTTGGGTGGGGGCTCTGCCCGACAAAGCATCTGCTCTCGGACACCCCAGCGTAATTCCTTCCTATGATCTTCACCGGGTAACCGCATTGAGTCCCAGTCTCGTTTGTATTCAAAATATCGGGCTACCCGGTCTATCTTGCCACGGTTTCGGCTTAACTGGTCCAGCCTTGGGAGAATAAAGGACTTGGGTCGGCTGGCAACAATCAGGTCTTGTTCATAAGCTTGAGGGCCCATTTGTTCTCTCTGTAGATAGCAAATGAGCTGATCTTGAGAAACACCGTGGTATTCATGGGGTAGTCTAAATTTTTGTGAACTATTAGCTGGGGATTCCTTGTCTTCCTGGAACTGCAGATTCATCAGCCTTTGTCTTAAGTCCCAGACATTTATGTCACTTTCTGTACCAGATTCTGATTCACTGATAATCGATTCATCCGTCACTAAAACTTCCCCACCCGGCTTTCTACGTAGTACCTTTCTCTTCATCACCGGCTTTCGGAGTCTCTGGGAGGCCTCTGAGACTGCTTCTGAAGGGGCACTACTTTCTACAGGTGGGTAATGCAGCTGCACAGGAAGAGCAGGTCTCCTTCCTGGGGTTACCGAAGCTTTACTGTAGGGATCATATTGGATTGCTTGGGCTTCTCTCCTGACATCTCCCTTACCCTGCTCTGCACAGATATGGGTAAAAGCTGTAGCAGCTGCTAACATTCGTTCTTCTGGATCCATATTGGCCCATTTTTGTCCATCAGGTCCCACAAGTTCCTCCATTGCTTCCCCTATGCTATAGGGCCTTCTGCAAGAGAAAACACTGATCAGTTTTCTGATAACTTCCCAGCTCATAAATCATTCATTCCCTTTATGCTATTTTATAACAATCGAATGGAGAAAGAATGGCCAAGGCATTCAGAAGTACAACAGATATGGAGTTCCCATTGTGCAGCAGAAACGAATCCAACTAGTATCCATAAGAATGCAGTTCAATCTCTGGCCTCGCTCAGTGGGTTAAGGATCTGGTGTTGCCGTGAGCTTAAGTCAGACATGTTTGAATCTGGCATTGCTGAGGCTGTGATGTAGGCCAGCAGCTGTACCTCGAATCAACCCCTAGCCTGGGACCTTTCATATTCTGCAGGTGAGGCCCTAAAAAGACAAAAAAAAAAAAAGTAAAGAAGTACAACAATTATAGATTAGGACAGGCAGTATGGGAGCAGTTTGGAGGGGCCTTAATTCAGCTCTAGAAAATCTATTTTTTACCTGCTTTCAGTTCCACTCTCTTCTTATTCACTCCCTTATTTTACTGCCTGGTATCTTGCCATCTTTAGTAGCTCCCAGGATAGGTGAGTTCTGGCATAACAAAAGCTTAAGAGACTAATGACATGGGGCATAATAATGTGTATTATGTAACTTGTACTTAGAGGGACATTTTATATATCCAGCACTTTTTTCTGCTTTACATTTATTAATTCAGGTAGTCTTCACAACTGTGGGATAGGTGCTCCTAGTAGATGAGTAAGATGAGGCATTGAGAGATTAATAGCCCAAAGTTACACATGTAGTAAGTGGTGGAGCTAGAATTCTAACTCAGGCAGTCAGGCTTCATAGTCCTTGCTTTTAATCATGTGAGTGATTTAATCCAAACAACTCACACAGAGTAGTAATATACATGCATACACTCCTTATGCTTAAGTGATAATGGGTCTTCAAGTTGCTAAACTAAGTATGTTCATTCCAGTACCCTGTCACTGAACTTCTAGTACCCAAATCAACCAGTCAAATATTCACTACGTTTCCTGACTGAATCTAGAATAGGTATCTATCCCACTAAGTCCTGTGTCCACTGTCTTTCTTCTTAAACTAAAAAAACCTAGTATATACACATTGTAATTTTAAGCAAAGGACTCCTAATCCCACCAAGTTTCATTCTCAAAGGCAGTTTCTTATAATTTCTCCAGTAATTTTCCACATTTATTTGTACACTTTTTATAGCATAAAGGAGCATATTACACAATTCTTCTGAACCTTAAAGAGTCTTGGTGAACCAGCTGTATCAGCACATGCACACTTAACTTCATTTTGTTGAAAAGTACATGGAATTCCAATGTACAGATGTATTATAATTTATTCAGCCACTCCCAATTGATTTAATTTAGATTTTTTTAAGTTCCTAGGCCAGGGATTGAACCTGAGCCACAGCAGTGACAATGCCAGATCCTTAACCATTTGGCCACCAGGGAACTCCAGTCTTTTGTTCTTAAAAAAAAAATTACAATGAATATCTTGTAAGTTTTTACATACTGATGCAAGCATACGTGTATGTTAAATTTCTAGAAATTGAATAGGTGGGTCAAAAGATATGTGTGTACTCAATTTTTATTTTAGGGCTGCAGGTATGGCATACTGAAGTTCCCAGGCTAGGGGCAGAATCAGAGCTGAAGCTGCCAGTCTACACCAAAGCCAGAGTGACATTTGATCTGAGCTGCATCTGCAACCTATACCACAGCTCACGGCAACACCAGATCCTTAACCCACCAAGCAGGGCCAGGGATTGAACGCACCATCTCATGGATGCTAGCAGGGTTCGGTTCTGCTGAGTCACCACAGGAACTCCTGTGTGCTCAATTTTGACAGCCGTTGCCAAATGCCCTCTATGGAACCCTCTCATCTTTGCAATCAGTTTGGTCAAGAAAATAGTTCTCATATAAATTGGCATTTGAGAATCTTTTCATACATTTATAAGCTTTTCTTCCTTCTTTTTATCACGTGCTTGTTTATTTCCATTTAGCTCTCAGGTTGCTGGATTTTTTTTTACCTTCATATTGAATCTGACTTATGTATTCATGAAACATGTACCATAATTAAATTTTTCTTCCCAGTTATTTACCTTCTGACTTTTTGCAGGTAGAAGCCGATTTTCAGGTAGTCACTACCTTCTTTTGTTTTCTACATTTTCTGGGTTTCTACAGTGCCTTACTTAGAAATCCGTTTCTTACTTCAAGATTATAAGAAAGTTAATCTTGTTTTATTCTAGTACATTTTATACTTTCATTTTTTACATTTAAACTTTTATTAATTTATCATAGATATAGAAACTCTCAAGAGCAAAAAACTAAATGAACTGTCTAGACCTAGGTAACCTAGTTAGCCTTAGAATATGGAGATGGAGGTGAAATTTTGTTAACTACAGTAACCATCAGTCCAAGATTGTCTAGTACTGTCCCAGTTTTATGGATGTAGTACAGTTATCCTCAGGTTATTGAAATAGTCCAGGAATTCTAAATTATATTATCCAGACTGACTTTTAACTGCTAGAGGCACAGAAATCTTTTGTTGGAACATGCATTAAATTTAACTTAAAAAAGATCATGATGCTTAATTAACCTTCTTTCTGCCATTAGAACTGCTTAAAGTGAGGAAATCTTGACTCCAGATTCTACCTCCAATATGAAGCACAATCACTGACAAGTTTCTTCCATCAGGCCCCCTCCTGTTGACAGAACTGAGTATTAGATGATATAACATACAAGCCACTAATTTTTTTTTTTGTCTTTTTGCCTTATCTAGGGCCGCAGCTGCGGCATATGGAGGTTCCCAGGCTAGGGGTCTAACAGGAGCTATAGCTGCCAGCCTTCACCACAGCCACAGCAACGTGGGATCTGAGCCGCGTCTGCAACCTACACCACAGCTCACGGCAACGCCGGATCCTTAACCCACCAAGCAAGGCCAGGGATCGAACCCTCAACCTCATGGTTCCTAGTCGGATTCGTTAACCACTGAGCCACGACGAGAACTCCCTACAAACCACTAATTCTATATGAAATATTGGAAAGCAGCAGAAGCTTGGACTAGACATAAATATTCCATATAAACAGGTCTTATAAGTGGAAAGATGGGATAAATATGACAAGTCAACAGGAAATGTTTTAGGGAAAAAACATCAGTGACATCAGTCCTCAATCATCTCAGCTCACGAAGAATAAAGAAATGAATCTACAGACATTTTCCCTAAATTCTGACAATATTTCCACTGTGAACTGGCTAGACAGGATGGAAAATAATAATATCTGGATGATCAACCCATAATAACACAGCTAGTGCTTGTATCCCTGGGAAGAATCAAAAGTCCATATTCTTTAGGCATCAGATTAAACCTTAATATACTATTTCAACATAATGGAATGATACTGACATCACCAAAATTGTATCTGTTTCTCTTTTCAGATAGTGTGGACCTCTATGACTTGTTTATTCCTGGGCTTGTCTTATCATGGCTGAAAATGACACAGACAGACTACAGACTGAGAAACTCTTAAAAAGAATACAAGAGCTGGAGCAGGAGGTACAAAGACTTAAACAAGAACAGGCCAATAACAAGGACTCAAAAGTTAGAGAAAGTTCTTCAGGAGGTAGAAAAGCTAAGCGTGCATTTGATTTCAGTGCTCATGGTCGAAGACACGTGGCCCTAAAGATAGCCTACCTGGGCTGGGACTATCAGGGCTTTGCCAGTCAGGAAAACACGAGCAATACAATTGAAGAGAAACTGTTTGAGGCTCTAACCAAGACTCGACTAGTAGAAAACAGACAGACATCCAACTATCATCGCTGTGGGCGAACAGACAAAGGAGTTAGTGCCTTTGGACAGGTAAGGGCCACTATACTATTTCACAAAACAAGCAATATTGATGTATTATAGGTGTACATGCTGAGGATTCAGATTATCTCTATCTCTAAAACAATATTGTTCTCTGATTCTGCAGGTGATTTCTCTTGACCTACGTTCTCATTTTCCAAAGGGCAAAGATTCAGAGGATTTTAATTTAAAAGATGAAGTCAATGATGCCACTAAAGAGATCCGTTATACCCACATTCTCAATCGAGTGCTTCCTCCAGACATCCGTGTACTGGCCTGGGCTCCGGTAGAACCTAGCTTCAGTGCTAGGTTCAGCTGTCTTGAGCGGACTTACCGCTATTTTTTCCCTCGTGCTGATTTAGACATTGTAACCATGAACAATGCAGCTCAGAAGTATATTGGCACACATGACTTTAGGAACTTATGTAAAATGGATGTAGCCAATGGGGTGACTAATTTTCAGAGGACTATTCTGTCTGCGCAAGTACAGCTAGTGAGCCAGAGCCTGGTGGAGGAGAGATGGCAAGAACCCTTTCAGTTGTGTCAGTTTGAAGTGGTTGGCCAGGCATTCCTTTATCATCAAGTCCGCTGTATGATGGCTGTCCTTTTTCTGATTGGCCAAGGAATGGAAAAGCCAGAGGTTATTGATGAGCTGCTGAACACAGAGAAAAATCCCCAGAAACCTCAATACAGGCAAGTTAAACCTCCCCCCCTCAATAAAGTAACTATTGTCCTTAGAATATTTAAAAATATATGTTAACTTTCTGCCTTCGTGAAGCTTTTACTCTAACTTATAGAATTTTAGGAACATGTAGCATGTATCTTTTAATTTTCTTCTGTCATTGTTCTATCCCTTTAGGAAGAAACAGCTGTTTGGACCAGGCCCCTTAAATAATTTTATAGCATTATGGTAGAGCCAAATCAACTCACTTCTAGGTGACTTGTTACTATTGAAATTTACTCTAATGTAGATCAAACCTAACCAGTTGATCCATGCATGATGTATCACCTTTTTTTGTAAGTGATAAAGCTGTTCAAGGTTAGGGATGGTATTATATTTTCTTAGTTATTAGATACGCAATACTGACAGAGTTTTCCCCCCCTTCTTTTAACCCAACCAACCCTTTTTTTTAAGAAATGTTGGATGGCGACTGTGTATTCTCATACTTTGTTTCTCCTCTCTTTCCCTCTAGTATGGCTGTAGAATTTCCTCTAGTCTTGTATGACTGTAAGTTTGAAAATATTAAGTGGATCTATGACCGGGAAGTTCAGGAGTTCAATGTTACCCACCTTCAGCAATTATGGGCTAATCATGCTGTTAAAACTCAGATGTTGTATAGTATGCTACAAGGACTGGACTCTGTGGCAGTACCCTGTGGGACAGGTATGATGGGGGAAATCCAAGAATAAAATTGTTTACCAGAATCAGTTGTACAGGGTTATGGGGGAGGTAGATTCATATAAAGTTTAGAGGTGATTCTGTTGTGGTAAAGTATCCATGTAATGTTTGACTGTATATATTATAGGACCAAATATGGATGGAGTGATAGAATGGAGAAATGTCAAGCCTGCGGTCATAAAGCAGACCAGTGCCTTTGTAGAAGGAGTGAAAATGCGCACATATAAGCCCTTAATGGATCGTCCTAAATGCCAAGGATTAGAAGCCCGGATCCAGCATTTTGTACGTAGGGGACGCATTGAGCACCCACATTTATTTCATGAGGAAGAAACAAAAGCCAAAAGGGACTGTAATGACACACTAGAGGAAGAAAATACTATTTTGGAGAAACCAGCAAAGAGAATTTGTGTTGATAGAGAAATTAAAAGCATTTAACCATAGAAAACCCATCAAGATATAGGAGGCGACAAAAGACCATTAAATGGCTCTATTGAAGTTCTTGCCTGAACAAGAAAGAGTTTGAACATTCTTTTATTCCTGTATGAAAGAATTAAGCAATGGAAGAAGCAAAATGCAGTTTTACAGTGGATATATTATATTTATGTATACCTGGAAACCTGTGCCTTGTGTTAAAATTCATTAAAGCCAAATCCTCCAAGTATCTAATTTGTGTGTCTTTTTAAAAAGCAAATAAGCTATTTACTACTCATCTGAATTCTCATAAAGAGCTCTGCCTGTGTCAAAAATTAAAGATATAAAATTTAGTTATATATTTGATAAGCTGTTTTAGTGCCAGGCAAGATACTACCTGAAAATGACCTAGGGGATAGGGCACAGCATCTCTTATAAAGCTTGTCAGTCCAGTGCTGTGTGAACTACAAATGTCTCTGTTGCATATGTTTTTATTTTAAATAACATTTAAACATGACAACATGTAGTTTACCAACCTCTGGTCCAGTGGTTTAAGGAAACCTTTTAAAAAGAGGAGATATCCAAGCTAAATCTTACAGAACAAGTGGGAGTCAATTAAAATGAGTATAAAGCAGCAGAGCTTTAACTGTCTAAGACAGAAGCAGTTTGTATGAAGGGTTAAATGTTACAGCATTTGCATTCAGGTAACTATAAATACAGTAGTATGGGTTCAGAGTGACAACAGCACAGTTAGGAAAGGTAATAAGGTGTTTTAGAGCCTTGTAGGCCTTTCTAAAAAAGCTTAGATTTTATCTTGAGAGGCACTGGAAAAAAATTAAAAGCCAGAATTGTGTAGCAGAAATATTGCTCTAGATATACTATGCATTGTAAGAGGACAAGACATTGGGACCAATTAGGAGACTTGGATCAATCAAGAAAATAGATGACAGCTTAGACAAGATTTGCAGAAAGGGGGAGGAGAGAGGTAGGTGAATTTGAGCTTAAAGGAGAAGCAACAGGACCTCATGGTTAAGTGAGTGTGAGATTCAAAACAGGAACCTTTCAGAATAAGTGCTGCATTTCAGAATTAAGCACGTTCTCGAGACATACACTAGAGCAGGGAAATTAGGTGGGGCTTTGCTTGTTCTCAAAGTTGGTAAATAACCCTCAAAGTATTACTTATAAACACCAATATGTATGTATTTAAACAATACATTATTTATAGCAATTAAAATAATAAACAGCAAAGTAAATGATCTCAGACTTTCTGCCTCAATAGTAACAACTTCATCACTGCAGAGTTTATTGCTTATCCAAATATATGGTATACAAGATCCAAAGTTTTATTTACCCACCAACAAATCATTGGCTTGTTCCTACCTATATTCAACACTCTGGGTAGAGAAATATAGTTTATATCCTCAAGCTACTAGCTAAACTATAACTAACATATGGGACAATGAGAAACGATACTAACGTAGAAATGGTACACTGATGCTCAGTAGTGCCTAGGCCACAGAAAGAAGACTTCACTGAAAGAGTTTAGAAAATAAAATAGTATAAGGAAAGTGAAATGACCTTATAGTTTTTTAAGAGTAAGAAGATATATCTTTTTACATTGTAGCAGGGTAGGAACCAGAAAAGATGCCCATTTTAGAGCTGGGGAAATAGTCGGACAAAATAAGATTTTCTTCTAAATAGCCAATCTCTGTCCTCTGGATCTTGAATCATGTCATTCATTGGTTTTTGGGATTTGATCTGCCAACATTTCATAATGCCCTAAATGTTCGTAAAATATAGCTGCTTTCTCCTTTCATTTTGATGTAAAGATCTTTTTGTTTTTAGCATAATCACTGAGCACAGCCAAATATCCTCAATTATACATGTTAAGGGCAAACCAAACTTCCTACCTTATTTCAATATACGTTCACTGGCATTAGGTTTCGAGTCAAAGAAAAACCTAGAAAAGAACAGAGGTTAGGGAGTCACTCATTTAAAAAATAATCAACGCTAAAGAAACGATACGAGACAAAAAGCAGTAACTAGAAAGCCGTACTTAGATTGGGGGCCCGAGCATCACTCCTCCCCGCCTTCGCGAGCTTACCGGCCCCACCGGGGTCAGCCAGCCTCAGAGACTCCCGCAGCCAAAGTTATCGCAGATTCCCGTATTTCGGTTAGTGTCCCGCAGCTCGAGCAGGCGCAGAGCCAGCAAACGCGCCCAGGCTGCCGTTAACTGCCGGGCCGCCTAGGTTTAAACCGGAAGAGCGAAAGGTCCCCTTCGGTCCCTCCCTCCTCTTTTCTATTGGTCCAGAGGGTGAACGTCTTCCAATGCTGGATCCTGATTGGTCTATATTTTCTCTTAGCCCTCCTCTACAGGCGGGAGGAAGCCCGGGACTCCAGGCGTGGATTCGAAACGGTCGTACCCTGCGGTCTTATAGGACGTAACCCGGAACTGTTTCCGCGTCGCCTTCAGGCGTCTTGGAAGGGGAGAAGAGGACTCTTAAGCCTTGGTAAGGCAGTTTGGATTTGTTGGGGGAAAGAAAAATAAAGGAGAAGATGACAGAAGTAGTTCGTGAAGATTTGAATGACCCTCCCGTTAGAACCCCAATGTCTTAACACGACTTAGTGCACACATCCTTTTCTCATTAACAAATATCCCATGTTCAGGTTTGGCCATCTCTTTGCATGTCTCTTTCATTGACATTGAACTAGTTTGTATTAGAAACAGAGTGGACAGTCATTTTTCTTACCTATTGGTGTGGTCATTCAACAAGCTCTTTACAGCCCCACCCCCCTAATTTCTTGTTAACCTTTATGTTCAAATTTTATCTTGGAAACCTCTTAACAACTTGGAGGATCTGTCTCCTGTCAATATTTCAAGTGGTATCTTGTATTCCACTCAATCCTTGTTTTTTTGATGGACCACTTCATCCTCCAGCCTTTTCTGGATCTGATTTAATAATCCTTGTGTTTACTTGAAATCCATTGAACCTTAACCAGGGCCTTCTAAACTACAGTATATGGAAAGAAATCCTATTCTTGCAAACCGGACTGCATCTTTAAAAAAAAAAATGTATGAGGGAAAATTTCAAACATATTAAAAAAATGTGTATAATGAAGCCCCAAGAACTCAATGCCTAGCTCCAACAATTATTAGCTTTTGGCCAATCTTGCTGCTTTTATATCACTATCCACGTAATTCCTCTTATATTAATTTGAAGCAAATATCAAGTGTCTGAAATCTATAAATATTTCAGTATGATTTCTTAAAAAATAAAGGGCTGTTTTTTAAAATTTACTTTTTGGCCATGTCTGCAGCATGCAGAAGTTCCCGGGCCTGGGACTGAATTTGCACCACAGTATTATTTTACAGCTAAAATATTTAATGTATTTGCTTAATATCGTCAAATATTCAGTTTAATTTTTACTTGTCTCATAAACTTTTTTCTTTACTGTGCATGTTTGACCCAGGATCCAACTGAATTCACATGTTGTGATTGGTTAATGTCTTTTAAGCTTCTCTTATTCTATAAGTTCCTCCAATTTTTCCCTTGCCATATTGTTGGTTGTAGGGAGTTCTCCTAATCTGAATTTTCACAAAGTGATGTAGCTTAACATGGTTTGCTTACCTTTTGGTAGTAATGTAACTTTTCCAAATGTTTTCCCTGACTAGGCCTAGCTGGTTTTATTAAACAGCATCTTTATGCATTCAAATATTGCTTTCACCAGGTTATATCTTCATGCTTAAGTTAGTCATTCCTTTATGATATCTTTGCTTACTTCACCCCTTTGTTGACATTTTCAGACTTCAACTGTAGTCCTCTTTTTTCTCTCATTTGCTGTAGGTGGAGGGTAGTTGAAGGAACAGCTGAGAATGAGATCTTCCAGTAGAGAATATAGAATGAAAAGAGAAGGCAGCCTGCTCTCTTCCTGAAACTCATCTGTTGAACTCTGGGAGACTACCCCATCCTAGTTCTGTACCTGCCTCCCTACTTCTGCATTTCAACTGTTGCTGATCCCCAAAGTATTGGCCCTTCCCCCCCTCCCCCTTGGAGAACTTGATAGGTTTGTTGCTTCCACTATTCCTTTTATGTGAGATAATTTCAAAATCTATAATTTCAATCCTTACCTCTCTCATGAGTATCTAAAGTCTATCTTATCTGCACACTAGAATGTCCACATGGATATCTTTTCACCTTTCCGAATGTAGCATATCTGAAATAGTATTCGTCTTTCCCCTCTGGACTCACCTTTGTGATTTCTGTATTCCTGTTGAAGGTATTATCCATTCCCCATGCTCTCACCCCTTAAGGGATGATCATTTTTTACTCTTTCTCATCCCTGTATATCTCATAAACATTGTTCTGTCATTTGTTCCCTTGAAAGTCTCATCTCTCTTCCATTTCCTTTGTACTACTCACCTCCATTTCCTTTTTTCTACTGATCACTAGTTCAGCCCTAACTACTTTGTTCTTGGATTCTTTCAGACACATTGAATAATACTGAAGGAGATGGGATAATGGCTCAGGCTGTAGGCTCTGGGGTTAGGTCATCTAGGTTCAAATTATGACTCCTCCACTCCCTAATCTTGTGACCTGGGCAAGTTATGTAGCCTCTCTTTGACTCGGTTTTCTCACTTTTATTTATTTATTTTTTATTTTTATTTTTTTTGTCTTTTTGCTTTATCTAGGGCCGCACCCGCGGCATATGGAGGTTCCCAGGCTAGCGGTCTAACAGGAGCTGTAGCTGCTGGCCTTCGCCACAGCCACAGCAACATGGGATCCGAGCCGCGTCAGCAACCCACACCACAGCTCACGGCAATGCCCGATCCTTAACCCACTGAGCAAGGCCAGGGATCGAACCTGCAACCTCATGGTTCCTAGTTGGATTCGGTAACCACTGAGCCACGACGGGAACTCCAGGTTTTCTCACTTTTAAAATGGAGATGAGGAATTCCCGTTGTGGCTCAGAAGGTTGAGAATCCGACTAGTATCCATGAGGATGGAAGTTTGATCCCTGGCCTCGCTCAGTGGGTTAAGGATTCGGTGTTGCTGTGAGCTGTGAAGTAGGTCGCAGACGCAGCTCAGATTTGGTGTTGCTGTGGCTGTGGTATAGGCCGGCAACTGCAGCTTCTAGCCTTTAGATGCAGTAACATGCCAATAATGGCAATCGGAAGTCTCTCCATATATCACCAAATATCCTTTGGGGGCATAATCATCCCTGATTGAGAACCAACTATTATAAATGAAGACTAAGATCAGACATGCCGAATTGTGGATGAGGTTTTCTTTATACCACTTTTCTTTGTATCTGGTGTATTTCTTAAAGATGTTTCCATTTTTAGAAAGAAAAGAATTAAGAACTGAGTAGAGTTTTTTGGTGTGGAAAGGGAAAAGATCAGAAAACTTCTGTGCCAACAGTTCAAGGAAAAGTAGGCAGAGTAAAGTCAGAAATTAGGTGACTTCAGAGAAAGTAGTTTCAACCTGAGGCTTGGACAGAAAAGGATCCTGATTTCTCAGGAGGTTGTGAGAAGTAACATTAATTTTTGAATGAAAAATCTGGGGAAGAATGAAAATAAGATATCTAGGAGAATACTTGACTCAAGGTATTGACTGAAGAGAAAGAAACGGGAACCCTGGGAGGAAAGATGCCCTGTGGGATAGAAGGTACCTTCAGCCCAAACTGGGCTTTTCTAGGACATATGACTATTTGGGGATATTCTTTGGACAAGAATTCATTTTTGTTAGTAAATCTTGATTAATCAAAGGTATTTGGGAGCTGAATTCCTGGTTTCTGACAGCTCACAGTGAGCTGATACGTGCAGGACTTGTATGTCTCAGATACCACAGAGCCCTCCAATGCATTGTGATATCTGTTCCTTGCTGTTAGCCTGAATAGTGCTGCTCATTTCTGGTTGCTGACTTGTGCTGAATATCTTAGAATTGAGGGCACTATGGCCCAGCCGCATGGTGGCTGGGAGATTCTGATGGGGGAAGAATTTGTTGAAAAAAAATTTTTTTTTCTTTTTTAGGGCCACATCTGCAGCATATGGAAGTTCCTAGGCTAGGGGTTGAATTAGAACCACATCTGCCAGCCTGTGCCACAGCCACAGTCATGGCAGCAACAGATCTGAGTCACTTCTGAGACCTACACCGTAGCTTGTGGCAACACTGGATCCTTACCCACTGAGGGAGGCCAGGGATCAAACCAGAATCCTCATGGATAGCAGTCAGGTTCGTTAACTGCTGAGCGACGACAGGAACTCCCTAATTATTTGATTTAGACTTCTGATCATTTGATATAGAACTTTTCTGCGTATACAGATCAAGTAAAACTTATTAGGTTCCACATCTGTTTCACTTCTAGGAGTACTATAATTAGCCAGTGGCATAGCTCTGCATGAATCAAACTATTTTGATTGCTGCTTTGGCTCTGCTGTCCGTTACCAGGCCCATGTTGCTTTTGGTATTTGGGTTCCACAACCTGGCCCCTGCCATCCTGGAGTCCAATTTCTTCCAGTGCATTTAGGTTTTCTAGTTGAGTGACTGCAGTTTCCACTGTAAGATCTGGCCTAGAAAGAAGAATGATCAAAGAGCTCTTCAAGGATCCTGGGGCTCCTCTCGTAAATTTCTTTCCCTAAGAATTAGTGAAAGGTATGACTTCTGAATTCCCTGATGCGAGTAAATAGGTCTTGAATGACAAACACACCCTAACTTTCTAATCTCCCAAAGCCTTTGAATTCCTTCCTCTACTCCCTTCTAACCCCCCAAACCACAACATTAAATGTAGAATATCTTCTTAGTGGGCCCATATTAATACACTTGGCCTGATCCAATTTTATGTTCCTTCCACCATTATCCCATACCCTGAGTATCCACTTCCACACATGTTCCCCCGATTTTTGCTTGTATAAATTAGAAAGCTCACCTACTTCTTTTGGAGTGTAGCTCATCTCCTCATGGGTCATACTTTGTACTACACCTTAGGGTTCCACTGGGACTTGAGTCTAATTATAGGTCTAAAAACAAAGAAGGGCTGTAGCGTGGGTCATGAGCAGAAGCACTATTATCTTGTGAGACAGCTTTGTCAGAAGACGCCATTATAGTTTCATGTAATGGAGTGTTAACCCCCTCACCTGGGGTGGAAACGCTGATACTATTGAGGGTGGGGATGGTGTGGCCAGCGGCTGTGGGAGGCTTCTGTCGTTGTGCTTAGGTAGGTCACTTTTGCTGGGGCAGGGGAAGTCAGTTTAGCTGGGGTTGGAGGGTTCTTCCACCAGCCAAGAAGACTCTTCAAAATTTAGAGGCCTGATGTCCCCTTATTTATCATTCCAATTTACAGGTCCCTTTGTTTTCTAATTAGTGCCTCTAACAGTGAGGCTGGGAGTTCAGTTTGCATTGTAATTCAGCCAGTCACACAATGCGGGTCCGTGTTTGCATTCAGCAGTTTCAGCCTTTCAGCTCTTCGAGGGCAGTACAAAAGATAAGGTCTCTTTCAGCCATACGGAGAAGCTTCGGTTATTTACGTGGTCCTTAAGCTGCAAATTCGAATCCCTAAACTAATCCTTTTCTTTTACCACATTCTCTAGTGACATTGGGAGCAACCGGCCAATCTTATTTGTTAGTTCTCCAGAAAAGTTTGAAAGTGTCTAGACATAGTCATCTAATCGTTGTTTCTTATAAGTGGTTGACAAAGAGTATTCAGTGGAGATTTTTTGCTTGTCTGTATTGCCAGATCTTGCCGTAGACTATCAGTTCTCTCTTTACTACTGTAAATAAAGTCCGTCGTTGGTATCTTTAAAACTAATCAAATTAGACAGCCAATTTTGGAAACTCCAGAACTGATTTAGAAAACTCATCTTTGAAATTCTGTTCCTCTAGAATCACTGGCAGATTTAATAGTATTCAATAGGATTCAGTAGGATTGATTGATCAGTTGAATTGGCTTGTGTGATTATCAACACCCAGAGATCCCACAATCTGCTGTCTGCAAGCTGAAGAACCAGGAAAGTCAGTGGGGGTAACTCAATCTGAGTCCAAAGGCCTGAGAACCAGGATCTTTGAAGCCTGTCCATGGCTCATGCAGAGAGCGATTTGCTGTTCTTTCACATTTTTGTTATGTTCAGGCCTTCAGTGGATTAGGTGATGCCCACCCTCATTGGTGAAAGCAATCAATCTTTACTCTGATTCAAATGCTTGTCTCTTCTGAAAACATCCGCACAGATGCTCCCAGAAATAACGTTTTACCAAATACCTGGGCACCCCTTAGCCCTAGTCAAGTAGACACACAAAATTAACCATCCTATCTCCCAATGCGCCCCTCCCCTGCTTTTAGTTTTACATTCCTAGTCTTATCTCCTGGGCTGTATAGTCGCATAATTACTGCCTACTTGCCATTTTTACTTGAATGTCTCACTTGGCTCTCAAATGTAATATGTACTAAGTAAATTGATCTCTGCTCTTCATGTCCCACGTCCAGGGTTCCTCAGTGAGTAATGAAACTTCTACCCAGTTGCTCATATCAAATACTTGGGAGTCTTTGATATTCACCCCTCTCTCCATCCAATAGTAGATCACTAATTTTCCACCCAAATATATCTCAGATGCTGCTGTTTTTCTCCATCTTTACTGCTAAAACTCTAGTACTAAACGCTAATCTCTCTAGCCTGGACCACTGCATTCACCTCCTAATCAGTGTTTTCACTTCTCTAAACTATTCTTCCCACAGCAACTAAAGTCTCTCTCTCTCTACCCTTGTCTCATTAAGCTCCAGCCCCATTTTTCCTTCATTTCCTTGAATAAACGTACCTATCAACTTGCCTTTGGACTTTTGCACACCTTTCCAATCCACTGTTCCATACTGAGCAGAATATTCATCCTCCTTTCAATTATTGCCACTATCCCCAGAGCTCTTCTGAGCACTTTGTTATTTTATTTTTTATACCCAGTACCCTCTTTGGATTATTCATAGGGCATGTCAAACTTTGTTCTTTTACTCGATTACTTATGTGTGCATTACACGAAGGTAGAAACCACGACCACCATGTTTGTCATTGTTTTCCCAGATCCTAGGACAGTGCCTGGTACCTAAAGGTGGGATCAGTCAATATTTGCTGGAGAAATGAAAGCCTTGAGGCAGTGAGTCTGCTTCTCTTTGAAATGAACTAGCTAGCAAGAGGAGCAACCTCATCCTGTGGCAGTCAACTGTTATCCACCAGGGAGTGCTGTCTGCAAGAGTAAGTATTTCAGCGGGATTAGATCTTCTGTAGGGTTTCCACTCTGCTGGTAGAGGAGGCTTTCCCTTCTAGTTGCCAGCTTTTTCACTTAAGAATTTAACTCTAAATCACACTGTAAACTGCTTATCTCAAAAGTATATGATTTGAGGGTGGGTATGTAAGTGTGAGGAGGGTGGGCAAGAGCATCAACTTTTTATATTCCTCTATTAAAATTTAGGACACCTATATATTATTTTGTACTTAGAAAATTAAATAGAAGTTCAGAGTTCCCGTCGTGGCTCAGCAGTTAACGAACCTGACTGGTATCCGTGAGGACGCAGGTTCGATCCCTTGTCTTGTTCAGTGGGTTAAGGATCCAGTGTTGCTGTGAACGGTGGTATAGGTCGCAGATGTGTCTCTGATCTGGCATTGCTGTGGCCCTGGCCTAGGCTGGTAGTTACAACTCTGATTGGACCCCTAGCCTGGGACCTCCCATATGCCGTGTGGGTAAGGCCCTAAAAGACAGACCAAAAAAATAAAAATAAAATAGAAAGAAAAAAATTAAATGGAAGTTAAAATATATTTAAAAAACAAGAAGTATAATTTGGTTGGGAAATAATCATGTTGCATGATTAGTTTCTGTACAGATTTTTAATGGTTCCAAGAGATTTGGCTTTAAGCATAAGATATTTCTTTGAGCAGACAGAGTCAAACTGATTTATTTCCTCACTTCTTGCTTTTCTTCCTAATCTTCTAAGAAATTTCTGTGCCATTATAGCTTCATTTTCTTTTGGTTTTGATATGCCTTATTCTGACTTGTGCTCTTCAAAGTCAGTACAGTTCTTTTTTCTTTAATTTATTTTCAATGTTGTTAGTTTCTGGTGTGTAGTAAAGTGATATATATATATATATATATATATATATATATATATATATATATATATGTTCTTTTTCATAGTCTTTCCCATTATGGTTTATTACAGGATATTGAAAATAGTTCCCTGTGCTGTACAGTGGGACTTTCGTATTTATTGATTCTATGTATAATAGTTTGCTAATCCCAAACTCCCAATCCATTCCACTCCCACCTGAAATCTGTTCTCCATGTCTGTGAGTCTCTTTCTGTGTTATAGATAAGTTCATTTGTGCCATATTTTAGATTCCACATGTAAGTGATGTCATAAGGTATTTGTCTTTTTCTGACTTACTTTACTTAGTATGATAATCTCTAGTTCTATCCATGTTGCTGCAGATAGTATTATTTCATTATTTTTTATGGCTGAGTAGTATTGCATTATATATATGTACCACATCTTTTTTAAAATTTTTACTATGATTGATTTACAATGTTCTGTCAATTTCTGCTATACAACAAAGTGACCCAGCCATATATATATATACATATATATATATATATATATACACATACATATATATATATATATATTCTTTTTCTCATGTTATCCTCTATCATGTTCCATCACAAGTGATTAGATATGTAATTCCCTGTGCTATACAGTAGGGTCTCATTGCCCATCCACTCCAAATGCAAGAATTTCAATCTACTAACCCCAGACTCCCAATCTATCCCACTACCTCCCTCTCACCCCTGGCAAACATGAGTCTGTCCTAAATGCCCATGATCTTTTCTGTTTTGTAGATAGATCATTTGTGCCATATTTTAGACTCCACATATAAGTGATATAATATGGAGTCTGTCTGTCTCTTTCCGACTTTCTTCACTCCGTATGAGAGTCTCTAGTTCCATCCATGTTGCTGCAAATGGCATTATTTTGTCCTTTTATGGCTGTGTAGTATTCCATTGCATATGTGTACCACATCTTTCTAGTCCATTCATCTGTTGATGGGCATTTAGATTGTTTCCATGTCTTGGCTATTGTAAATAGTGCTGTGATGAATATATGGGTGCATGTATCTTTTTCAATGAAATTTTTGTGTGGATATGCCCAGGAGTGGGATTGCTGGGTCATATGGTAGTTCTATATTTAGTTTTCTGAGGTATTTCCATACTGTTTTCCGTAGTGGTTGTACCAATTTACATTCCCACCAATAGTGTAGGAGGGTTCCCTTTTCTCCACACCCTCTCCAGCATTTGTTATTTGTTCACTTGTTAATGATGGCCACTCTAGCTGGTATGAAGTGGTATCCCATAGCAAGCCCCCAGGCAGGCCCACTGGCTTTTAATTTAGTGTTCACTCCATACACAAGTAAAGGGTCTCCTTTTGCTGCCTGTGCTATTAAACCATGGTCACCATGAGAAGCCCTTGTCACAGCTTGATAGAAGATAGTGTGTAAGGGGAACTCCCTCCCAAAGTCTCAGACAGGGAGAGACAGGGAGGGCAGGATTTCCCTCTGCCAAGCTGTCACAGTCTCACTCCCAGAACCCATCAGGGACAAACGAAGTATTTGCTTTTTCGTTCTCTCCCTCAACCCCCTCAATTTTCTCTTAGAGCTAGAAAAGTGGAGGGCATTAATTTTTTCCTTTCTCTGAATTCATGCACATCTTTCTTTTTTAAAATTTTATTGAAGTATAGTTGATTTACAGGGTTGTGATAATTTGTGCTGTACAACAAAGTGATTCATCATACGTATACACACATCCATTCTCTTTCATATTCTTTTCCCATCTTGATTATCACAGAGTATTGGGTAGAGTTCTCCGTGCTATACAGCAGGTCCCTGTTGGCCAATCATTCCACATACTTCAGTGTGCATATGCCAATCCCAAACCCCCAGTCCATCCTTTCCCCCCATCCCTGCAACCCGTCGCCTTGGGTAATAATACGTTTTCAAAGTCTTTGAACCTGTTTCTGTTCTGCAAGTAAGTTAGTTTGTATCCTTTTTTAGATTTAACATATGAGTGGTATCTTATGATGTTTATCTTTCACTGCATACACATCTTTCTAAGTAGAGTAGACTTAAACATCATAGTTTTTGGGGCATCCACTCTATACCATGAAGAAGTTTTCTCTGAGTTCCCCAGTTGTTGACTTGTTGAGAAGGAACTAAAGAGAGCTTTTTTGCCAATCCCGTTTCTTTTCTATTTTCTTTTCTTATCTTTCTTTCTTTTCTTTTTTCCTTTCACTTTTCTTCTTTTTCCCCTGAGGACAATTATCTAGCTTCTAAGGCTCTTGTCTTCTACCTGATTTTGAATATTGCCTCCTAAATTTGTTTTCATTGTGAGACAAAATCCCAGTTCACCCCTTGATAATAAAGTTGGTGCTGCAGAAGCCAAAAGTAAAATAAACTTTATTCTTTTGTACACTTTCTGCCAGTCTCAGAAGCCTTGGGATCAGTGTGTAGGACCTTGGTGGCTAGGCCATATCTACCTACCTTAGTCCCTATCAAGAAAGCTAAGATTCAGCCTAGAGTGCCAACTTTAAACCTTAAATATTCTTCTCCAGGCCAATAGAATGTCTCTTCTTTCTTTTTCCTCTGAAAAGTAACAGTGAGAAATTATCAGAGCTCTTAAGAAATTTAAATTTCCATAATAATATTTTACTGTAAAAATCACTAGCCATTACATTCTCCAGTGATATGTTGTGTTGCTCCCCTCCCTCTGCCTCTGTAACTGTTTCTCTAACCTCAATAACTAGGCAGGGAATTTTTTTCTCTCTCTGATAGGTGGTTAGGAATTGAATATGCTAATCTCTGCTCCTACCTGTAAAGCCAAACACTCATTTCAGGGCTCTCAAGGGGCTGTCATCAGTTACTTCAAAACCATAATAGTGTCTAATCCAGGTCTCAGAGACTCTCTCTCACTCTTGGCTGCCCCTCTTCCTCAAGGCTGACCACCTTCCATGCTTCAGTGTCTTGATCCAGGAGTAATTCGAACAACTCTTTTCCAAGCTCTTGGTCTTCTTGTGAACCCTCCTTTTAGAGGGCTTCTCTTGTGACATGATGATGATGATGATGATGATGCTGATGATGATGATGATGATGATTTTGCTTTTTAGGGCTGCAGTTGTGGCATATGGAGGTTACCAGGCTAGGGGTCTAATCAGAGCTATTGCTGCCAGCCTGTGCCAGAGCCACAGCAATGCCAGATCCGAGTCGTGTCTGTAACCTACACCACAGCTCACGGCAATGCTGGATTGTTAACCCACTGAGCGATGCCAGGGATCGAACTCGCAACCTCATGGTTCCTAGTCGGATTCATTAACCGCTGTGCCACGACGGGAACTCCACAAGATTATTTAAGATCAAGGGCTTTGGTATTATCATATTCACTTCTGTATTATTTAAATGAGTTAGTTTTAGCTCCATGAGAACCCTTGTTCAGTTTGATTTTAGGCACTTCCTGGAGTTCTTTGGCTATAGCTCTCAATATACTAATCGTAGTCATAAGCATCTAAAGAGCATTTTCTTGTAGTAGACACTATTCTAAACCATTTACATGCATCATCACATTTCATTGTCACAAGATACCTATGAGGGAGGCGGCAAGATGGCGGAGGAGTAAGAGTTCGCGCTCTCCCTCTCCCACAAATACATCAAAAAACGCATCTAAATATAAAACAAGTTGGACAAATCATCATCTGAATGCTGATCAATTTAAACCTCCAAAAACTGCAAGAAACCCCTGAAATAACTGGGTAGAACAAGTGAAGAAAAAAAAAAA
>PVHT020000113.1:6839174-6872587 GCA_004024745.2 Catagonus wagneri
ACAGGAAGTGTGGTAGGGAGTTTTGTGGGTAAATACACAGCTATACCCATCCGTATGTTTTCTCCAAACTTGGTACTCCAAACTCGCTTTCTGGCTAGTGATCCAAATATTTCTTCCTCTTTCTCCCCAGGACCCTCAGTGTATGACTCTCCTCTGTCATAGTCATTTATGATCTTTTTCCCCTTGAAAAAGGTAATGCCTAAAGCTGGGCGGGAAGCTGAGGTCCCTTTCACCTTCTCACCTGCTTTCCTGGGCTGTCCCATCTATCTCTCAGAGACGTGCAGCCCCAGGCAGTCAGATCACATGTGGAGGATGGGGCTCTGAGCCTGGTGACTCAGTTCTTGAGGATGGAGTGCCTCTGGAGTGAGCGGGAGAGCTATGGTAACGAGAAACCCTCTCATAGATGCTCAGTGACCCCAGCCTTGTTATACCTGAGTGCACTTCCTGTGGATGTGGACTTACACATCTCTTGTGTAGCAGACCAACAAATAGAAATACGACCACGGGAAGAGGCACTCGGGGGAGAGACAGGACACCGACGTGAGTATCTTTGGACAGATCTAACAATGCAGGGGGCCTCTGCCTGGCCTGAGCTCTAAGTAGGTGGAAATTCAGACAGGATGTACTGTCTCTTGGAAAGGTTGTAAGAGGACTCAGGTGGTTTGATGTGAAATTTATGATTCTGTGATTCTAATGGGATGCCTGAGGGCAGGTGATGAGATTAAAAAAAAAGCTAGAATCTCCTCCTGGGGCCTTCTGGGAACGGTCCCCAGGATGTTCCGGTTGCTTCTGCTGGGCGCATTCATGGTGCTCTTCATGAATGAGGGTGAGGCCTGGTGAGGGTGCACTTGTAGGGGTCAGATGGGTGGGCAGAGAATGTATGGGGAGGAAGAGAGGGATTTGGTGACTTGACTCTTGGGACTGGTGTGAAGTGGTTCAAGGAGAATTTTTCTTCTCTTCACAGGAGACAGAGTCCTGACATCGAAATGTACAGTGTAGTTCATTTGCAGTTCTTGGATAAATAATGCCACAATGAGAGGGGACATTTTTGAATCCTTTACACATTTCTCTCTACCCTCCCTGACTATACCTCACTCTCCTCACTCACTGTTCTTCTTTCAGCCCTCAGCCCTGGGTGTGAGGGGGGTGGTCCTTGGCTTCTTGAAGGGAGTCCTGACTCCTGGTGGAAGCCGGGAAAGGTGTCAGCATCCTTCTTGTGAGTTTTGTGCCACCTGAGTGTAAATGTTCACAGGTGGGGACTGCTTCTGCTGCAGAATCCCCCTCCTGAGAGCTCTGCACCTAAGTTTTACTCTTTCTTTAGGGTATCGATTTTGCAATGTTTGTGAGTTCTATGATGGATACACTTGCCTCAAGCCAGGAAAAGTCTGCTCGAAATTAAATCTACTTTTACCTACGGGTTGTACCACAGACCACTTTTACTATTATCATCGTCCTACGGGTAAGTGCAGGTTAGAAAGAGACATAAAACATCACCTCTTGTGCCCACAATCCATGGCCTCAAGATGTGGAGGCAGCCTGTTCCAGGGGAGGGTGGGAGGAGAGGGTTTCTCCATACACAGAGCTGGGGTGGAGGCTGTGTGCGAGGCAGATGTCTTTTGTCTGAGATGCAGACACAGCCTTGGAGCTTATTCCTGTGTACAGAAAAGTGTTAAAGTTCTGGAGGAAAGTCATTGCTTAGAAGATAGTGAGATTAAGCAAGATGGTCACATTTCCTTTTCTGTTCTTTTTAGGGAGATATTTCTACCGTTACTCAAAACTATCTTGTAGGTCTTGTCGAGCAGGAATGTTCCAAGTATTTCATGACTTACTGAGAGAAACATATTGCTGCCTTCAGGACAAATGTAATGATCCTGAAAAGACTTTGGATATTTTTAAAGTTCCCTAGATAACAATGCAAAGAAAGTATACATAAAGACAACAAATAAAATAATATTTTGAAATCATTCTCTCCTAGTAATCTTTGCCTCTACCCTACCCAGTGGCAACATCATCTTACCTTTACATTTTACTTACATTAACATCTTACATCTTATATTTTCCCAAAACCCTGACCCCACCGCTCTGTTCCAGTAGATCTAACTATGGAAGCTCTGTCTTTCTCATGTCATTGCTTCCATTAACAAAGTGCAAAGCCATAGGCCACAAAAAGCCATGTCTCCCTTCTGGGTGGATCCTCTTCCCTTTGCTACCTGTATCTCCTGTCCTTCACTACTTGTCCTCAAGTTCTATTGCTAAACGTGGCCCAATTCAGAGTTCTAAAGTTTCTGGCAAAGGGGGAAAAGTGCTTTTCTGATGGAGCTTCTGAGAGAAGATGAGGAGAAAGCAGTCTGGATAAAATTAGGGCCAAGAAGTCCCAAAAGATTTTGGAAAATTTGGGAGGAGAGTAGAAGTGGTAGTTGGTGGGGGCTGGTATTAAGCAGGGGCTAGAGACAGTAAGGGTGAAATCAGAGAGTACTCACTTCTGTGACAGGAACAGGTAGTGTACTAGATGTGAGAGTCTTAGTGCCTGCCACCATTTTTTTGGAAACCTTAAAAAAATTTACCAAGCACAGCTACTTCTGACCTTGTAGCCCTAGGTCACCATGTTTCTAATCATCTTATTCTTGGGTCAAAGCCAAGTGTATCAGGATGGGCAGTTGGCTGAGTGTTGGCCAATTACCCTGTCTCCTGGCATGTGAGGAATGCTCTACTACCCAGGCCTCAAAAACATTTAAATATTACCCTGCATTCAGTGCACTCACTGATAGAATACTCAGGAGTTTTCATTTATTGGCACAGCCCTGCAACAGCAAATGTTAAGGAGATATGAACTTCAGATCTTCAATGTAGTTTTCCTAATGAAAATGATAAGCCATGAAATGGCAAAAATCAATCCCAAATTATTATTCACTGACTTTAGGTTAAAATGTTTTACCATATTGATATTCCTATGTGTTAGAAAATACAGACAATATTATTTTTTTGCCATAGATTTATATACACATATATATTATTCTAGATTTTGTAGTATTCCTCCTGACATCCAGGTTATGAGTTTCTATCTTTTTATTTACCTAAATAGAATTTTTTTTTTTTTGCCTTTTAGGGCCACACTCATGGCATATGGAGTTTCTCAGGCTAGGGATCAAATTAGAGCTGTAGCTACTGGCCTATACCACAGCCACAGCCACTCAGGATCCGAGCCGTGTCTGCGACCTACAGCATAGCTCACGGCAACGCCGGATCCTCAACCTACTGAGCAAGGCCAGGGATCGAACCTGCATCTTCATGGATACTAGTTGGATTCGTTTCTGCTGCACCACAACAGAAACTCCAAAAAATATTTTAATATATAAATTAATTTTAAAATATTTTCAATATATGTATTCTGGAATTTCCCCCAAATTGTGTCATGTTATAATGAGTATTATACTTTAACCACTTTCAAAGTAGAAAATATGGTAGATTCTTCCATTCTGGGTTGTTTGATTAGTTTACATGACTGGAATGGTTCCAAATATGGTATGATAATTCATGGGGGACTTCCGGTGATGTGTGGTTAGTGTCTAGAATGGTCCCAAGTAAGTCAAACTGGAAACAAAGCGGACGCTTCAAATTGAAAAAGAGACATAATGTGAGGAAGGTTACTGGGAGCGGGAAGAACAGGGGTACACACTGTGTGATACAGACAGATGGAGACAACTATCACCCACAGAGCTAAGCTCGAAGTGAAAATTCATAAAACCCTGTGGTGTAGGCCCACACCACCCTAGAGTTTCATCCTATCCAGACTGACCCTCCAGGTCTAATCCTCCTGAGCCTGTCCTAGATGTTTCCTGTCTTGGAGTTCCATGAGATTCTGACTCCCACATTGCCCCATCTTACAATACTCTGTCACACCCTAATTTTCATGGTCCAATTATTGTGCAGTTCCATTCTTTACGTTTTACAGAGTAAAGAACAAGTATACAAAAACCAAGTGGGAGGTAGAGGGGACAACAAGGCAGGCCAGACCCTGAGAAAGTGCAGTAGTTCTGGATTCAGGTTCAGAAATCTCTTCCAAGCCAAAGATCCTTTAGTTGGAGGTGGATTTAAGCTGACAAAATTGATCAAAGAAGATAATCCATCATACAGAACTTTAAATCTAAGGGTTAGTAGTATTCAGAAAAATAGAGTTCCTTTTGTATGAACGTGTGTAAAATCATAGATTTCCAATAGAAATGTGTTCATTATTGAAATATTATCAGAAAATGACATTTCAAAACTTCTGTTTGCAAGTTTTATACAAGTTGTAATTGTATTGGCATCCAGGAACCTGACTCTAAAATCTCCAGTAGGCTCTATGTGGAAACATTATTTGATCTGGGACTCCTTATTTGACCTCAGGTTTTAGTGGACTGTGTGGGCTCTGAAACAACTGCTGAATGTTTCAAAATGTGCCCTGTGAGTATTTAAGCTGTGTGTGAGGATGGCCTGATTTATGCTGGTAAAGTGCTGCTGATGGTGACAAAACTAGAACACAGAAAAATTATTTGGGAGTTTCTGTTGTGGCACAGCAGAAACGAATCCGACTAGGAACCATGAGGTTGCAGGTTCGATCCGGCATTCGATCCAGTGGGTTAAGGATCCGGCGTTGCCATGAGCTGTGGTGTAGGTCGCAGAGGTGGCTCGGATCTGGCTTGCTGTGGCTGTGGCATAGGCCGGCAGCTGTAGCTCAGATTCGACCCCTAGCCTGGGAACCACCATATGTCATGGGTGCAGCCCTAAAAAAAAAAAAAAAAATTATTTGTACTCTTTCAGCCACTTGGGTATATATTTATTTGTCATCTGTTGTGTATTCACTGGGGCAGGGAAACCTGCCTACTGGCCCTCGGGCAGAGGTAACAGCCACCAGGGAGGATACACCCCTCTCTATGTAAAATAAACAATGAAAATCTACTGTATAGCACAGAGAACTGTATTCAATATCTTGTAATAACCTGTAATGAGAAAGAATCTGAAAAAGGATAAATATGCATATATAGAACTGAATCAACTTACTGTACCCCTGAAACATGTTCAATCAACTATACTTCAGTTTTTATAAAAGGGATGAAGCTAGGAAATGTCCCCTGGTCCTTTCCCCATCACCAGCATAAGAATCTTGGTACAGATTGTTAGAGTTTGACGGTAGTGAGGAGTGTATCAGTTTGGAGTGAGGTAGTGATAGAAGAGCATGAGCAAGGGTAGTTGGTGACTGAGTAGAGGGAGGGTGTGTCCCCTGGCCCACTGTTGGTTGTTAGAGTTCAAGCCATGTGAGGCAGGCAGATCATGTGGACGATAGCAGTGGCAGTCTAGTGAAAAGTAATAGAATTTGAGTGGGTGAGTGGTAACCCAGAAAAGGATTAGGGGCCTGTGAATTATGAGGAGGATGTCTGTGCGTGGGATAGAAATGGCAGTGATCAGAAGTGGAACGTTGGAGCCTAAGTGGGGTAAGGTGATGGCAGTGGGAGTTTGGTTTTGTGCAGTGGGACTGACAAAATAAAAAATATATTGAAAATAATGTTTTTTTTAAAAAATTATTGTAGTTTTTCACTATTGTAGAAGAACTTATAAATATGGAAAGAGAAAATACTAGAATGAATTGCATATGTAAGTGTGTGTTTGTATGTGTGTATATATACACATACATTCTCTGTCTTTGACCATGGAAAGGGCTAAGGAGCAGTGATACCCTAATAGCAATGTGCATACCTAATACCCAGATTTTGGTTTCTAAATTTCTTTTCCCACTAAATAGAAGTAGGACTCCTTGGAGAGAAAGTACAAAAGGCCTGGAACCTGGAATATTTGGCTGTGCCAGATTAAGGAAATATTCTAAAAATGCTGGAGAATGTTGGAAACACACAGAATCAAGCTTGAAGGGATGCTCACTGGCCAAATCTGAATATCAAAATATGTGTCATAGCATCAAAATAGAATCCACTGAATGAAATAGGAATTATGTTACATTTATATAATCAAGTATATAAGGGGGGAGAAGAGAAAGATTTTCCTTAGTAGAATGTCAATGATAAACATATAAGAAGTGTTTGGTTTGAAAAATCACCAGCTGGTAACAATCGTGGTAAGAATTAATACAGTTGAGAAATACTATTGAATGCTAAAACTAGGTAGTGAAAGTGGGAAGATAATGTATTGTTCATACAGTCTCAAAGAATTTTCCTACCAATAGTTATTAATTACAGAGAAAAAATGAGTAACTTTATAGAACAGAAATAATTTTAATTACCATCACTTAACCTCACTAATAATGGGATGAAACAAAATCATGTGCTATGATAGGATACATGAGGAAAATACATCACTTCTGTGATAATCCTGCCAAAGCCTTGTAGTGTAAATCTAATCATGGATAAACGTTGGACTGTCCTAATTAGAGGTTTGGAATCTGTGAATCTCAAAATCTAGTTCTACTCCCTGTTCACTGAATATACCCAATGAATATTCACTAAGTATGTGAGAGTGGATTGGCACTTGGCTAGATGAATAGAATACACAGAGAAATGTCTGTAATTGCAAAGTTCTTATATTTCAAATTTCTGCTAGTTGCTAGGTGAAGGGGGTTATGCCATACATAAAGAGGGAACAGATCCCTTCCCAAAAGGCATTTGAAGCCAGCAAGGAACTGAAACCAACGAAATGAAAAGTGGAATGTTGGCGCCCAAGTAGGGTAAGGTGGTGGCAATGGGAGTCTGTATGCAAATAAGGACTCTTGGGAGCTTATGCATGGGAAAGCTCTGAGATTCCCCCAATGTTTATCTGCACTCTCTTTCTTTTGCTGCATTGTATACTTTGTCTTTAAGTAAAAGTTGTACTCGGTATGTTATTTTTTAATTTTTAAATTAAAGTATAGTTGATTTACAGTGTTGTGCCAATTTCTGCTGTACAGCAAAGTGGTCCAGTCATATGTATACTTACATTCCTTTTCTCATATCATCCCCTATCATGTTCTGTCCTGAGAGATTTGACACAGTTCCCTGTGCTATACAGCAGGACCTCATTGTTTATCCATTCTAAATGTAATAGTTTGCCCCTACCAACCCCAAACTCCCTGTCCATCCCACTCCCTTCTCCTCCCCCTTGGCAACCACAAGTCTGTTCTCCGTGTCTGTGAGTTCGTTTCTATAGACAGGTTCATTTGTGCCACATTTTAGATTCCACATATAAATATGTTAGTCTTTTGCTTTCTGACTTACTTCACTTAGTATGAGAATCTCTAGTTGCATCCATGTTGCTGCAAATGGCATCATTTCGTTCTTTTTTATGGCTGAGTAGTATTCAGTTGTGTATATGTACCACATGTTCATAACCTTTTCATCTGTCGATGGACATTTAGGTGTTTTCCATGCTATTGTGAATAGTCCTGCTATGAACATATGGGTGCATGTATCTTTTTAAGCTGTAGACTTGTTTGTGTATATGCTGATATTAAAAAAATGTACTTTTGTCATGAGTGGGATTGCTGGATCATACAGTAGTTCTATAATTTTCTGAGGAACCGCCATACTTTTTTCCATAGTGGTTGTACCAGTTTACATTCCCACACCCTCTCCAGCATTTGTTACTTGTAGACTTATTAATGATAGCCATTCTGACTGGTGTGGGGTGGTACCTCATTGTAGTTTTGATTTGAATTTATCTAATAATTAGTGATTTTTTTTTTCATGTGCCTGCTGGCCATCTATATGTCTTCTTTGGAGAAATGTTTACTTAGGTCTTCTGCCCATTTTTTGATTGGGTTTTTGTTGTTGAGTTGTATGAGTTGTTTTAAGTTTTTCATAAATTAAGCCCTTGTCAGTTGCATCATTTGCAATTATTTTCTCCCAGTCTGTAGGTCGTCTTCTTTTTTATGGTTTTCTTTGCTGTGCAAAAGCTTGTGAGTTTGATTAGGTCCCATTTGTTTATTTTCGTTTTTATTTCCATTGCCTTGGGAAACTGACGTAAGAAAACATTTGCATGGCTGATGTCAGAGAATATTTTGCCTATGTTCTCTTATAGGGGTTTGATGGTGTCTTATGTTTAAGTCTTTAAGCCATTTTGAGTTTATTTTTGTGCATGGTATGAAGGTGTGTTCTTGTTTCATTGATTTACCTGCAGCTATCCAGTTTTCCCAGCACCACTTGCTGTCTTTTCCCCATTTTGTTTTCTTGCCTCCTCTGCTGAAGATTAATTGACCATAGGTGTCTGGGTTTATTTCTGTTCCATTGATCTGTATGTCTGTTTTGGTACCAGTACCACACTGTCTTGATTACTGTAGCTTTATAATATTGTCTATAGTCTGGGACAATTATACCTCCTGTTTCCCCCTGCCCCCCAACAGGATTGCTTTGACAATTCTGGGTCTTTTATGGTTCCATATAAATTTTTGGATTATTTGTTCTAGTTCTGTGAAAAATCATGGGTAATTTGATATGGATCCCATTAAATCTGTAGATTGCTTTGGGTAGTATGGCCATTTTAACAGTATTAATTTTTCCAAGCCAGGAACATTGGATATCTTTTCATTTCTTTGAATCCTCTTTAATTTCCTTGATTAATGTTTTATAGTTCTCGGCATATAAGTTTTTCACCTCCCTGGTCAGGTTTATTCCTAGGTGTTTAATTTTTTTTGGGGGGGATGTGATTTTAAAAGATACTGATTTTTTATATTTCTTTTCTAACACTTCATTATTAGGATACAAAAATGCAACCGATTGCCGAATATTAATCCTGTATCCTGCTACTTTGCTAAATCCATTGATCAAACCTAGTAGTTTTTGTGTGGAATCCTTAGGGTTTTCTATGTATAGTATCATGTTATCTGCATATAGTGACAGTTTTACCTCTTCTCTTCCAATTTGCATGCCTTTTATTTCTTTTGTTTGCCTGATTGCTATGGCTAGACTTTCAATACTGTGTTGATTAAAAGAATGGTAAGAATGGCATCTTTGTCTTGTTCCAGATTTTAGCAGGAAGGCTTTCAGCTTTTCTCCATTGAGTATTAGATTGTCTATGGGTTTGTCATAAATGGCTTTTATTATGTTAAGATGTGTTCCCTCTATACACTTGGTAAGAGTTTTTATCATGAATTGACGTTGGATTTTGTCAAATGTGTTTTCTGCATATATTGAGACGGTCATGTGGTTTTTGACTTTTGTTAATGTGTCGTATCAAATTGATTGATTTGCAGATGTTGAACCATCCTTGAACTTGAGATGAATCCTACTGGGTTGCAGTGTATGATCTTTTTTATTTGTTGTTGGATTCAGATGGCTAAAATTTTGTTGAGAATTTTTGCTTTTATATTTATCAACAATCTCAGCCTATAATGTTCTTTTTTTGTAGTATCTTTGTCTGGTTTTGGTATTAGGGTGATGGTGACTTCACAGAATGTTTTTGGGAGTGTTCCTTCTTCCCTATTCTTTTGGAAAAGTTTAAGAAGGATGGGTATAAGTTCTTCTTTGTATGTTTGGTAGAATTCACCTGTGAAACCATCTGGTCCTGGACTTTTGTTTGTAGGGAATGTTTTTATTACATATTCAATTTCATTTCTAGTGATCAGTCTTCTCAGATTATCTATTTCTTCTTGATTCAGTTTTGGTGGACTGTATGTCTCTAGAGAGTTGTCCATTTCTTCTAGGTTGTCAAATTTGTTGGCATCTAATTGTTCATAGTATTCTCTGATGGTTTTTTGTATTTCTGCAGTATCAGTTGAGATTTCTCCTTTTTCATTTCTTATTTTGTTTGGGTTCTCTCTTCTTCTTGGTGAGTCTGACCAGAGGTTTATCAATTTTGTTTATCCTTTCAAAGAACCAGCTCTCTGACTGATTTTTTTCTATTTTTTAATCTCTGTTTTATTGGTTTCCTCTCTGATCTTTATGATTTCCTTCCTTTTGCTGACTTTATGTTTTGTTTGTTCTTCTTTTTCTAATTCTTTTAGGTGGTAGGTTAGGTTGTTGATTTGAGATTTTTCTTCTTTTTTGAAGAAGGCATGTATTGCTGTGAACATACCTCTAAGGACTGCTTTCGCAGCATCCCATAGATTTTGAATGGTTGTGTTACTCATTGTGTTCTATGAGTAATTATGCTCCATTAGGGATAAGTATGTTCTAAGAAGCCTGGTGAGTTCTTTCAAATATCTAAACTTGGGGAATCTTTGTAAAACCTCAAAGAAATACTCAGTAAATTCCAAGAAATAGAAATAATATAAGCAATATTCATTTATCATGTGTAGTAAACTAGAAGCTAACCACAAAACCAGAAAGATAGCACAACTAGGAAATATTAGAAACATGTTATCATGCAACTCTTATGTCAAAAGGGAAATCCAAAATAAAAAAAATGCAGAATTTTTTTTTTAAGGACACACCCCTAACATATGGATCTATCCTGGGCCAGTGATGGAATCTGAGCTGCTGTTGCATTTGGATTCTTAACCCACTGCCCCACAGTGAGAACTCTGCAAAAACTTGGAATTTCTTAACAGCAAGCTTGAAAAACATGACGTGTCAGAAAACTGTGGAATACAGCAAAAGCATTTACCAGAGGAAAAATCAAAGCATTAAATACACAGAAAAATGAAAAAAGAAAATAAATGAATTAAGCACTCAACCCAAAAATAGCAGAACAGGAAAAACAAAATAAACAGTGAAAAGGAAAGAACTAGCAATAAATGTAGAAATCTAAGAGGTTGGGTTTTAGTTTTGTATGGCTGTGTTACTTTTTCTAATTGATTTAGTGGCTTAAAAACACATGCATTTCTTATCTCACAGTTTATAGAGGTCAGAAATCCAGGCACAGCTTAGCTGGGTTCTCAGCTCAGGATCTCTCAAGGCTGCAGTCAAATGTAGGCCAGGCCATGTTCTCATCTGGAGACCTTATTGAGGAAGACTCTACTTCCAAGTCCCCAACGGTTGCTGATAGACTTAATCTCATTGCAGTGTAGGACTGAGGTCCCTACTTTATTTCTGGCTATTAGCTAGGGCCTGTTTGATTTATAGAGGCTGTCCACAGTGCCCTGCCATGTGGCCATCCCCACTGGCAATTCACAACATCACTGCTTCTTCAAGTCCAGTGAGAGAATCTCTTTTCAGTCTGCAAAGACTGAGTTTCATACAATGTAACATCATAATATGAGTGACATCCCATTGCCTTTGCAATATTCTGTTGATTAGAATCAAGTCACAAATTCTGTCCACACACTATGGGGTGGTTACCCAAGAATGTGACTCACTGGGTGTATCCCATACCTTGGGATGTCTGTCACAGGTGGAAAACAGAAAAAAAATATAACTAATGAATTAAAATAGGGAATCACAGGTTAACATATTTTTAAAAAGAGACTTCACAAATATAAAAAATTAGATATTGCAAAGGATAAATAAACATCTAAATCGAAATTTTTAAAATATTTACTTTAAATTTCAAAACTAATTTGTGTAATTCTACACAAATGAATATAAGCAAAGACTTGAAATAGGTAATTTTTGAGGAAAATAGAATTTTTACCCAAACTGACCTAAGCAGGGTTAGGAAGTCTACACAAACTGATTTATATCAAAGAAATAGAGAAAATTATAAAAGAGCTCCCATCACCTTCCAAAGAAACATTAGACTTGTACAGTTTCACAGAAAAATTCCAAAAACTCTTTAAAGATTAGATGATCCTCATGCTGCTTATGCTTATGCTTGTACTGTAGGTAAGCAAAGGAAACTTTTGTTTTTAAGCGAAGTAATATTAATATCTAAACCCAATTGAGTTTATATAATACAGAACATTTATAAAAATCTCACTTATAAAAACATATCAATTCAAAAATCTTTAACAAAATATAAGCAGATTTCAAAGGCCAATGAACAAATAATATATAATGTATCATTTAGCTTTTCTTTTTTTTGAGTTACAAACCACTTAAAAACACAACCTTGTTAATTAACTATACTTCAATAAAACTTAAAAAAGTAAAAAAGAAAAGGAAAAACTCAGTAGCTTAAAATAATAACATTTATTTCCTGTGTCTGAAAAATTCAGATGATTCAGATGTCCTTGGGTGGGCAGCTCTGATATCTCAGCCGAACCTATTCACACCTCTTAGGGTAGCTGGATATTGGTTGGTGTAGGCTGGCCTTAGCTAGGGTGACTCATCTGCTCTGTATACTTATCCTCTCCTGGGACCAATGCACTAGCTTAGACATGTCTTATTCATGGCAAAGGCAGAAGCATAATAGAGCAAGAACCAAGCCCATTTTAAAACTCTGAATTTAAAGTTGGCTGATACCACAATGGCCAAAAGCAAGTCACATGGCCAAGCCTAAAATTAGGAGACGGGGCAGGTTATCTCACCTCGCAATGGGAGGACAACGCAAAATTATAACTCAAGGTAGACAAAAGGAGGGATGAATAATTGGGGCAAATGATGCAGTATGCTGTACCTCATGGCTGAATATTATTCCAGTTATGCCAAAGTGGTTCAGTGTTAAAAATATCAATTAATATAATATTATAATAACTGGGAAAAATCAGATGACCATCCCCAAAGAAAACAAGAAGTCATTTGACAAAATTTAACACCTGTTTATGTGAAAAATCCCCCAGTAAAGGGGGAATTGATGAATATGTCTTTAACATGATAAAATGATGTTCACCTCAGTCCCAAAGCCACTATTTTATGTAATAGGGAAACATTAGATGGTTTCATGCTAAAATAAGAAATAAGACAAAGGCAACTAATTAATATGCAATTAGACAACAGAAAGCAATTAGAGGGCTTAGAATTTGAAAGGAGGCAAAACTTTTATTTTTCAAATGAGAGTATATATCTGGTGAAGCCAAAAGAATCAGTAGAAAAAACAAGATATAAAGAGAATTTATTAAAGTAGTAGGACTTTATTTAGCCTTTGTGTCTATCATAACAACTTGGACTGCAAAATGGAATCTTATACACAATAGAAAATATCCATACAAAGAAAACTATAAAACCCTCCTGAAAGATACACTAGTTAGCTTGAAGAAATACCAGTAAAAGCATACCATCATTTTTTTTTTGGCTGTCCTGCAGCATATGGGATTCCCAGGCAAGGGATCAGATCCGAGCCGCAATTGCGACGTATATCACAGCCAGACCTTTAATCCACTGTGCTGAGCTGGGAATTAAACCTGTGTGCTAATGCTCCCAAGACATTGCTGTTCCCTTTGCACTGCAGTGGGAACTCCCATACTGTTACTTTTTACCCTAGAGTTAGAGGAGTTGAGTAAAAAGATCAATGAGAAGAATAAACAAACAAGAAATGCCAAGAAAATGTTAAAGAAGAGAATGAGAGAGGGCAAGCGATTACAAATATTGAAATCCACTACAAAGCCTCTTACAGTTAAAACAATACTAAAGTAACGTTCCCTCTGTTTCTTGCTATGTTGTAACCCTCAAATATAGCTAACAGTTCTAAATTCTGTCACCATATATCTGTTTTACTTGTGTGTGTGTGTGTGTGTGTGCGTGTTTTCTGGCCACATCAATGGCGTATGGTAGTTCCCATTCCTGGGCCAGGGATGGAATTCGAGCCACGGCTGTGATCTTTGCCACCCCTGTGGCAATGTTGGATCCTTAACCCACACTGTCTTCTTTTCGTTTGTTCGTTTGTTTTTTGGTTTTTTAAAGTTGGTTCATTTGTTTTTTATTTATTTTATTAAAGTATAGTTGATTTACAATGTTGTGCCAATTTCTGCTGTTTAGCAAAGTGACCTCGTCATACATATATAAATATACATTCCTTTTCTGGTATTATCTCCCATCACAGTCTATCCTAAGAGATTCGATACAGTTCCCTGTGCTGTACAGTAGAACCTCATTGCTTATCCATTCTAAATATAATAGTTTACATCTACTAACCCCAAACTCCCTGTCCATCCCACTCCCTCTCCCCACCCCCTTGGCAACCACAAATCTTTTCTCTATGTCTGTGAGTATGCTTCTGTTTTGCAATTAGAGATTCTCATATTAAGTGAAGTAAGTCAGAAAGAGAAAGACAACTTATGATGTCACTTACATGTGGAATCTAAAATATGGCAGAAATAAACTATGTTACTTGTTTTCAAAGTTTAGGTAAATGAAATTGTATAAATGAAATGAACTGAACTCTTTCCTGCCTGGCTCCTTTTGCTCATTTGTATGTCTTTAATAATTATCTATGTTACCACATGTAATGATAGTTTGGCATTTCTATTGTGGTGTGGTGCTCTGTTGTACCACACTATCTTTCCTACTGGTGATGAAGTGTTGTGTTGTTCCTAGTTTTTAGGAATAAAGCAGTCATGAACATTGTTTTTCAATTCTTTTATTAGAAAATAGACATTAATTTAAAAATTGACATTGTGTGTTATTTGTTTAAAGGAAGCAGAAGAACTCTATAAGGTGCTCTAAGGTCATCAAAAACAATGATTAAAGCAATTTCCTAGTCTGATCCAGGATTAACATGGATGGGAAAACAGTTAAAGGGTTCAAGAAGAAGTTTGGGATGTTAAACGAAATGCTTTCTGGAGAAGTAGCAGACTATGAAACTATGAAATAATTGTTTATACTTTTTAAAGATTAAAATATAGCACTGGGTCCTTCATACGGGAATCCATTTGGAAATGTGACCTCCCAAAATACACATTGGTCCCCCAGTGAGCTAATTTCTATTAAAGGTAGAAGTGCTTTCTAAGGACTTTGGAAGTCCAGACAGCTTGTTCAATTGCCCAGAGTGATATGGGGAGAAAAAACAAGTCTTTAGAATGGGAAGGATTAGAGCTGTAATAGTGATTTAAGATTGTGCAATTTATGCTAATTCTGTCATCTCTCCCTTGGCCTCTGTTTATTCCTCTGAGCAGTCTTATAAACATCTTTTTAGGGACCTATTCATTCATTTTGCTACCTAAGGTAGAACTGCTGAGTCACAGGATGAACCTCTAATGAGATTGAGAAGATAATTTTTTCAAACTGTATAGGCTCAGCAGCAACATTTTTTCAGATACTTATTGATCTTTTAGGAATTATTTTTTGTGAAGAACCTATTCAAGCCTTTGCCCATTTTTTTTGGCGGGGGGGGGGCTTTTCAGGGCCGCACCCGTGGCATATGGAGGTTCCCAGGCTAGGGGTTAAATCGGAGCTATGGATGCTGGCTTACACTACAGCCACAGCAATGCCATATCCGAGCCACGTCTGTGACCTACACCACAGCTCATGGCAACACTGGATATTTAGCCCACTGCACAAGACCAGGGATCAAACCTGTGTCCTCATGGATGCTAGTCAAATTCGTTCCCGCTGAGCCACAACAGGAATTCCTGCCCATTTTTTGTTGGGTAGCTTGTCATTATCAACTTGATTTTTAATTTTTATTGATATATTAATTGATATATAACAATGTGTAAGTTTAAGATTAAAATGAGTTGATTTGATACACTTATATTTTACATTATGATTACCATTGTAGCATTAGCTAATATCTCTATCATGTCACATAATTATCACTTATTTTTTGTGATGGGAAAAATTAAGATCTAGTTTCTTAGCAATGTTGAAGTTTATAGTACAGTACTCTCTGTAATCACTATTTTGTGCATTAGTGATTTACCTGGGACTTATTTATCTGCTGGTTGCAAGTTTGTACCCTTAAACAACATTTCCCCTATTCCCCCACCCTGAAGCCGCTGATAAGCACCATTTTGCTCTCTATTCTTTCTAGCTTGGCTTTTTAGATTCCACTTACAGCTGAGATCATACAGTATTTGTCTTCGTCTGGCTTCGTTTTGCATAATGTCCTCAAGTTTCATTCTTGTTATTGCAAACGGCAGAATTTCCTTCTTTCTCATAGCTGAATAATATTCCATTGCATATAGATCATCTCTATATCTTAGCTATTATAAATAATGCTGCAGTAACATGGGAGTGTACATATATTTTGCTTTTGTTGCTCGTGATTTTGGTGTCACATCTAAAAAACTGTCAAGAAGTTTCCTGTTTTCTTCTAGGAGTTTGATGGTTGAAGAAACTTTTTTCCCTATTGAGTGTTTTTGGCTCCCCTGTCAAATATCAGTTGCTCATAAACGTGGGGGTTTATTTCTAGGCCCTCTATTCTATTTCACTGATCACGTGGAGGCCCAGCTGGAGCTCAATGCCCACCCTCCAAGCTAGCAGCTCAGTCATCACCGCCCTGTGCCCAACCAGCCACCATTGCCGTGAGGAATTGTCTGACCTCATTTTTTATTTTATTATTTGAGTCTCTCTTTTTTTCTTAGTCTATATGGTTTTTCAATTTTGTTTATCTTTTAAAAAAATCAGATCTTGGTTTTGTTTCTCTCTTTTTTTCTTAGTCTATATGGTTTTTCAATTTTGTTTATCTTTTAAAAAAATCAGATCTTGGTTTTGTTTAAAAAAATTCCTTTTTGGTTTCTATTGCATTTATTTTCCTTCTGATCTTTGTGATTTCTTTGCTTCTGCTAACTTTGGACTTAGTTTGTTCTTTTTTTTTTTTCAGTTTATTAAGGTATAAGTTAGGTTTGTTTATTTGAGATCTTTCTATTTTCTTCTGTTTTTTTTTTGTTTGTTTGTTTGAGTTTTGGCTGCTCCTGTGTGTGTGTGGCACAGGATTGGGGGCAGTGTATGTGAAAGTTCCTAGACCAGGGTCTGAAACCATACCACAGCAGTGGCAACTCTGGATCCTTAACCTGCTGAGTCACCGGGGAACTCTGAGATCTTTCTAGTTTCTTAGTATATGCATTTATCACTATAAATTTGCCTCTTAGAACTGCTTTTGCAGTACTCCATAGTTTTTTTGCTTTTTCAAGACGTTATTTCTTTTTTGACTTCTTGAGTCACTGGTTGTTCTGAAGTGTGTTAATTTACACATGTTTGTAGATCTTCCATTTTCCTCTTATTCCTGTTTCTAGTTTCATACAATTGTGGTTTTAAAAAAGTACTTGGTATCATTTCAGTATTTAAAAATTTGCTAAGACATTTCGTGTCTAAACAGTCTGTCTGGATTATCTCTCTAGATGAACTATCTATTGCTGAAAGTAGGGCATTGAAGTCCCCTACTACTATTGTATCATGGTCTGTTTCTTTTTCAGTCTTTTTTAGTTTAGTCTTCTCTTTTAGTTAGTATTCGCTTAATATATTTAGGTATTTCTAAGTTGAATTTGTGTATTTTTATGATTGTTATATCTTCTTGATGCATTGGCCACTTTTTCATTATATATTAACCTTGTCTCTTGTTACTGTTTGTGGTCCTCTAATGTCTGCCTTGTGTGATGTAAGTATTGCTGCCACAGCTTTCTTTTGGTTTCCACTTGAAGAGATTACCTTTTTCCATCTCTTCACTTCAAACTTAATATTTGTCCTTAAAACTGAAGTCAGCCTCTTATAGGGAGCATATAGTTTGGCTTGTTGTTTTATTCTTCCAGTCACTCCTTACCTTTTAATTGGTGAATTCAATCCATTTACATTTAAAGTTATTATTGATATGTAAGGACTTACTGATGCCATCCTATTAACTGTTTTCTGGTTGTTTTATATATATATTGCTTCTTCTTCCCTTTGTTTCTGCCTACCTTTGCAAATTGGTGGTTTTCCATGGTGGTTTGCTCTCTTTCCCCTTTCTTTATCTTTTGTGGATCTACTCAAGATTTCTGTTTTGTGGTTACCATGAGTCTTTTCCCCACCAATTTTATTGAGAAGTAGTTGACATACATCACTATATTAGTTTAAGGTGTAAAGTATGATGGTTTGTTTTACAATATATTGTGAAATGATTATCACAGTAGGTTTAGTTAACATCCTTCATATCATATAGATGCAATAACAAGAAAAAAATTTTCTTCATGATGAGAACTCTTAAGATCTACTCTCTTAGCAACTTTCCTAAGTATCATACATCAGTGTTAACTATAGTCAACATGTTGTACATTAAATCCCTAGTACTTATTTATATATAATTGAAAGTTTGTGCATTTTGACTACCTTTTTCCAAGTTCCCCTTTATCATGAGTCTTACATAAGACATCTCATAGATAAAACAATCTAGTTCAAGCTGATAGTAACTGAATTTTGATTATCTACAAAAGCTTCACCCTTTTATGCCCACCTTTTATATTTTGATGTCATTCTTTACCTCTTTTTATATTGTGTATTTATTAACAAATAATAGTAGCTGAATTATAGTTAATGGTTTTTCCTTTGACATTTGTATTTGTTAGTTGGTTAATAAACCACACTATTAGTTTTCTAAGCCTGACTGCATAGTTACTTGTACTAATGTGTTATGTATTTTTATATGTCTTCATGTCATTAATTAGCATTTTTTGTGTGCACCCATGGCATGCAGAAGTTCCCAGGCCAGGGATCAAACCCGTGCCACAGCATCTACTGGAGCCATAGCAGTGACAAAGTTGGATCCTTAACATGCTGAGCCACCACAGAACTCCAAGTAGCATCTTTTTATTTCACCTTGAATAACTCCTTTTAACATTTCTCACAAGGCAGGTCTAGTGGTGGTGAATCCCCTCAGCTTTTATTTGTCTAGGAATGCTGTAAGACTTTTATGTTCTAGATGCAAGTTCTTTGTAGGCTATCAGTATTGGAAATATATTTTCCAAGTCTTTAACTTATTTTTTCACTCTCTTAATGATGCATTTTGATGAACAGACTTTGTTACTTTTAATAATATCTAACTTGTCAATTTTTAAAAATATTTCTATTGTTTAGGTAATGTTTAAGTAACCTTTCCCTATTCCAAAGTGATACATGCATGCTATGTTTTATTCTAGAAGTTTTATGGTTTTACTTTTCACATTAAACCTACAATCCAGGGAGTTCCTGTTGTGGCTCAGCAGGTTATGAATCCGACTAGTATACATGAGGATGCAGGTTTGATTCCTGGATTTGATTCCTGGCTCGGTGGGTTAAGGATCCAGCATTGCCATGAGCTGTGGTGTAGGTCACAGACACAGCTCAGATCCCACATTGCTGTGGCTGTGGCATAGGCTATCAGCTGCAGCTCTGATTCAACCCCTAGCCTGGGAACTTACATATGCTGCAAGTGCAGCCCTAAAAAAAGCAAAAAAAAAAAAAAAAAAAAAGCCTTACAAAAAAGCAAAAAAAATCCCCTACAATCCAGTTTGAATTTGTTTTTTGTGTATGTTGTGAGATAGAAGTAATGCATGGAAAATTTGAGTTGAAAACCCCAAGTTAGTGTTATGTGTTAATGAAATTCAGTGTATTATTAAAAAGGCATCTCAAATTATTTGAGAAAAAAATATAAACTTTAAGTAAGTGTGCTAATTGGATAGTCATATGGAAATAGATTAAATTGGATCAATTTCTTACAAGGATAAATTCCAAATGGAAAATAAAAATGTTAACTTAAATCCATGAAAGTATTAAAAGGAAACATTGGTGAATTATTTTCCAAACTGGAGCATGAACAGTCACTGAATTCCATTAGTGATTAGGAAAGTGTAAGATAACTTTTACAACACGTGCACTAATTAAAATTTAAATGACTGGTAATAATTGGTGATGGGAATTATGTGGAGTAACTGGAATTCTCATACAGTATGGGTAGAACTATATATTGGTTCTGCCACTCTGGCAAACTATTTGGCAATTTCTTTAAAAGTTATGCATATGCCTACTCTATGACTTATATACCTTACTTTTAATTACCTGCTCATGAGAAATGAGTGTGTATATCTGTCAAAATTCTTATACAAGAATGCCCATAGCAGCCTTAATCACAATAGCCCAAAGCTGGAAACAACTCAGTGTCCATCAATAAGAGAATTGATTTAACAAATTATATGGTATGTATACAATGGAAAAAAAAGAAATAACTTTAGGTATAAGCAAAAAACATGCATAAATCTTAAAAATATTATGGTGAGTGGTGGAAACCAGACTCAAGACAGTACTTTCTATATAATTTCCTTTATAGTAAGTTCATGAATAGGTAATATTAGTCTATGATGATAGAAGTTAGAATAATAATTTTGGCATTGAATTGTTACCTGAAGAAACTTACTGGGGTGATGAAGATGTTCTGTATTTTAATTCGGATGGTCGTTATTTAGGTTGATATTTTTTTCAAATCACATCAAACTGTATACTTAAAATATGTGCATTATATATATATGAATTACACTTCAATTGAGATAATTTTAATTCATAATGAATTACAGAACTAGTTAATAAAAATCAATGGGGGCTACAGCTGTTAGATGAGAGAGTGAAGGGAAACTTTATATTGTATAGGTAAATCTGAGAACAAGCAAACTTATGTGATCAATCCTGACATCATTAAAACTAGGAAAACATGTGCCTTCAGATATTTCCAGTGGTTGAGCCATATTTCCCTTTCTAAATTTCTAGGCCTATTTCATAAATCCTTGATTTAATAACAGTATTGATTATGAATTTGAAGTAAGATTAGCTCATGAATTTTGGAAGAATCCCATCAAAAATTTTTTTTGGTTAAGATATTTGAATACTGGAGGGACTCATAATAGGAAATGTCTTTTTCAGGATTTCCCTTCGTGGTGCAGTGGAAACAAATCCAACTAGTATCCATAAGGACGTGAGTTTGATCCCTGGCTTTTCTCAGTAGTTCGGGGATCTGGCATTGCTGCGAGCTGTGGTTTAAGTTGCAGACATGGCTGCAATCCTGTGTTGCTGTGGCTGTGGTGTGTAGCCTGGCAGCTGTAGCTATGATTGGACCCTAGCTTGGGAACTTCCATGTGCCATGGTGCAGCCCTAAAAAGCAAAAAAAAAAAAAGGAAAGGAAAGAAAGAAATGTCTTTTTCATAATTTCTTTGAGAAAAACACATAGCATATGAGTCCTGGAAAGAGCATTCTGTGTCTGCTATGGTTGGGAGTAGAAGTTACCATTTCCAGGATACTCCACAAAATAGATGGTAAACCAGAAAAGGCATGAAGACACCATGAGTCCTACAAGCTAAATGGATGAGAAAAATTTCATCAGCTTTACTGGCTGTTCATTAAACACAATAAAGTTTAACTGGCCAGCTAAAGGCAATAGAGATGTGTAAGACATGACACTCCTCTTGCTGTGATTGATAACATCCTAGGGCAAATTAGACAAACAGAAATGATTCATTATGAGAGAGTGTCAAAAAAAGTGTCCATACAGTGACTCGAGTATTCATTCAGAGGAGAGAGGATTTGTACAGCAATGGTGTGGGTTGCTGGGAAGGTCAGAGTAGAGGTGGATGGCAAAAGCATAAAGGAGTTAAGGAAGACTAGAAGAGGAAGGGGAAAAAATGAGAGTTGTAATATATCTTGACAGGCTTAGAGGTGGCTATGTGTGAGCTGTGAATGTCATAGAGGCAGGTAATCCTTTATTTGTTGTTTCCTACTAATACTGTCTATGGAAACACTTTGTATATGCCAAGAAAATCATGACTGAGTGTGAGATGGACACTGTTCTCAGGGGAAAATAACTTTTCATCCTTAGAGGAAAATCTTGACTGTCCACCATCTGTTTTATTGCTATTTTTGCGTAATGATAGCCATGATAAATGGGGGCTTTAGATAAAAATATTTGTGAATTTTCAGCTGAAGAATTTCTAGTCTGCCTCAACTATCTCAGACAATCACAGACCTAGAATGGTCTTATGTTAATTTTTTTCTGTTGGGCTCTTGGGGTAGGCTTCTTGAAATTTGGAAATGCCAGTCTCTGGAATGGGAGAAATCTCTTGTTCAGAATCACCATCCTCCAACTGAGGTAGCTGAACCAAGCTGGAAACAGGTGGGATAACCCTGAATTTCAGAGAGAGTTGGGGTACTTCCTCAGCAGGGCAGGAATGCAAGTGCAGGCAGAGAAACATCAGAAACATCTTAAAGTGAGACCTCAGGAGAAAAAATATTCTAGACTTTTAAAGTTGCAGTATTCGTAGTTGCAGCATGTATGAACGTAAGTTCGATTGTTGCGGACATATGTCAAGTCTCTGCAGAATTTCTGACACACCAGGTAGGATAATTGGAGGGTGTTATCTGTAATAAGAACAAATCATAGAAAACAAGCCAGTGATCTAAGTTCTCTAAAGACAAGTCCAACCTGGCACTAGTACTGTCAGTTAAAATTGAATTAAGCATCGGGGCAGGTTTGGGGATGGCTTCCCATCTTATACTTCCCAAGCGGACCCAGACAGGAGATGAAGAAATCACAGGTCCCCTGCTTATTTGTCTAAGCTCCTTGCCAACCATCAACTCTTTGTATAGATGCATCTTCCTCCTGTCTCATTTCTCCAAGTCCTCTTTTCCTTGTATGCATAAGGATCCATGCCCGAGGCATTCTGCACTTCAGTTCCTCTCTTGAATTGGCCTTAGTCTGAGATAGAAGATTCCGGAAGTACTCTCCTAAGGAGGAATCTCACAGAGCCTCCCTGGACCCTCTAACTTACCCTGGAAGATCTTTAAGATCATGCACGTCTCATGCTTCTTAGCGACACAGACACCAAAGCCTCTTCTACAGCGATCTGTCTGTGTGCGGAGGTGGCATGTAATGCATGTCAGTGGTGTCACCGCTGGAGAAGACAGAGCAGGTGTAAGGCCAGGAGGAGGCTTGCACTTAGAAGAAATTAGACCTTTCCAGACCTGGGGTGGGGGGCAGTACGGGGGTGGGGGTGGGTGGTGGTGGATAAAGAGCTGGTGGTTGGGATCAGGTTACAAGCAGTTGGAGCTCTCACTAGCTCCCAATCCCAGAGAAATGTCATGGTGAGAGTAAAAGGATTCTGGTCCCAACTTTAGCCCTTTTAATCTGGTAACTTTGAGTGAAGATTTAGCCTCCATGGCATTGTTTTTCCAGCTTAAAAAATATTCTGTTGGTGCTGACATGGCTTACCTGGCAGCACTATAGATTGACAAGGAGGTGACAATAAGTTTGAGTTCTTTAAATGATTTTACCCATGCTACTAGTGTTACTAGGATGGAATTTTTGACATTTTCATCTTATATATTATTAGGTGATATTTTCTGCTTTGAACTTCAAACTGCATCTGTGTGAAGACCTCATGAATTATTCCATAGTCAGCGCCACTTTTTTTTATGGTATTGTGGGTGAGCTAATAAAAATGCAGGTTTAATTTTTGAAATAAAACCTCTCCTTGGTACACCTAAGGGAGAAGGTAACATTTATGGGACATCTCATTCAGGCCATGATCTCTTACTTGTATCTGATTAAATTCTCACAAAAGCCTTGTAAGTAGGTATTTCCCCACATTTCAGATGAGCAACAAGAGGTACAGAGAATTTAAGACAATGACTGAATAATTTTTTAATCTATTTGATGCCAGTTCATCCAGTATTTTCTCTCCTATAATCCCTTGATTTTAACATAAAGATCCCTGATAAAGGTATCAAAAAGCCTTGTCTGGCACTAAAACCAACTACAAAATTATTGTTGACTGACTAGCTCACTCAGCAAATAGGATACAGATTTATAAGCAGAAAGGAAGCCCTAAGGAAAATCTTGCTAGGATTTTTGGTTATGGGGAACAGTAGGGACAGAGTGGGGAAGCAGTAGGAAGGGACAGCCCTAGAGGCTTGAGTCCTTGGTGGGGAATGGAAGGATGCTGAAATGGTCAGAAAAGTTGTTGTGGAAGCCTAGGGAACACTGTGAAGTCTGGCTTCCCCTCCCCTATAAGTGTGGTAAGACTTAGCCGTGTGGGGACACTAACTCAACATATGGAGTGTCCTGGGGCTTCCCAGACCCTGTCTTTGGAGCCCACTTCTCAGGTCTGTGACTCACCCACAATGCAGCAGAAGAGGGCTAAGAGCCACAAGAAATGTTTGTCCATCCTGACCGAGAAGTCCTTTGTACAATAAGAAAAGAAGCCAGGGGATGCAAGCATGGGCCTTTAGGCTACGGGAGGAAAACTTTCTCTTCGTCATGGGCAGGGTTATTCATGCATGAGGGGAACCAATCACACCAGGTTTCCTCTGGGAGCTCAAGTTCATGCTGTCTTCACCTCATAGCGAAGAATGATAATAAATGTTGGTATTTATATGAAGTCACCTTTGCTTTCTAATATAATATTTATCATGGTAATTATTATTCATCCAGTTATGATATTATCCTTATTATTCCAATTTCACAGATTGAGAAACTGAGGTTTGGTGAGGTCCAGTATCTTACCCAAGATCACATATCAAGGGACTTATAGCACCAGTACTCAGAGCAAGCATTTCTGGTTCTAGAAACCATACTTTTAACCATTTTTATTGAATGCCTCTTGGAGATGAATTCATACATTCCACAAATATTTATCAAGAGCTTTTATGGGTCAGTCACAGTTTCATGTGTGAGAGCAGAGCAATGAATAAGTCAAAAAAGGCCCACCCAGCTCCGTACCTTATGTGTAAGAAAAAGCAGAGTGAAAGAGATGAAAAAAATGTATACTCTAGACCATGCTGGGCCTTCCACCTAGAACTTCTAATTCTCATCCCAGAGCTCTTTCACTTTACCAGAAATTTATTCTCTAAGGCCAGGGACTGTTCCCCTTGTAGGGCTGTAAAATCGTGTCTAGAATTATCGTACAATAGCGAATTTATACTGTGAATCTGGCCAGTTTTGCCCATGGTTTACGTATCTATCTCTACAAAAGCTAATTCAGGTAAGGTTCACCGGGGGTAAACCACTGGAAAACTATGACCGGTTCTGACATCGAAAGTCTCTGAAGCCCGTTGGCTAGAGATAAAAGGAATCTTCTATCAAGAACTTATTTAATGACATGTTCTTTAGTTATAGGAACAATATGTTCATTAAAATATCTCAAGTACGACATTTTTAGACATCAGTTAAAGACTGAGTGAAAAAAGTCTTAACTCAAATGCCACAAAATTTTCAATGTTCCTTTTCTATGGCAAGAGTGTGGAGCCTATCTTTGCCTAAGAAGAGAGCCAGCAGCCTTAAACATCAGATAATTTGTTCCTTTGAAATAGATTGATTCTAGAACGGAAATCAAGATTGTCAGGCCTTCAAATCTCTTATTCTATTCTTCCACCTTTCAAGAGAGGATGTTAGAGACTGGATAGCATTTTTTCAGGACTTTCCAAAGGCTTATTAAGAAGGCAAATTTCTGAGCCTTTATTTGTTACCTGTTTTCTCTGCTGTATCTTTAAAGAGAGTGACTCTAGCATCATAGCAAAGGAAGCAATTCTAGTTTAAACTGCAGTGGGTTTGCCCAATTTCTATTCTTCCTCCTTCAGGCTTCCTCTTGAAAGATACTTTCTCAAAGTCTCATTGAGTTTTAATCACTTTTCTACTGGATTATTTCCAGCAAGGTTGGTGGAATTTTGCAACTCTACAAGCATTGGGTTCTCTGATCTACTTCCTATCCATCAGATTTTTCTCTTGAAAATAATATCTTTCAGAGTTCCTGCTGTGGTGCTGTGGGTTGAGAATCCAACCCCAGAGGCTTAGGTCACTGCAGAGGTACGGGTTTGATCAGTGTGTTGGAAGATCCAACATTGCTGTAGCTGCAGCTCAGATTCAATCCCTGGCTTGGGAACTTCCATCTGCCATGGGTGCAGCCATAAAAACAAAACAAAACAAAAACAAAAACCATGTCTTTCTTCATTTAGCATGGAATGAGAGAGGAGAGGTATTAGAAACTATCAGTAATGCAGTGCTGTACAATGGAAAGAGCATTTTCCTGGGAGTCTGGAGACTTGTGTTTGAGTACTATGTAACTCATGCTGTCTTTAACATGCTATAGTTCCACGATGCAAATCATGAGGATGGGTACCACGTTCTATTACTCTGCCTGGCATGTGGTCATATGCTGGCTGAATGGAAGAAGTGAATGAATAAAATTATAAATCTCAGGAGATACCACTATCCATGACCCCACTGATATGAAGTCATCAGGGCACAACCCCTAAGTTAATGCACCCGTGCCAAGAAGTCCATCCACTCAGCACAGATGCCATTTGGCCTGCTCTGTGGAGGAGAAAGCAGAACACTCTGTCCTCATGTTCATGGTCTTTCTTGGCTCCAGGGTGGCAACTGAGATCCTGGTGATACCACAGATGAACAATCCTCTTAACTTGTGCTTTTAAATGCTGCCCTTGTTTTTGGAGCGGGCAGGGAATGGACCTTGGCATAGAGTCAGGATGCTTTGTTCCTACATTCTTTTATCCATTTTATAGACATTTAGTAGTGTATATATGTTAATCCTAATCTCCACATTTATCCCTCCCCCCAGTGTTTCCCATTTGGTAACCGTAAATTTGGTTTTGAAATCTTTGAGTCTGTTTTTGTTTTTGTTTGTTTTGGGTTTTTTTTTTTTTTTTTGGCTTTTTAAGGCTGCACCTGCAGTGTCTGAAAGTTCCCAGGCTAGGGGTTGAATCAGAGCTGCAGCTGCCAGCCTATACCACAGCCACAGCAATGTAGGATCCAAGCCACATCTGTGACCTACACCACAGTTTGTGGCAAGACTGGATCCTTAACCCACTGAATGAGGCCAGGGATTGAACCTGCATCGTCATGGATACTAGTCAGATATGGATAATGACTTGGTGAAAAATGTGTATCTGAGAGCATTACTAGGGAAAGAGAGACTATTTCTGTCAGCCCAAGTTTAACCTGGAAGAATAATATTAATTATGTAATTGATGGATATTCATAAGAAAGATAATGGGCCATGAAAGAAAATACTCAAAGCTTTAGACTACCAAGCCACAAATAGTGATTATACATTAAGTATCACTTGGGAAAAACTAAAATGAGAACTGGAGAATAACTTTCAAGGTCACTCACACAATGGCTGACAGATTCATCTCTTCACTGGTTGCTGGCTCCAGATGAGACCCACGGCCCTGGATGACACCTTGACAGCCTGCTGAGACCATAAGCAGAGGATCCATACTGAGCCTAAACTCTTGACCTACAGCAACTGTGAAATAACAAAGTTGTGTTGTTTGAAACCATTAACGTTTATGGTAATTTGTTATGTAACAATAGAAGAGTAATACAAACAGATAGGACAGTGTAGGTTCCCGTACCTCCCCCCAGTTTGAATGACAGTATTTGCTACTGGATCCTTAGAAATTTCCTCTCTTCACCTTATTTTGTGGGAGCCCCGTCCTTCCTCTTCCAGAAAGCCACATCTCTGACACCATCTCATTCTCATCTCCCAGCTGCCAAGAACTGTGAAGAGTCTGAGAGTTTACCCTACATGCAGACTAACAAGGTAGCTGTTATTGTCTTATAGATGGGGTAGAAGAAATGAAATTCTGGGACTGGAGACAAAGGACTTCATTACTCACAGCAAAAGCAGAAGCCGGAGCTCCATGTTGGTTTGACTCTATTCCTCCAGTTCCCTGAGTTCCATGGGGCAATATAGCTGAGGCTCGGGTAGGTGTTATCTCAATGTGGGTTTGTGTCACGACTGAGGGATACTGCTTGAGGAATCTACCACTTATGCACTAAGTGGAAGGAAGCCTGCTCTTGGTCCTGGGGGAGATGTTACCTCATTCCTGAAGGTTTCTCACTACAAACGCAAGCCCAACAGGTGGCTTGGGTAAAAAATGGTCAGGGCCTTGCATTCTTGGCATATTCAACAAGAATATGCAGTGCTCAGGACCAGGATGGACTGTCTCTCCCCAAAAAAGTATAAAGAACATAAGTGTAAATAGTGAAATACTGACCTAAGAGATATAGAAAATGAAAAAATGGAGATTTTAAAATCCAAAAGAAATGAAGAGATTTAAAGATCTGAAAGCTATCATTTTTTTCAGATAAACAAAAAAGTCAACATGCAGATAATAGGAGTTACTGAAAAAGAACACTAAGTTAAAAAGCCAGAACAAATATAAAAAACTAATAATCATAAAAGTTACCTTTCTGAAATGACTTCAAAAGACCTGAAACTTCACACTGAAAAAGCACACTATGTACCTGATGAGATCAGCTTATATTGATCAACACCAAGGCAGATTCTTATAAAATTACTGAACTTAAAGAAAAAGAGGAGTTCCTGTCGTGGCTCAGCGGTTAACAAATCTGACTAGGAACCATGAGGTTGAGGGTTCGATCCCTGGCCTCACTCAGTGGGTTAAGGATCCACGTTGCCGTGAGCTGTGGTGTAGGTTGCAGACGCAACTCAGATCCCGCATTGCTGTGGCTGTAGTGTAGGCCAGTGGCTGTAGTGTAGGCCAGCAACTGTAGCTCCGATTAGACCCCTACCTAGCCTGGGAACCTCCATATGCCATGGGTGTGGCCCTAAAATGACAAAAGGCAGAAAAAAAAAGAAAGAAAAAGAAAAAACATCCTTTGAGCTTTTAGGCCCAAAACCCATTACTTATCAAGGGATAGAAAACTGGTTAATAATTAGAATTTTATTAATGGAGTAATACATTTATGATATATGAGGAAAGAAAATGTGAACCAAGCATTCTGTGTTCAGCAAAATTCACATTCAATTATAAAGAACATAAAATATTTCAATATACAGGAATTTCAGATGATTGTTCCCATAAGCCATTCCTGAAGAATCCATTGGGAATAAATGCTTCAGATACAGAAAATGACTAGAGAGACCTCAACATATGGACTGGTGGTAGAGGTACAACCACACAGACACACACACAATCAAAACAAGGGGTGATGACTGAGAAAGTGGAAAGTATATGAAAAATTAAAAAATTATTTTAATGACCATAATTGGTGGTGATAGTGTTAATATTGTTATTTGACAATAATATGTTATGTTGAGACTCTTATGTGTGTAATATGGGATAAAACAAATGACTGATTATGAGATATTTTAATTTTTCATTCTAATTTTATTCTGTTCTACATATGCCAATATTGTAATTCACATAATTTTCTTATATATATATAACATATAATCATATAATTATTATTTTATTATATTCTAAATTTGTGTCCCTGAGAACCAGAATTTTCAGTGTGAAACAAAGGAGATACAGTTATAAAATATAAGAAATTAAATAAAAATGTTGTGGTCCTGTATTTGAATTGGAAATATCAGTCATACTCACAAAGAATCTTTCATCTATTTATCTATTTATTTTTGGAAAAATCCTAGGAACAATGCCCATTTCAGAGTAAGAAGATTCTGGTCCTGAAATACTGTTCTGACTACAAGAGAACAGGATTTCTTCAATTTCAAGCCTGGGGCAGGAAATGTACAAGATGACTGGAACATCTTTTTACACTGTGTAACAAGGTAGCTATCAAACACTACTAGGGTCGTGGCAAATAGATTCTGGAGGCACCTTGACATGACTGCCACAAAGAGGTGATAATTTGAACTTCAGTAAAAGTGGGTTAGTGTGTTAAAACTGATAAAATATGTTAGAATTCATGAGTTCAAAATGATATTTTTAAAAATTGCCTTTTGGAGGGTGTTAGGGGAATAATATGAATGTCACCAAATAGTAGATGAGGAGAATGTCTGTTTATAAAATTATTCCAGATAACATATAAAATGAGTTGGTAGATTAAATGTCATCATTTTTAAAACTTGATGAATTAAGGAATCTAAGTAATAAGCATAAAAAGCGGCTATCAGGAGTTCCCACTGTGGCACAGTGTGTTAGGAACCAACTGCAGCAGCTTGGGTTGCTGCAGAGGTGCAGGTTTTATCCCTAGACCAGCACAGTGGGTTAAAGGACCTGGAATTGCTTCAGCTGTTGTGTAGCTCAGGGCTGAGGCTCAGATTCTATCCTTGGCCCAGGAACTTCCATATGCCCTGGGAGTAGCCATAAAAAAAAAAAAAAAAAAAGCTGCTAACATTACAAAGAAAGAGAAAACAGACATTATCTGTTTTCAATCTGTCCCTTGAGGTAAAAACACAACCAGTCATCCATTGTCTTTCCAAAGGGATTGAATCTGAGTCTGATCAAGCCTGTGGATCCATTTTCACATTGTTGAAGACATGAGGACATAGGAACATGTTTGACTGATCCATGAGTATATAATCATCAACATGTGGCCTGTGGGAAACTCTTCAGGTAAAACAGCCTTACTTTTCAAGAGATAAACTGCAAGTACCTGTAATTTAAAAGAGATTTCAAAACATTCTAAATCAAAAAAAAAAACTGGGTGAGATTAAACTATGGTGTCTAAAGATACACATTTGGATAGTGAAATCATGAAGAAACAGAAGTGATTACTGCAAAATTCAGAACAGTGGATGCTTATGGTGTGAGGAAAAAGGCTGTGATTGGAATGGGCCATGTGGAGAGGCTTCACAGGTGACTGGCAAAGATCCATTACTTAAATTGGATGTTAAAACAAAGCATGAAGAGTTTCTGGTTGTGGGTAACTTCACTGAGATTTCATCATCCCCATGGACCAGAGGCTGAGAGGAGATGATCATCTTTTTAGTTAATTACTGTGAGAGAGAAAGAAAGTCCCCAAATCCATATGGCAGTATTACATTTATTGGTATCCATGACTGGCAGAGTTGGCTCAAGTTTTCTTATTCTTCTACTAAATTTAGTAAAGAATTAGCTTGTATTCAGTATTCTGAATGCGCAGAATAGTGACCAGAGGAAAATCTAAAAGCTGATGGTGTTGAGAAATTATTGTACTTGAACTGTGATAACAAACTCTTTAAATAAATCTCTTTTATGTAAGAATCTCAATTATTTTTTGATAAAAATTTCAGCTGATTTATCCTCCCATCATAGAAGATCATTTTATGGTAGTTAAATTCACCTCTGCCTGAATACTGTGTTGCTCATTTAGCCAAAGAGATTTTTTTTTGATATGCTACTAAATCCGCTTCCGGAAAAGCTTCTTTATTCTTTTTTTCTGCCTACATACTATTCCGTTGAGTAGATGTTACATAATTTATTTAGCTATTCTTAATTGATCCTAATTAATCCCTGAGATTTCTTTGTATAATAAAGAGATTTAGCCCTTAGTCTGTGATATGAATTGCAGTTTTTTTCCTGGTTGTTTATTTGTTTTTTGGATTTTGCTAAGGAGTTAGTGGTTGGTACCCCACCATTGCAAAAGATTTTTTTTTAATGTAACCAAATATGTCAATCTTTTTTTTTTATGGTTGTCTATTTTGAGCCATATATAGAAAGGCATTACCCACCCTGAGACTATAAAAACACCTTCCATTTTACCCTTGACACTTTAATGTCTATTTATAGTATCCAGGCAGGCAAAGGGCCTAGGATATCAAAACCAGTTTTTATCTTTTTTCTTTGTTAAGTCTGCATAAGTAGCACAATACTTCGTTTAGAAATGTAAAAATACCTTCTGCCCACAATCTTGGAAACTGAGATATAAAAAGCCTTGTTTCCACATCCTTTTCAAATCAATCTGATCAACCTGGTTACTACGTGGAGAATGGACTGCAAAGATGCAAGAGTGGATGTGGACAGATCATTATTCATTTGTTCCATGGATACTTACTGGGTGTCTTGTATGTTCTAAGTCTCCAGATGCCAGGTTGCAGTGGTAAATGAAACAGAGCCCTTGCTTCGTTCAAGTGAAAGCTCCCAGTAGCATCCTCACAGCCAGGTTCTTGACTTTTGAATGTCACAACCACAGCTACAGCCACTGTCCTGTTACCTCTCCTAGCAGGTGTCCTTGTCTGCATGTGGCTCCTTTTGACTGAAATTTCTGATACCTACCCTAGCAAAAGAGCCCAGGCAGCTCCTGAAATTTTAAGCACTGCACAGGGAGTTAGTTTCCAGGACCTTAGCAAATATGAACCTTCCCTTTTCTACAAATTTTAATATACTACTAATACCAATCCTATGACAAAAATTATTCTCAGTGTCAGTAACTCACCAGAGTCATGTAGTTGGCAAGCAGCAGAGCGAGGATTTGAACCCATATGTGTACCAGACTCATGTGTGGGATAAACGAAGTGTCTTTTCTAGAATTCAGTAATGGTACAGATGAGTGGGTACTTGAATGTCTTTTCCAACCTGGAGAGAAATAACTTTTTTCATGACTATCTTGCAATTGCACAATAGTGAGCAAAAATCCCATTTTATATGCTTGGGACAAAGTAATCTCAGCAGCAAGCCCAGGGCATTGTCCCCTTGAGTGCCTCACCTGCAATGAGATGCATTTCTCTGTTGCATGAATTTCTTGCTCACCCTGTATCTGTAGCATATGACCAGCTCTCATCCCAGTGTGTCAGGTTGTTGCATCTCTGTGCTTGACATCCTCTGCTCCTTTGTGTGTCTGTCTCCACTCACTTCTAACTCCCACATCACTAGCCTTAAGTGTCCTGCTTGGCCAGCTCTTCTTCAGGGAAGCCTTTCCCAATCAAGGAATCAGATTTGAATGTCCCTCATCTAGGCTTCCATAGCAACTGTGCTTGATGTACCTTTTTTTTTTTTTTTTTTTTTTTTTTGCTTTTTTAGGGCTGCACCTGTGACATATAGAATATGGAAGTTCCTGGGCTAGGGGTTGAATGGGAGCTGCAGCTGTCAGCCTATGCCATAGCCACAGCAATGTGGGATCTGAGCCACATCTTCAAACTATACCACAGCTCAAGGCAATGCCAGATCCTTAACACTGAGCAAGGCCGGGGATCAAACCCAAATCCTCATGGATACTAGGTTCATGATCTGCTGAGCCACAGCGGGAACCGCCATGTGCTTAATGTACTTCTGATGTCTCCTTAACTAGATGCTAACCTCCATGAGGCCACAGATTAGTGCCCTGGTTTGTTTGGCAGGTTTTCTTTTTGTGATTTGGCCTTTGGTATGTGTGTAGTAAATATTTACTTTTAAAAAAATTGATCAATTAGTTAATGACACCTGAAAACAAAGTAGACAAATTTCACCTCTGCTCACCTGTCCCCTGAAACTTCCCTTCCCTACACTACAGAAGAAACACTTCAGTGTTTCCTCCACATTCAGACTATACCCGGAATCCTGCTGCTTCAAGCTAAGTGAGACAGACAATTCTTTTTTTTTTTTTTACTAATTTATTTTTTATTTTTTTGCATTATAGCTGGTTTACAGATTTCTGTCAGATTTTCCAACTGCACTGCGTGGTTACCCGGTTACATGTACCTATATGGATTCGTCACATGTGATTAGATATAGTTCCCCGTGCAATACAGTTGGATCTCCTTGCTTTTCCATCATTAAAGCACTAGTTATCTCCATTCCCTCCCACTCCCTCCCCACCACCTTGGCAACCACAAGTCTGTTCCCCAAGTTCGTGATTTTCTTTTCTGTTGAGATGTTCATTTGTGCAGTGTTTTAGACTCCAGTTATAAGAGATTTCATATGGCATCTGTCTTTCTCCTTCTGACTTGCTTCACTCAGTATGAGGGTTTCTAATTCCATCCATGTTGCTGCGAATGACATTATTTTATCCTTTTTTAT
>PVHT020000113.1:6873587-6886333 GCA_004024745.2 Catagonus wagneri
CATAGTAGTTTTGATTTGCATTTCTCTAATTATCAGAGATGTTGAGCATTTTTTCATGTGCTTGTTGGCCATCTGTTTATCTTCTTTGGAGAAATGTCTATTCAGGTCCATTGCCCATTTTTCAATGGGGTTGTTGGTTTTTTTGCAGTTGAGCTGTATCAGTTGTTTATATATTTTAGAGATTAAGCCCTTGTCAGTTATGTCATTTGGGTTTAGTATTGCTGTACTCCTTTAGCTTTTGTTTGTTGGGGAAGTTTGTTATTTCCCCTTCTATTTTAAATGATATTCTTGCTGGGTATAGTATTCTAGGTTGCAGGCCATTTCCTTTCAGCACTTTAAATATATCTTGCCATTCCCTTCTAGCCTGTAATGTTTCTGTAGAGAAATCAGCTGACAGCCTTATGGGGGATCCCTTATACTTAATGCTTTGCTTTTCTCTTGCTGCCTTTAGGATCCTCTCCTTATCTTTAATTCTTGCCATTTTTAATATAATATGCCTTGGTGTGGGTCTGTTTGGGTTCAGCTTGTTTGGGACCCTCTGTGCATCCTGTATCTTAATGTCAAATTCCTTTAGATTTGGAAAGTTTTCAGACATAATTTCTTCAAATATTTTTTCAATGTCCTTTTTCTGCTCCTTCTGGAATTCCTATTATGCATAAATTGGGCCATTTTATATTATCCCATAGATCTCTTATATTGCTTTCATGTTTTTTAATTTGATTTTCTGTCTGCTGTCCTGATTGCGTGACTTCCATTATTCTATCTTCTACATCACTAATTCATTCCTCTGCATTATTCAAACTGCTCTTTATTGCCTTTAGCTCAGTTTGCATCTCTGCAAATGAGTTTTCTAGCTTTTCTTGGCTCCTCCTTATGTTTTCTAGCTCCTTTCTAAAGGACTCTGCATTGCTGTTTGCATCTTCTCTTAATTTCTGGATATTCTGCCTTAATTCTTCAAGTATTTTCATTACCTCCTTTCTGAACTCCATTTCTGACAGACTACAGAGGTCTGTTTCATTGTTGGCTGCTTTAAATGACTTGTCCTGTTCTTTTACCTGGGAATGGTTTTTGAGCTTCTTCATCTTGTTTGTGGTTTTCTTTTTCTGTGAGTTTGGGGAGGCCACGCTGTAGACTTGGAAGGCTACTTCTAGGGAGGAGCTCCCCTTTGTATTTTTTGGTGGGGTTACTATTTATTTTTGGTGTAGGAGTTTGACTATTTGGTGTCTATTTCTTTGGAATGAGCAGACTGTTATCTCAGTGGTACTCTGAGTGTTCTCTGTGAGAGTGTAGGAATGGCTAAGGTTGACAGTTGGTGTCTAGTCTCTATGCTCTCAATTGCAGGGAGGTGGCGCTGTCCAATCCTAGTTGCCCGGCCCTGGGAAGTGGTCGCAAGCTCTAGGCAGATCTACCAGGTGTCTTGAGCATTTGGCAGTAGCAGCAGCAGGAAGTATGATTTCCCCTGGGAGTGAGAGCCACTGAAGCTAGTGTTTGATTGCAAAGTCCTCTTTGAGGTGATTGGAACCACAAGAGGTAACTGTCAGAGGCTGGCTCAGCAGGCTGGCATTTGTTCCGCCCTTCTGCTGATGCTTGCTTGTCAGTTGGGGCGGTTTCCTGGCTCCAGCAGCTGGCACTGGCCCCGCTCCTCTGAGAAAGCTAGCTCCGTGTGGTCGCGTACTGCTCCGCCTGCCAGAGCTACCAACTCTGTGGGCTGTCGCAGTCACCTAGGTCCGTGGACCGGCACAGGGCCCCGCCACCCCCACCGATGCTGACTGGCGCAGGCACCTGGGTCCACAACCTGGCACAGTGCTCCGCCCACAGGCTTCAAGGCTCGGGCTCTGCCCCCGCTACCGCAGCTACAGCCTCCACTGGCTCCTCCCCACTTCTTCTCTCTTTGGCGGGGCACCGTCGCCCCGCCCTGTGTGCTAGTTCAAGTTGCTTCCGATGGCGGGCAGCCCCTCCTCCCTAACAATGGAGGCTTGCTTCCCCTGCGGGACCAGACTTCCTCAGTTCCCTCAGTCCGGGTTTTGCTCTCCACAAATCATAGAATATCGCTGTTCCTTGTCCTATTCCCGCAACCACCGCGGCCACTGACCTCTTCCCTCTCCCAGGGACTAACCTTAGGAACCTGTGTCTTAGCTCTCAGGCACCGCCTGGCACCTCAGGCTGTGGTGTCTGTGTGAGTCTCTAACTCCGATTTTCCTGTCTCAATCCAGCTGCTGCATTTTTCTCAGGCTTTGATGTCCCTCTAGTTCCGTTGATCATTTGATCGTTGTTTAGGTTTCTTCCCAGGAAACTTTTCTTTTTCACAGCTCCCTCCCTGGGGTGCTGGCTGCCATCCTGATTCCTTTTCTCTCTCTCACCTTTTTTTTTTTCTTCTGTTGTTCTACCCAGTTATTTCAAGGGTTTCTTGCAGTTTTTGGAGGTTTAAATTAATCAGCATTCAGATGATGATTTGTGCAAGTTGTTTTATATTTAGATGTGTTTTTTGATGTATTTGTGGGAGAGGGTGAGCGCGACCTCTTACTCCTCCGCCATCTTACCGAGCTCTCTAGACAAAGACAATTCTGAGATTTTTCTGAGACTAGCAAAGAGAACTGAATAGAACTAAGGTGTCCCAAACCCTGTCTTGAGATACCTGAAAGGTTAACATGTGAGAAAGAAATTTGACTTTATTTGCAGAGAAAAATGCTTAGATATTCAATAATAAATTAATAAAGAGTGTATATATATATATATATATGCTCATCACTGAGGAGAGTTTTTAAATAAATGCCTTAGAGGCAATAAGACTCCATTTGGTGGCTTGGCTGGTTCTGGGAACACCGAGGTACTGTTTGTCCCTGAAATTTTATGATTATATGATCTAGATGAATAGTACAAGGACAGAACACTGGGGGGGATCCAGCAACACCTTTCACAGGAAACTGCACATGAGCAGAGTCCCAGGATGTTTTTTCTGTTTCTATTGTGCATAGTCTTTCTGGTCTGCCTGAGTAAGGGTAAGTCCTGGGGACAGAGGGAGAGTTGGTTGTTGGTTAAGAGATGGGAAGGTGCTGGGGGAGGAGAAATTTCGAAAACTGGATCTTGGGGCTTTGGCAAAGGCACAAGCGATTATGACAAGGAAGATTTCTTCTTTTCACAGGAGAATTTCATGAACATCTGATCGGTATGACATGGCTAGTCTAAAGTTCTTGGTAAAAAGGTTATGTGTGACATGTTTAGGGGTAAACCGTCCCTCCATCTTCACTGAGAGCTGTCATCCATTCTCCTATAGAATCCTAGGAGTTTTATCTTCTCCTATACCAATTTAGTCCATTTCTTGGAATAAGGAAGTTTAAATCCCCTCCTTTGCTTCCTTTTCCCCATTTCTGGACAAAATCATCAGGCTAGACAAGGAGCCCATTACTTGGGAACCATAGATACATTTTATAGGAACTCTGACCTTTTGAGATCTTATGCAATATTTGATTTATGCCTGTCTGAGCTATCTTTCACAGCATTATCAAATGAGTCAGGGTCCCTAAAAATGTTTGGAACCACTGGGCAATAGTACATTCCTGTTGGGAATCCCCCAGGCCCAGATAACCTTCTCTATACTGCATCCTTTAAGCCCCCCTTTCTGTGTCTGGCAGAGCCTTCAGTGATGTGTTATAAATGTAGAAAATATCATCTTGGCATATGCTATGAAGCCATGAGGTCCTGTGTCCTGAAGTACCAACAGACCTGTGCTGTTAAGAACATTTACTTAGTTACAACAAAAGGTAGTGTGGGGTATAAAGTGACTGAGAAATAACCACATTTCCCCTTTAGAGACACTCACGTTCTTTTGTCCTCAGAGCACATGGGTGAGTGGGATGGGTAAGGATGGAGTGGTCCTGCAGAGGGGATGGCAAAGATGGCTTCTCCTTAAGATAATATTGAGTGAAAGAAGGGTGGACGTCCCTCATCAGTTAAAGAATAAACTCCATTTTTGTGGGTCAGTTATTAACAGACTCTGTCTCTTGGTTCATTTGAGTCTAGAGAAAAGCCAGGGAGGCTCTGAAGAGAGGTTATTTCTGGGAACATGGTAGGAGAAAACAGAGTCATGACATTTATATTCCTTCTCTTTTACTTCCCCAGGGCGGAGTATGTATTTTTATTCAACACTGTCATGTATGACCAACTGTGAGGACATTAACTTCTTAAGTTTTGACAAGAGGACAGAGCTCATCTGTTGCAAACATAAAAACTATTGCAACCTCCCTGAGGGAGTCTAGGTCCGCATCTCTCCTGGATTTTCAGTTATTCTTCACCTCACCACCCCCTTTATTTCTTTCCCCATACCTGTATTTTGTTCTCCTCTTCCAAGCTATGCTATAGAATGAGAAAGCCAGCTGGCAGTGAAGAGAGTGACCCTCATAAGAAAAGACAGTGGGAACCAGCTGAGTTCTATTAATGATGAAGCACTAGACAGAATTTTTGCAAATTTCTTTTGCTCACAGAGTTTTGGTTTCTTTATGATGGTGTTGCCATGAATAGCATTGCATTTAAAACTGGTCATTATCTCCCACATATAAATATGAAGACCTGGGTCAAAATAATTCTGAGCTAGTACTGGTAATTCTGTGACTGTACGTTATTCTCATCCATACCCACTCCTCTGGTATGGGGTTCTCTCTGGATTAGCCCTGGCACCTGACACTCTCCTTTTGCCCATTGGTTATGTAGATAAAAGAAACTAACTCCAGTTTCCCAAGTGACTGGCAACATGAGCCACATCTTTCTCTGGTAGAGCTCTCGGGGAGAATCTCAGGCCAGAAACAAACTGGACAGGCATAGGAATGAAGCAAGAAAAGTTTTAGGGGCTTTTCAGTTTGTGGAAACTAAGATTTGAGAAACAATTTAGCGTGGGTGGAGTTATCATGGCCTTTCCTGGCTAGCTAGCTGGGTAGCACTTGATTGAACTAGGTGATTGAACTGGAAATTGAAACCTTGTATAAGAATAGCTAGTCCATGTCATCTCCTAAGAGTGTGAAAAAAAATGTTGGTAATAAAGCAAGTGACAGCACACCTGTGGCCCAGATGGTGAAACTAGCCTGGGGACAATAACCCTGGCATTTCTCTCCTTGTGACGCCTACTGAAGTTCTTGGTCCTGGATTTCCATGATCTTTTTTTCCTCCCTTTTTATGCTATGTGAAATTCTTACAATAAACCAATTACGCCTCTACTTGGATAGTTTGGTGTACTCTCTGTCTTTAAAATCATTTGAGATTTTACAGAGCTGGAACGAAGAAAGACATGTAGACAACTTTTTCAAAATAGGCAGACAGGAAAAGCCAATGTAACATGGATATTTTGAGTTAGGGAAACAGCATTTTTTATTTGTAGTTGTATATTGTTCTCCCTCTCCCACTGAGTCATAGGGATGGAAGGTGTTGTCTAGAAAAGAAAAAAAAAAAGAGCCGGATCATTGTTTTCCCTTGAGTTTCACAGTAGGTCTTAAAAATATCTGTGAATCAATTTTTAGACAAAATTTGACTTTGTTGAAGAAGTTTTTAATTATAAAATCTTTCCTTGATCTTTCAAGAACAAGCATTACATCCTCAGCATCAGAGCACTGATGTTTACATTATGTTTGATTTTTGTGCCCTGCCCTAGTCCTCTTTGCTGATCAGTGCATCTGCCACCCAGTTGCACTGAGTGTTGGCTTATGACCACTCAGAGCTATTGGCTTCTCTGGAGATTTGCCCTCTGCCAAATAGGAGCTGCCTCACCCAGATGCTAAGCTCCCAACTAGAGCTTAGACCTCAACTAACAAATGGCTGACTCCTTCCATCAGGGTGGGACTAAGGCTATGGTGCAGTTTTTGTGCCAGTGCTTGTTCAAGGCATCTGACTAAAGCCGATCTCCAGTTGAGACCGTGTTATTGCTAACATTTCCCCTGACCTCCCTTGCTTTCTTTATTCTACCTCTACATTTTTTTTTTGTCTTTTTAGAGCCACACCCATGGCATATGGAGGTTCCCAGGCTAGGGGTTGAATCAGAGCTGCAGCTGACAGCCTACACCACAGCCACAGCAAGGCGGGATCCGAGCTGTGTCTGTGACCTACACCACAGCTCACAGCAACACCGGATCCTAAACCTGCTGAGCGAGGCCAGGAATCGAACCTGTGTCCTCATGGATACTAGTCAGATTCCTTTCCACTGAGCCATGATGGGAACTTCCCCTCAACCTCCCTGTAATTTTAAGCTGAGAGGTCTAAGTGTTTTCCACTATGATAGGACCTGGAGCTCTAAAGCAAGATGAGATGAGGTTAGAAAATGAAGTTACATTTTGGCACCTCCTAGTGATAGTGTGTGTGGTGTGTATATTTATTCCTGGTGAAGGAAGAGAATATTTCTTATTGGGCTTCCTTACAGCCTAGATAAAATTGCTCTAATCTTAGAGAGTATTTTCTTTTAGTTTACCGCATCTTGAGAGTCTTCCTATTTCCATTTTCCAGCTTGAACCAATGAACAAAAGAGCTAAATGAAAATTTCTTTCCCTACCATGATAGCATACCAGGTTGCAATTCTGCAATATGCATAATCTCTTTTTTCATATAAGCATATAGTTACACAAAAATTTTTTCTTCACGTATCGTTTTGAAGATGGTAATTTGCCTATTAATCTAAGGGTTAATTTGGAGTTGGCTGATTTGTAATTCGTACAGCCTTACGCATTAAATCAAAATAATTTTCATATGTATTAAAGATTTAAATGTAATAAAATTGTTATTTAATATTATTCTGCTTTTTATTTTTTGACCTCTTAATATGTGCTAGACACGTGTTTAATACTTTTTATAAATGATCTCATTTAATTTTCACAACTTCCTATGAAGTAGCTAGTATGGTAAAATAATTTGATATATGAAAAACCCAAAGAAGAGATTACTCAGATGCTAACTGGGTAATTCAACAAGTATCATACAATTTTCCAGTTATAATTCACGCGTAAAAAAAAAATGTGTTGAGTTACCTTGTGGTGCAGCAGGTTAAGGATCCAGCATTGCCACTGTAGTGGCTCAGGTTGCTGCTGTGATGCAGGTTTGATCCCTGGCCAGGGAACCTCCACATGCCACGGGCACGGCCAAAAAGAGAAAAAAATGATCATGTTCACTAGTACTGTGGGTCAGAAATTCAGAAAGTAGCCAGAGAAATGGCTTGTCTCTGCTACATGATATGTGACTACAACTAGAAATACTCAAAGGCTGGAGATGATTCAAAAGCAGAAGTCTGGGAGTTCCCGTCGTGGTTCAGTGGTTAACGAAGCCGACTAGGAACCATGAGGTTGTGGGTTCAATCCCTGGCCTTGCACAGTGGGTTAACGATCTGGCGTTGCCATGAGCTGCGGTGTAGTTTGCAGATGCGGCTCGGATCCCGTGTTACTGTGGCTGTGGTGTAGGCCGTCGGCTATGGCTCTGATTAGGCCCCTAGCCTGGGAACCTCCATATGCTGCGAGTGTGGCCCTAGGAAAAGGCAAAAAGACAAAAAAAAAAAAAAAAAAAGCATAAGCCTGGAATCATTTGGAGGTGTCTCCACTCACATGCCACTGCAATTAATACTGGTCTAAGTTGTGAGGTCACCTTGGGCTGTTGGTCAGAACACCTACATATGGACTCCATGCACTTGGGCTCCTTTTCAGCATTGGGTCCCATCTTACACACATGCTTAGGGCAAGTGTATATATTTTTAAGTGTATATTCTAATAAGGTGGAAGTTGCATCACCACTTCCAAAGAGTCACGTATCACCACTTCCAGTACATTCTATAGGTTACAAGTGAGTCACAAGCCTAGCCAGGTTCCACTTTTGATTGGAGAACAGCAGCATTGTAGAAGAGCCTATGTGGGATTGGGGGGTATTGTTGCAGCCATCTTTGGAAACCCCTGTCTGCTACAGCTAGATAATAGCGGAACTGGAATTGGATCCAATATCTAGACAATCCCAAAGCTCCCTCTCATTCTAAGCTCACTATTATATTGAAGATATTTAGAAATACAATCCAGTGATAAAGAAGTTTTTCCAATCATGACATCAGTCACAAAAAGGATGAGATTGATAGATTTGACCACATGCAAAAGTAAACGTTTTTTGTATGGTAAAGCAAAACCATAAAAAAAAAGACAAAACCACCCCATGTATAATACAAAGGTTGTTATTTTCCTCAAGCCACTGTATCTTTAATTGAATACCTAAAAAGAATAAATCTCTCTAAAGACCTGTTACCATGTTTATCTATTGTTATCAAAAGATTGTGAAAATCAGAGAAGAAAGAAGGCATCTCTAGTGGATCAGAGAGAGAATTGATCTAAAAGGGGTAAATGGAAGAAAATCAGCAGATTCCACCCCTCAGCATCCATCCACCTTCCTCTAGGTGGAAACTACATTCTAAGCACAGGGAATGAAAAGCCCATTACAACCTTGAGAGGCGATAGCAATTCGGTCATATTACAACTCCCAGCTAGGTAATAGCTTTCCCCAGGGCTCCTTCTAGTGGGAGAGAACTGGAATGATTAGGCAATGTAAGATGTCTGCTGCAGTCCCTGCTGTGTGACTGGACTTGAGATTGTTACCTATCCTCCAGTTCCATTTTACGTTGAAATCCCTTCCTCTGTTCCTCTGAATCTTTCTTCAAAGCATCATTCCCAACACCACATACCCCATCTCTTTTGTTTTTACTAGTATCCCCAGCACAATGGCAGATCGTACAGTATCATAGTATGTATTTAGTGAAAAAAAGGTCTAGGAATAAGTGGACCCACAGAACTCAAACCCGTGTTGTTCAAGGGTCAACTGTACTCTGTTCTCTTTATCTACACGTTTGTTTTTGTTTGGTTGGGTTTGTCATTGATTTTGGTTTTTGTTTGTTTTTTGTCTTTTCCAGGGCCACACCCTCGGCATGTGAAGGTTCCCAGGCCAGGGGGTGTAATCGGAGCTATAGCTGCCGGCCTACTCCGCGGCCACAGCAACGCGGGATCCAAGCTGCATCTGCAACTTAAACCACAACTAACAGCAATGCCAGATCCTTAACCCACTGAACGAGACCAGGGATGAAACCCGCAACCTCATGGTTCCCACTTGGATTCGTTAACACCTGAGCCACGATGGGTACTCCGTTTGTTTGCTTTTAATAATCCATCTATGAATGAAATCATACAGCATTTGTCTTTTTCTGTCTGACTTATTTCTCTTAACATAATACTCTCAGGCCCATCCACATTGTTACAAATGGCAAGATTTCATCTTTTTGAAAGGCTATTTCTCCATTTTATGCATGTGTATATCTATCAATCTATATATCTATCTACCTGTCATCTATCTCACATTTCCTTTATCCATTCGTCCATTAATGAACACTTCAGCTGTTTCTGTATCTTGGCTAATGTAAATAATTCTGCTATGAACATGGGGGTGCAGATATATTTTCAAATTAGTGTTTTTGTATTTTTTGATAAATACCAGAGGTGGAATAGCTGGATCGTATGGTAGTTCTATTCTTAATGGTTTGAGAAATATCCGTATTGTTTTCCATTGTGGCTACATCAATTTACATTCTTACCAACATTGTGTGAGAGCTCCCTTTTCTCCATATGCTTGCTGACATTTATTCTTACCTTTTTGATAATAGTCATTCTACTTTGATAATAGCACATTCATGAGTGTGAGATGATACATCATTGTGGTTTTGATTTGCATTTCCCTAATAATTAGTGATGCTGAGCGTCTTTTCATGTGCCTGTTGGCCATCTGTATGTCTTTGGAAAAATGTCTATCCAGCTCCTCTGCCCATTTTTTAACTGTTTGTTGTTGTTGTTGTTGAGTTGTATGAGTTTTCTATATTTTCGGTATTAACACTGTATTGCGTAAATATCTTTTCCCACTCAGCAGATTACCTTTTTGTTTTGCTTATGTTTTCCTTTGCTATTCAGGAGATTTTAGTTTGATGTAGTTCCACATTTGTTTATTTTTGCTTTTGTTTCCCTTGCCTGAGAAGATATAACCAGAAAGATATTGCTAAGACCAGTGTCAAAGAGCACATTGCCTGTATTTCCTTCTAAAAGTTTTATGGTTTCTAGTCTTTAATCCATTTTGGGTTGATTTTTGTGTGAGATGTAGGACAGTAGTCCAGTTTTATTTATTTATATATTTTTGAATGTCATTGCCCAGTTTTCCCAACACCTTTTTCTGATTTTATGCCTTTTGCTCCTTCATTGTAATTAATTGTCCATATTATATATAGATTTATTTCTGGGCTCTCCATTCTGTTTCATTGATCTGTGTATCTGTTTTTCTGCCAATATCATGTGCTTTTGATTACTATAGCTTTGCAATATAGCTTGAAGTCAGGTAGTTTGATACTTCAGGCTTTGTCCTTTTTTTTTTTTTCTCTTCAGGATTGCTTTGGCTATTTGGATTCTTTTGTGATTCTATAAACTTCAGAATTTTTTGATCCATTTCTGTGAAAATTTCTTGAGATTTTGATAGGGATTGTATTGAATCTGTAGATTGCTTTAGGTTATATAGACATCCTAGCAACGTTAATTATTCCAGTATATGAGTATGAAATATCTTTCCATTTTTTGTTTCTTCTTTCAATTTCTTTCAGCAATGTCTTATAGTTTTCAGTATACAGGTCTTTCATCTCCTTGGTTAAATTTATTTGGGGATGTTTTATTCTGTTTGCTGTAATTGTAAATGGGATTGCTTTCCTAAGTTCTTTTTCTGCTAGCTATTGTTAGCATATACAGTTGCAACATTTTTTTTTTTTTTTTGGTGGGTTGATTTTGTACCCTACAACTTCACTGAGTTCGTTTATTACTTCTTTTATTTCTCTTGCAGCCGCCTCTCTGCCAGGTTCCTCCTCATCCCAAACCAGAGCTTTAGCTGCAGGCCCTGGCCCACTGTCTTCTCTGGGGAGATGGCATTTTCAGAGAGTGGCTCCTGCTAGCTGAGGTTTCTGATCTGGAGGTGGCTCCTGCTGGCTGAGGTTTCCTGGCTAGGTGGTCAAGGATATGGAAAACTATAAGAAGCATTCCACATTCATACTTTAGCCCAACCACAAGCTTTTTAATTTTTTTTTTTTAAATGGCTGCACCTGTGGCATATGGAAGTTCTAGGGCCAGGGATTGAACCCGCACCTCAGCAGAGACCCTGCTGCTGTTGGATTCTTAACACACTGCACCACAGTGGGAACTCCCATACAGATTTTTGTTCTTAATGTCTTACTATTTTAAATTTTTTATTTTTAATTATAGTTGATTTACAATGTTGGGTCAATCTCATACAGCTTTTAATTTGGGTAGTGCTGGTGAGCACACATCTGGTTCACTCATGGCCTGGGAGAATAGAGACCGTGGATCCCATGGTGTCATGTTTGGAAGAGCCAGACACTTCACAATGTACCTTTGAAGCAATATTGTATGAAGTCGAAGTCAAGTGTTATCACTCTCGTGGGTATTATACTTGGGCTTTCCTGGGGGGCAAGCACAGACAGAATATGCAGCTAGGGGGCAGTGTATAATATATATCATTTCAACCATGATAGTGTTTATTAGCATGACTATAAAAACATGTACAGAGGAGTTCCCGTTGTGGCTCAGTGGTTAACGAATCCGACTAGGAACCATGAGGTTGCGGGTTCGATCCCTGGCATCACTAAGTGGGTTAAGGATCCGGCGTTGCCGTGAGCTGTGGTGTAGGTTGCAGACGTGGCTTGGATCCTGCGTTGCTGTGGCTGTGGCGTAGGCCGGCGGCTACAGGTCCTGTTAGACCCCTAGCCTGGCAACCTCCATATGCCGTGAGTGCAGCCCTAGAAAAGGCAAAAACACTTTTATTAAAAAATAAAAAATAAAAACATGTACAGAAATAATATAATATGGAGATATATCAAAATATGCCCTTTTTTTCTCAGATTCAGGGGCACAGGGAGAATTTTATTGACTTTTTAGTAAGTTTGGGAAAATTCCAAAATTTCTATGATATTTCTGCAGGAAATAATGTTCAGAGTTGCCTGAACAAACACAGGGCAAAGACTCGGGCTGCATGGGATTTGGGACTGATTTTAATCACTGGCGCAGGAGCACCTTCCCAGGCAGAGTAAGAGTTTTTGCTTGGAGGGATAGGTCTGACACCCTCAGTGCACACCCCATGAATTTGCTGCCTGTATCTCTCATGTTCCAAATGCAAGATTTACAAAGGAGGTCTCCACATGAATTACGTCCCTGACAATGACATTTAAGTCTTAATCCCAGCGAGGCTTGTGGGACCCCTAGTTTCTGTAGGAGTTTGCCCATGAATGTTTTCTTTGCTAGAGAGAGATTCTTCTTTCTTTCTTTTTTTTTAACTCTTTTCTCCTTGTGGCCGTACCTGTACCACATGGAAGTTCCCAAACTAGGGTCGAATCAGAGCTGCAGCTGAGGCCTATGCTACAGCCCTGGCAACATTGGATCCAAGCTGCAACTGCAACCAACAGCTTCCCGCAAGGATGGATCCTTAACCCACTGAGTGAGGCCAAGGATTGAACTCGCATCCTCATGTAGACCACATCGGGTTCGAAACATGCCAAGCCACAACAGGAACCGTGCACTCCTTTTTTTCTTAATGGAGACTATTTTTCTTAACCCTTTTTCCCTCTCTCCCAAATCATCTGATGACTCAGGGTACAGGTCACTCTGGAGCTCCAGCCCTGGGAAGCCTCCTCCAGATTGTTTTTTTTCTTTTTT
>PVHT020000113.1:6887333-6900932 GCA_004024745.2 Catagonus wagneri
ACAGGAAGTGTGGTAGGGAGTTTTGTGGGTAAATACACAGCTATACCCATCCGTATGTTTTCTCCAAACTTGGTACTCCAAACTCGCTTTCTGGCTAGTGATCCAAATATTTCTTCCTCTTTCTCCCCAGGACCCTCAGTGTATGACTCTCCTCTGTCATAGTCATTTATGATCTTTTTCCCCTTGAAAAAGGTAATGCATAAAGCTGGGCGGGAAGCTGAGGTCCCTTTCACCTTCTCACCTGCTTTCCTGGGCTGTCCCATCTATCTCTCAGAGACGTGCAGCCCCAGGCAGTCAGATCACATGTGGAGGATGGGGCTCTGAGCCTGGTGACTCAGTTCTTGAGGATGGAGTGCCTCTGGAGTGAGCGGGAGAGCTATGGTAACGAGAAACCCTCTCATAGATGCTCAGTGACCCCAGCCTTGTTATACCTGAGTGCACTTCCTGTGGATGTGGACTTACACATCTGTTGTGTAGCAGACCAACAAATAGAAATACGACCATGGGAAGAGGCACTCGGGGGAGAGACAGGACACCGACGTGAGTATCTTTGGACAGATCTAACAATGCAGGGGGCCTCTGCCTGGCCTGAGCTCTAAGTAGGTGGAAATTCAGACAGGATGTACTGTCTCTTGGAAAGGTTGTAAGAGGACTCAGGTGGTTTGATGTGAAATTTATGATTCTGTGATTCTAATGGGATGCCTGAGGGCAGGTGATAAGAATAAAAAAAGCTAGAACCTCCTCCTGGGACCTTCTGGGAACGGTCCCCAGGATGTTCCGGTTGCTTCTGCTGGGCGCATTCATGGTGCTCTTCATGAATGAGGGTGAGGCCTGGTGAGGGTGCACCTGTAGGGGTCAAATGGGTGGGCAAAGAATGTATGGGGAGGAAGAGAGGGATTTGGTGACTTGACCCTTGGGAATGGTGTGAAGTGGTTCAAGGAGAATTTTTCTTCTCTTCACAGGAGACAGAGTCCTGACATTGAAATGTACGGTGTAGTTCGTTTGCAGTTCTTGGATAAATAATGCCACAATGAGAGGGGACATTTTTGAATCCTTTACACATTTCTCTCTACCCTCCCTGACTATACCTCACTCTCCTCACTCACTGTTCTTCTTTCAGCCCCCAGCCCTGGGTGTGAGGGGGGTGGTCCTTGGCTTCTTGAAGGGAGTCCTGACTCCTGGTGGAAGCCGGGAAAGGTGTCAGCATCCTTCTTGTGAGTTTTGTGCCACCTGAGTGTAAATGTTCACAGGTGGGGACTGCTTCTGCTGCAGAATCCCCCTCCTGAGAGCTCTAAATCTAAGTTTTCCTCTCTTTCTTTAGTGATTCGATTTTGCAATTCATGTAGCAATTTTAATGGAGTGAATTGTCGCCATTCTATGAAACGATGTTGGAAGTTTAATGTACTACCAACTAACAGGAGTTGTACCGCAGACCACTTTTACTATTATCATCGTCCTACGGGTAAGTGCAGGTTAGAAAGAGACATAAAACATCACCTCTTGTGCCCACAATCCCTGGCCTCAAGATGTGGAGGCAGCCTGGTCCAGGGGAGGGTAGGGGGAGAGGGTTTCTCCATACACAGAGCTGGGGTGGAGGCTGTGTGCAAGGTCTTTTGTCTGAGATGCAGACACAGCCTTGGAGCTCATTCCTGTGTACAGAAAAGTGTTAAAGTTCTGGAGGGAAGTCATTGTTTAGAAGATGGTGAGATTAAGCAAGATGGTCACATTTCCTTTTCTGTTCTCTTTAGGGTTACATCTGTACCGTTACTCAAAACTATCTTGTAGGCCTTGTGAAGCAGGAATGTTCCAAGTATTTCATGACTTACTGAGAGAAACATTTTGCTGTACTCATGACAACCTGTGTAATGATGAAAGCAGTTTGGAAGAGAAGACAAAAAGATTTGGACTAAAAGGAAAAGAAAGTGTATATGACACTGAAATGATTAACTACAAATAAAATTATTGTGATTTTGAAATCATATGGCAATATCATCTTATATATATTTCCCCAAAACCCAGACCCCAGAGCTCTATTCCAGGAGGTCTAGCTATGGAAGTTGTCTTTCTCATAACATTGCTTCCATTAACAAAGTGCAAAGCCATAGGCCACAAAAAGCCATGTCTGCCTTCTGGGTGGATCCTCTTCCCTTTGCTACCTGTATCTCCTGGCACTCGCTACTTGTCCTCAAGTTCTGTTGCTAAACCTGGCCCAATTCAGAGTTCTAAAGTTTCTGGCAAAGGGGGCAAAGTGCTTTTCTGATGGAGCTTCCAAGAGAAGATGAAGAGAAAGCAGTCTGGATAAAATTAGGGCCAAGAAATCCCAAAAGATTTTGGAAAATTTGGGAGGAGAGTAGAAGTGGTAGTTGGTGGGGGCTGGTGTTAAGCAGGGGCTGATGACAATCAGGGTGAAATCAGAGCACTCACTTCTGTGAGAGGAACAGGTAGTGTACTAGATGTGAGTCTTAGTGCCTGCCACCACTTTTTTGGAAACTGTACCAAGCACAGCTACTTCTGACCGTGTAGCCCTAGGTCACCATGTTTCTAATCATCTTATTCTTGGGTCAAAGCCAGGTGTATCATGATGGGCAGTTGGCTGAGTGTTGGCCAATTACCCTGTCTCCTGGCATGTGAGGAATGCTCTACTACCCAGGCCTCAAAAACATTTAAATATTACCTTGCATTCAGTGCACTCACTGATAGAAAACTGAGGGGTTTTCATTTATGGGCACAGCTCGATAACAGAAAATGTCAAGGAGATAGAAGCATTTCAGATCTTCAATGTAGTTTTCCTAACAAAAATAATAAGCTGTGAAATTACCAAAATCAATCAAATTTACTCTTGTTCAGAATCCTATGAACAGTTATATCCTAACAAATTGGACAGCCTAGAATAAACAGACCCGTTTCTAGAAACATACATCCTGCTATGACTGAATAAAGAAAAGCAGACAATATGAACAGGAGATCATTAAAATTCAATTTGAATTTGTAATAATAATAAAGTATCTTCCAGGGAAAAAGTCCTGGACAAGAAAGCTTCCCAGGGAAAGTCTACCAAACATACAAGAAGAACTAAGACTTAAATTCCTCTCAAAATTGAAGAGGAGGCATTGCCACTTTTTTTTTTTAACAATACCATATGACCCTGATAGAAAATCAGGCAAAGACACTACAGAAAGGAAAATGGTAGACCAATATATCTGATGAATACAGATGGAAAAATCAACAAAATATTAGCCCACCTAATCCAATAGTATATAAAAAGGATCATACGCCATGACCAAGTTGGATTTATCCTAGGGTCACAAGGATGGTTCAGCTTTCACAAATCAATCAATGTGCTAACCACATTAACAACAACGTACACACCCAAAAAAAGGATTAAAATCACATGATTATATCAAAAATTCAGAAAAGTATTTGATAAAATTCAACATCCATTCATGATAAAAACTCTCATCAAAGTTGGTATAGAGGGAATATATCTCAACCTATTAAAGTCTATTTGCAACAAATCCAACATCACAAATGGTGAAAAGCTGAAAGACTTCCAGCTAAATTTAGGAATAAGACAAGGATGCCATTCTCATCACCTCTGTTTAATATAGCATTGGACATCCTAGCCAGAGCAATCAGACAAAAATTGTAAGAGAAGAGGTAAAATTGTCTGTTATTTGCAGATGACATAAAAACTTATATAGAGAACCCTAAAGTCTCCACCCCAAAATAGAATAAATGAATTAATCAAGGTTGTAGGATATAAGATTAATAAATAGAAACCTGTTGCATTTCTATACACTAATAATAAAATATCAGAAAGAGAACGTAAAAATATCCCATTTAAAATTGCATCAAAAAATAAAATACCGGAGTTTCGAACTCCGGTAAGGAACCCTACTAGTATCCATGAGGATGTGGGTTCAATCCCTGGCCTCGCTCAGTGGGTTAAAGATCCGGCATTGCTCTGAGCTCTGGATCCTGTGTTGCTGTGGCTGTGCTCTGATTCGACCCCTAGCCTGGGAACTTACATATGTCTCAGGTGCAGCCCTAAAAAGCAAAACTAAATAAAGAAATACTAAATAAATAAATAGAATACCCATGAATAAACTTTACGAAGGAGGTAAAAGACCTGTACTATGATAACTATAAAGTGCTAATGCAGGAAATTAAAGATGATACAAAGAAATGCAAAGTTATCCCATGCTCTTGGATTGGAAGACTCAACATTATTAAAATGACCATCCTACCCAAACTAATCTACAGATTTAATGTAATCCCTCTAAAATACTCAGGACATTTTTCACTGAACTAGAACAAATAATCCTAACATGCACATAGAACCACAAAAGACCTTGAATTGCCAAGTGATCCTCAATAAAAAGAACAAAGCTGGAGGTATAATCTTCTTAGACTTCAGACTATACTACAAAGTTATAATAATCAAAAAAGGTGCTGTTGGCACAGAAACAGACACATAAATCAATGGAATAGAATAAAGAGTCCAGAAAGAAACCCGTGCACCTATGTTCAGTTATCTACAGCAAAATATACACCACTGACAAAGCAAGAAGTCTATGGAATGGGAGAAAAATACTTGCAAATGATGTGACCATCAGTGAGTTACTATTCAAAATATACAAACAGCTCATACAACACAATATCAAAAAATAAGAAACTCAATTAATAAATAGGCAGAAGACCTAAACAGGCATTTTCCCGAAGCCATACAAATGGTCAGAAGGCACACAAAAAGATGTTCAACATTATTAATCAGAGAAATGCAGGTTGAAACCACAATGAGATAGCACTTCACAGCTGTCAGAATGGCTATCATCAAAAAGAACACAAATATTTGCAGAAATGTGAATGCAACTAGAGATTCTCATACTAAGTGAAGTAAGTCAGGAAGAGAAAGACAAATACCATGTGATATCATTTATATGTGGAATCTAAGATATAGCATAAATGAACCAACCTACAAAAGAGAAGCAGACTCGCAGAGGGAGAGAACAGACTTGTGGTTGCCAGGGCGGAGTGGGGAGCGAGTGAGAAGGACTGGGATTTGGGGGTTAGTAGATGCAAACTATTACATTTAGAGTGGATAAGCAATGAGATCCTGCTGTATAGCACTGGGAACTCTATCTAGTCACTTATGATGGAGCATGATAATGTGAGAAAAAGAACATACACATGTACGTGTAACTGGGTTACCTTGCTGTACAGCATAAAATTGACAGAACACTGTAAACCAGCTATAATAGCAAAAATAAAAATCATTATAAAAAATAGATTGGATAAGCAATGAAGTCCTACTGTATAGCATAGGGAACTATAGCCAATGTCTTGGGACAGACCATGATGGAAGGTAACATAAGAAAGGGAATGTATATATATGACAACTGGGTCACTTTTCTGTACAGCAGAAATTGGCACAACACTGTAAATCAACTATACTCTAATTAAATTTTTTTCAAAAAAGAGCACAGATAACAAATGTTGGCTGGGGTGTTGAGAAAAGGGAAATTTCATGCACATTGGTGGGAATGTAAATTGGTGTAGCTACTACAGATAACAGTATGAAGTTTCTCAAAAAAACCTAAAAATAGAACTACCATGTGACCCAGCAGTTCCATACCTGGGTATATATCCAAAAAAACCAAAACCCTAATTTGAAAAGATATACACACCCCAATATTTGTAGCAGTATTACTTATAATTACCAAAATATGGAAGCAACCTAGGAGTCCACTAGCAGATGAAGGGTTAAAGAAGACGTGGCACATATATTTACAATGGAATACCATTTGGTTATAAAATTTGCCATTTGCAGCAATATGCATGGACTTGGAAGGTATTATGCTAAGTGAAATAAGTCAGAGAAAAACAAGTACTCTATATTACTTATATGAGGAATTTTAAAAAATACAACAAACTGGTGAGTATAGTCAAAAAGAAGCAGGCTCACAGATATGGAGGACAAGCAAGTGGTTACCAGTGGGGAAAGGGAAGCAGGGAGGGGAAACGTAGGGGTGGGGGATTAAGAGATACAAACTGTTATATAGAAAATAACCTATACACACATATTGTACAACACAGGGAATATAGCCACTATTTTATGATAACTATAAATGGAGAATAGACTTTAAATATTGTGAATCTCTATAGTGTACACCTGTAACATATATAATATTGAACATCAACTATATCTCAGTTTTTTTAAAAAAAATTATAGGTGGCAAAAGAAAAAATAAATTGGACTACATCACAGTTAAAATTCTGTAAATCAAAGGACAGAATGAACAAAGTGAAAACGAAACTCATGGAACAGGAAATTTATCTTAGATAATATTCAGAATATATATTAAAAAAAAAAACTCCTGTAACACAAGAATAACAACAAAAAAAATAGAGCCAGCTGATTAAAATGTGGACAATTCGACCTCTAGCCTGGGAACCTCCCTATGCCGCAGGTGCGACCCTAAAAAAAAAAAAGATGGGCTTTTCAAAATAAATATTTGTTGAAGAAATTAAGAATGGGTTTGGAGAGGATAGGAAAAAGAAAACACAATACAGTTTTGGAAAAAATGCAACTTTCTTCATGATATTTCTGTAATAGTAATTAATTATCCCCTTCAGGCCACATCCTGCCACTTGCTTAGGAATCATTCTTAATCCTTGTGAGCATACGTTTTCCAACCCTATTTTTTCCCTGGTGCTAGAACTGTACAAGCAGAAGACCTGAGTTTGTGAGAGATGGAGGTGGGAGGTGGGGAAAGGTCCTTCTCTGGCCACGGGGACAACCCTCCAGAGAGGTTGCTGTTGAAATGTCTAGTGGACAGACCCACATGGCTTCCTCAGATCCTGCCAGTCTCAGCTTCCTCCATGTCACACTTCAGGCATGCTTCAGGAAAATTGGTGTGGCTGCTTCTGGTATCATCCCCTTGGAAGCATCCTACAACTCTTCCCTATCTAGGGGTTGGTTGGTGCCTTCCTGTGAGTTTGCCACGGAGGCAGGGTGCAAAACTACTTCTCAAATTCCAAAGAGGCCCTCTCTTCTTCTTTCCAACCCCTAACCCAAAAGAGAGTCTCATTCTATAAGGCAGAAAAGCCTTCTCTCTTCATGGCTCTGATACAAATTTCTTTCTACGTTCTGCCCTTCTCTTCACTTTGGGAATAACATTCATAAACAACATACAAGAAGACCCCAGAGGAATTTCCACTGTAGCTCAGTGGTAACGAACAAGCCTTGGGCCTTGGGTTTGATTCTTGGCCTCACTCGGTGGTTTAAGGATTGGTGTTTCCATAAGCTGCTGTGTAGGTTGCAGACGCAGCTCGGATCTGATGTTGTTGTAGCTGTGGTGTAGGCTGGCAGCTGTAGTTCTGATTTGACCCCTAGCCCAGAAACTTCCATACAGTCTTAAAAAAAAAGACTCTTTTCATCTCTTTTCACTTTGCCCTATCCTTCCTCATGAGGCCAGGCCAGGGTTAGATGCTTTAACTGGAGTGAAATAAGAAGAAAAACACCAAGAGGGAGAGAGGAAAAAAAAAAAAGAAACTTTTCTGCCACAGAAGGAAGCGAAGAAGCAGGGAAAAGGAATCCTTTTCTTCGTTTTTGTTTTTTAGGGCTGCAGTCGATCGAGGCATATGGAGGTTCCCAGGTTAGGGGTCTATTCAGAGCTACAGCAGCTGGCCTATGTCACAGCCACAGCAATGCAGGGTCTGAGCCACGTCTGCAACCTATACCACAGCTCAAGGCAACGACAGATCCTTAACCCCACTGCAGGATCAAACCCACATCCTCATGGATCCTAGTCGGGTTTCTTAACTGCTGAGCCACAACGGGAACTCCCCTATTCCTTTTCTGAAGCAACTTGGATATCAGTGAAAACACTAGGTTCTAAAACAACCTGCAGGAGGTATTTTACTCAAGGTGTTTTTCCCCTCAGGGGCCAAAGCAGAGAATCTAGAAAAAGAGAGTGCTTTTTCTTACACGTGCAGAAGGCAAGGCCATATTTTTGCTATCTGAAATGTGTGTGTGTGTGTGTGTGTGTGTGTGTGTGTGTGTGTGTGTGTGTATTTTTTAAGGAAATCATTGTGAAGAAGTGGAGTCAACAATGTTGCCCACCCAGAGATTGGAGCCGGGAAAGGACAGCGATTTCTGGAGCTATTTATTGCACAAATCATGGCTCCTGCAGCACCTGAAGTTCACCAAATAGACACTCCATTTGATATTGTTCACATTAGCACAGTTCCTTAGGCAGCCCTTGAAGGTTAACCAGAGAGCACCATCATCTGCAGAAGGTAGGAGAAACAGATCAGCAAAGAGGTTTCTGGAAAAAAAAAAACCAACCCAAAACAAACCCTGCTTCTTTCTATCCTGCACCAGCATATAAAAATAAACTGGTATAATTCAAGGCTCAGTTATTCAAATATGAAGAATTAGAATGTATTGCAATTTGTGGGCTTCCCAAAAGAAAAGCAATAGCAGAGAAGTAAAAAAAAATAAAATAAAATAAAATCCTGGGTGTGGAGAGGTAATGACAGCAGCAATTCAAGGATTGCCCAAGCTGGATGTTTCCGCAGAGAATCTTAACGCTGGTTTAAGTAAGCGTTAGAAATACTGAGGGCTCACTGGGCACAAAGGGTAGGAAAACAGCAAAATCATGATGTTTAGTCTTACCCATTGAGGGCCATTGAGCCAATAGCTATATGGCTGACATCAGTCCCTCTGTTTTCACAGTTGAAAACCACCCATAAGGAAGTCCAGGCAGGGACTAAGACAAAGAACTGCCTTCCCCACTCCAACATCCAGCGTTTTGCCACCGGCCATACAGTTCCTCTCCCTTCCCCTCAATGTAGTCTCCTCTGTTTCTTTCAGGCTTCTCAAAACACTGATCCCATGGCCTCAGGCCCCCACACCTTAGTAACCACTTCTATCTTTTTCATTGTGGTCTGTGATGCATATCCAGACCATACGGTAGAGATATCCATTCGTCCCAGGGCAGGGGCTGCCTGAGGTAAAGTAAGGTCCCTCCTTGTCACGGGGGCTGATATGTCCCTGTCTGCTTCCTCTGCCCCTCATCCTTCCCCCAATCCACAGCTTACTTCTGAAAATCGTCCCAGTCATGCAAGACTCGTCTCCTGTGGCGGTACATATTCCTCTGCCTCTGGAACACTTCTCTCCTGGAAACTCAAGGTGGCACATCCTACACTGAATAATTCCTAAACGAGGGCCAGGGAGGAGCGAAGCAGAAGTGAACGCAGATCTCCCACTGCTTGCAAAGACCTGTTTCCCCTTTCAAATTCGAAGTCTGCTGGGAGCCTGGAGGGCTTTGCCAGAGACTCCTTAAGCGTGAGCCTCTGGCTCTATTAAAACAGAGGGGGGTTATCGGTTAGGGTCTTGGGGGTTTTAGCTGCTAAAACAGTTGGTGGAATAAGGCAAAGAGGAGCAAAATCAAAACTGACATGATCAGATTGGGTCCTCTTCATACTCACTTTCCAAATGGCTTTTACCAATCAGTAGTTCATGGACTGTACTGGCAAAGAGAAAGCAAAGAGATCTGCAGTGTTCTCTGAGATTTATTCTTGCCTAGGGCCACTGTAACCCTTGTAATGCAGGCGGCCCGTCCTGCACTGGTAACCCGGTGGCACTCTAGGTCCTTTGTCCCTCCAAACCCTAGTCACCTGTCTCCTGGCCTCTCTGCCCCCCTCCCTTCTTTCAGTTCCCTTCACCACTAGAGGGTTTCTTGGCTTCCCCTACCTATCCCTTAGGATATAGCACAGACTCAAAGGAGAAAGATAAATGCACATTTTTGTGCATATGCCTTATTCCCTTCTTTTTAATTGACCTATGTGGCCTAGGAGCCTGGAGGCTGACAAGGGGGAAAAGCATCTGAAACCTCTAAAATTACTACACTTTGGCTTTGGCCAGCTAGTGCCTGTAACATCAACGTTCCACTTCCCCCTTTCCCTTTGTCTTGCCCTTTAATACACTCATCCTTAGCTTTGTCAACTGCTGCTCATGCTTTTTTTTTTCATCAAACTTAAAATAAGCCACATTCTCAGCCTCATCCTGCTGGAAGAAGTGTTGAAATTCAAAGTCTATCTCTGGGTTCCTTTGAACCCTCAGTGCCCAGCCTGCCCCTCTCATCTCCCCGCTCCCCTAACATCCCCCCTGCCTACACCACTGATCCGTTTCTACTCACTTGCATGTTCCTGATTTGTGAATGACCCATACAGTCCTACTGGGGGAGAAAAAAAAGATACACTCTCTGCTGACCTCATTTATAAACCTCAGAACGTCTGTGAAAATCCTACCAATTCTTTTAAATCTACCCATTTCCTTCTGTAAGGAGAGACTAAGACTTTGGTGAAAGTCCCAGGGATGTGATGCATTGTGGGTGAAAGTTATAGCGTTAAAATGCCAGCTTATGTTACCATGTGGTTCTCATAGGAGAACTTCTGTCATGGGAACCCCAACCCTTTCTGGGACACATCCTGGACCACATCTCATCAATTGTCAAACACAGGGTCTCACCTCGAAAGCAGCAGAGCAGAATGGGGAGTCTTAGCAGGAGGGACTTGTCCATTTTGGAGGGACAAAAGAGCAGGTTAGGGCCGGAAGCTGTAAGGTGCCTATTTATGTATCTGCCAGGTTGTGCTTCCCTAGGAAGTGCTAGGGGTGGGGACATTGCAGAAATCCTTCAAAGATGTTTCCTGCCTCTAGGGAAACTAGAAACACTAATTTTTTTTCTTTTTCGGCAAATTGAAGAGAAAAGGGATAACCCAGGTAAGTCCTGGACCTGATTTATTTCAGTCTTAGCACTCAAGATTTTTGATGCTGTGTTCTGTGGTCATTTCATTATACCACATTGTGGGGGGACTACAAGGATAAATCGGGCCCAGATGGGTTAGATTCAGAGCCATTTACGCTGCGATGCTCATTAAAGTTGAGAGAATGGATGTGTGTGAATAATCAGAATGTAGGAAATCCAAAAGAGGGCTGAGCACGGAGCCCTTAAAAGGCAGTACTATAGGGGCTGGGAAGAGAACTGGAGAGGTTAGACTCAGAGGCTTGACGGAGGATAGTCCTGAGGGGAATAGTTTCCTACTGTCAGTCATCCCAGAACAAAGTTAACCCTGGGGTACAAGCTGGGAGCTGAGGAAAAAACTGCTACCCTCTTCGGAGTTTCCTGGTGGTTGAGACTTAGACTTTTCTGAAGAGAAAGACGTTTGAGATGACTTCTTCTGGAGGGAGGTAAGCTGGTCCTCCCCACTTGATGCTGGGCCAGATATTGGTGGGGGTGGGGGGTGACCTCGACTCTGAGAGTGACTCAATATTCAGTTAGGGGGGCAGCTGAATGTAAAATTCCTGTCGATGGGATTGGGCCTGCGCACTCTAAGAACAGTCCAGTCTAGTATTTGATTCTAAGTTTTCTGTCAGTTGCCTTAAGTTATTCCTATACCTTTCAGTTGGGGTGGGTGTTGCAGCTTAGTCTCCGCTGTCACTACAAGGAATTAAAGGAAGGGCCTGTGCCCATACTTAGGGCAAAGCCAGAGAGGAAGCAGATTGCAAGAGAGCAAAATGTAGGTCTACAACAAAGCGGGAAGTGGGTTAAGCTAGATGTTGGCTGGAGAGGCAGGAGTAGCAAAAGTGACAATATGGAAGAGATGTCTTCCCAGAGTACATCGGAGGTTGTTACTGAATACCAGAAGAGCAAACTAACATTTCCATGCAGGGAGGAAGGAAGGAAAAGATATAACTAATTAACTGCTTACCTATGGTACCTGTAGTCTGGGTGAAGCTTTGAACTGACACTATGAGGTAACCATGTATTATCACCCCCCTCACACAGACACACACACACACGACATCAGAGATTTTTGTTTTTTATTTTGCTCTTTAAGGTTGCACCTGCAGCATATGCAAGTTCCCAGGCTAGGGGTCGAATCCGAGCTATAGCTGCTGGCCTACACCACAGCCAAAGCAACGCAGGATCCGAGCAGCGTCTGTGACCTACACCACAGCTCACAGGCAACACTAGATCCTTAACACACTGCACAGGTCCAGGGATCAAACCTGCGTCCCCATGGATACTAGTCATGTTCATTACCGTTGAGCCACAGCGGGAACTCCCATGACATCACTGATTTTTGTGTTCTGCATATTCACCAGCAGATCTGTCCCTTTCCCTCCTCTCAATGTCCTGAAATTTAGCATCTTCTCTTTCATCTTTACCTTCCTGTCTTTGATCTTTTGAGATCTGCCTTCCTTTCCTTCTAGGAATTGTATATTTAATTCTTTATTTGTTTTTATGGCCACACCTGCAGCATATGGAAGTTCCTGGGCCAGCGATTAAATCCATGCCGCAGCCATGACCTATGCCACGGATGCAGCAATGCTGGATCCTTCACCCACAGCCCCAGTTACCATGGTGGGAACTCCTAAACTGAATACTTCATGTTCCTTTTTTTTTTTTTTTTGTCACCGTACTTGCAGCATGAGGAAGTTCCTGAGCCAAGGACTGAATCCAAGCCACGGCTGCAAGCTATTCCACAGCTGTGGCTGCACCAGATCCTTAACCTGCTGCACCACAGGGGAACTTCCCTAGTTCTTTCACTAGCAGCAGCCCACATGAAAGAAGGGAAGGTTTTCTTCCTTTGCCCTGGAAACTGTCTCCTCACTTAATTACACTCCAACAATATTATTATACCACTTCTCCTGAAGCAGAAATTTTCCCCTCCCAGCTTTACCGCCTACTTGAATTCTTTATTTATATTTGAACCCCACTTTATTGACTAATTTTTTTCCTAAAATCTCCTCAAATTCACACTCCTAGTATTAGTATCCCATAATCCCTGATTTTCTTACTGGGCCCTTTTCCATACATACCTTTTCTCGGTGCCCCTAATCCTTTTTTCTTACTTTCTTAGGGCACCACAAAATAATAATTATTATATCATAAATTACAGACCCATGGCTTCAAAGTATTCAGGAATGATTCCTTTTGCCTATTGCTCCAAACCTTATGTGGAATCTGTATGGTTTCTTTATTCACGATGCCTTTCTCTCCATCACAGTGTTCTGAGGTACAATTAGTCCAGAAGAGTAGCCCAGGGTTTTACTCAACTCTGAGAGTGATTAGGTAAGTACTCATTTATGTCTTTACGTATATGATTAGAAGATTACAGATTACAGTTTAAGATTTTTTATTTGCATCTCCAATATTACCATGCAAAATAATAAAAATGTTTCTTGAATGGAAATCCACTTTTAAATAAGCTACCATTATTTTTTAAAAGACACATCTATTTCCCACAGTTAATAAAATATCTTGAAATTCATTGGTGACAACCTAAATATCCATCAACAGAGGGATGGATAAAGAAGATGTAGTACATATGCAATAGCCAGGTCATGGAAACAACCTAAATGCCCATCGACAGAAGAGTGGATAGGCAAGATATGGTACATACACACAATGGAATGTTACTCAGCCATTAAAAGGAACGAATTACCAACATTTATAGCAACATGGATGGACTTAGAAATTATCATGCAAAGTGAAACCAGTCAGACAATTAGACAGCAACACCCAA
>PVHT020000113.1:6901932-6921845 GCA_004024745.2 Catagonus wagneri
CTAAAAGACACAATGAACCTTCTTACAGGGCAGACAATGACTCACAGACTTTGGAAAACCTTGGTTTTTCAAATAAGACAATCTGGGGGGGTGGGGGGATGCACTGGGGGTTTGGGATACAAAATCTGTAAAATTGACTTGTGATGATTTATGCACACCTATAAGTGAAATAAAATCCATTAAGAGAAAAAAAAAAAAAAAGATGTAGTACATGTACATGGTGGAATATTACTCGGTCATAAAAAGAAAGAAATAATGCCATTTGCAGCAACATGGATGGACCTAGAAATTATCAGGCTAGGTGAAGTTGGTCAGACAGTGAAAGATAAACATCATATGATATCATTTATATGTGGAATCTTTAAAAAGAATACAAATGAACATATTTTCAGAACAGAAACAGATTCACAGACTTTGAGAACAAACTTTTTTATTTCAAATATTTTATTTGCTTCTATAAGAAAGTATAAATTAGATTGTGTCATCATTTCCCAGACAAAACGAGCACTTTTAATTTTTTTTAATAAAACAATTTCCCTTTGAACTGTGAACCATCATATTTTAATATTTGTTTGGAGTTTGGTGATGCCTCAAAAACAAGTACGCACACACACACACACACACACATACATACATACAATAAGCACAACTTATGTTTATAATCTCAGAAAGAATTTAAATTTAAAATCATGGGAAAATTATAACAAACCTTATAATTAGGAACACAATGCAGTAAGGGGTAAAGCATAACATAATCATAACAATGGTGAGAATAATATCTCATTTTTAAGTAGCACACTCACTAGTGTAAGGGGTAGTAAATAAAATAAGTTTTACTTTAAGGCTATTTCTAAGCCAAATAAACAAGAAATAATACATTGAGAATGGCCTGTACTAAAACCTGCGTATAATAGGTATTACGTCAGGAAAGTATTGTCAGAAAGTACTTATTTCATATGCTGATATCTAATAATTACTGTTAGGTTTATCTACACTTACACCTATTTTTTCTAAGATGTCTTACTAAGAATGTTAGTCTTGCTTTTATTTTCACAGCTATTACTACTGTTATTAATCTAATATTGTAATTTTCTTTAGAAGTCCTGGATTATAAATATTTTAACCTTTTAATATCGGTCTATAGAGAACTGTTTTTTCTTTAAATGTCAAGGATGGAGATGTTTCAGATTATCAAATGCATTGTCGAGGAACAAACTATTTCTTGAAAACTGTGATTTATTGAAAACTGTGGGAGGAAATGTTATCAAAATAAGTTTTGAAATATAGGCAATTGTGGAAGATACTTTAAAAATATATATAATGGAGATGATGGAGGGAGGGTAAGAGTAGAATTGAGACTTACACTGTGGAATATTCTACAAAGAAACCCAAAACTAGTTATATTTTTAGTTTTTTGAGAAACCTCCATATTGTTTTCCACAGTGGCTGCACCAATTTACGTTCCTACCAACAGTGTATGAGGGTTCCCTTCACATCCTCACCAATATTTGTTATTTGTGGAGTTTTTTTTTTTTTTTTTTTTTTTTTTTGATGAGAACAAACTTCATGGTTACCAAAGGGGAGAGGCTGGGGAGCGAGGGATGGACTGGGGGTTTGAATTGATTTGCACACTGAGGGTATATGGAATGACTGGCCAATGGGGACCTGCCAATATAGCACAGACAACTCTACCCCACAGTATGTGATAATTATGGGAAAAGAATCTGAAAGAGAAAAAAAATAAATTCACTAGTAATTAAGATATTTTTCACCTAATGACATTTTTGAATAGGTTAACAGGGCTGGTGGTGAGTGCCAGGATTTGAGGAAGCAGGTCTCAGCTTAGGCAGAAGCCACATGTGATGAGGCAGGTCAACAATGTGAAGAACCACAGTTACTGTTCCAGTGCAGCCCAATGGCCTGAGGCTCCTGGGACCTTCCCAGTACCCATAGGATTTATACCAATGAACCAGAAAGGAAAGAACTGTTTCTTCCTAGCTCAAAGTTTGAAGGAACAGTCAGATCAGAAAATCCTGTCTCATAAACCACACAAATATTTTCTTAGGTCAGTCTCCCAAGGCAATAGAAATAAAAACAAAAATAAACCAATCAAACCTAATCAAACTTACTAGCCTTTGCACAGCACAGGAAATCATAAAAAAAAAAAAGAATGAAAAGGCAGCCTATGCAATGGGAGAAAATAGTTGCTAATGATGCAACCAACGAAGATTTAATCTCTAAAATATACAAACAACTCATACAACTCAGAAAAAAAAAAAAAAAGGGCAGAAGACCTAAGTAGACATTTCTCCAAGGAAGTCATAGATGGCCGGTAGGCACATGAAAAAAATGCTCAACACCACTAATTGTTAGAGAAATGCAAATCAAAACTTCAATGAGGTACCACCTTACACTGATCAGAACGGCCATCATGGAGTTCCCGTCATGGCGCAGGAGAAATGAATCAGACTAGGAACCATGAGGTTGCGGGTTCAATTCTTGGCCTTGATCAGTGGGTTGCAGATATGGCGTTGCCATGAGCTGTGGTGTGGGTCACAGATGCAGCTCAGATCCCGCATTGCTGTGGCTGTGGCATAGGCTGGCAGCTGTAGCTCCATTTAGATCCCTAGCCTAGAAACCTCCATATGCCACCAGCGTGGCCCTAAACAAACAAACAAACAAACAAAAAAAGCAAAAAAAAAGGAATGGCCATCCTTAAAAAGTCTATAAATAACAAACGCTGTGATTTCGCATTATAGGTCAGCAGAAGGAACCCGACTAGTATTCATGAGGATTCAGGTTCCATCCCTGGCCTCACGAGGATCTGGCATTACTGCAAAAAACTGCGGTGCAGGTCGAACACAAGGCTTGGATCTGGTGTGGCTGTGGCTGTGGCATAGGCTGACAGCTGTAGCTCCGATTTGACCCCTAGCATGGGAACTTCCATATGCCAGAGGTATGGCCCTAAAAAGAAAAAAGAAAGGAAAAAAAGTGCTGGAGAGGGTGTGGAGAAAAGGGAACCTTTTCACATTGTTAGTGGGAACGTAAGCTGGTACAACCACTATGGAAAACAGTATGGAGGTTCCTCAGAAATCTAAACATAGAACTACCATATGATCCAGCAATCCCATACATCTGGACAAAACTTTCATTCAAAAAGATACATGTACTCCTGTGTTCATTGCAACACTATTCACAATAGCACAGGGAGCTATATCCAGTCTCTTGGGATAGACCATGATGGAAAATAATATCAGAAAGTGAATGTGTATATATGCACACACACACCTAAATATATATATTTATATATATATATAAATGGGTCACTTTGCTGACAGCAGAAATTGGCACAATATTGTAAATCAGTTATACTTTAATGAAAAATTAAAAATTAAAAAAAATTTAAAAACTAGGAGTGCCTTTGTGGCTCAATGGATTAAGAACCCAACATATCCTGCTGCATAGCATTGGGAACTGTTTCTAGTCACTTATGATGGAGCATGATAATATGAGAAAAAAGAATGTATATATGTATGTGTGAGTGGGTCACCTTGCTGCACAGTAGAAGACTGACAGAACACTGTAAACCAGCTATAATGGAAAAAATAAAAATCATTAAAAATTATATTTTACAAAATTAAAAAATATACATTAGATAAAAGTGTAACGAAATATAAATTTAAAAAAGAAATGCAGGAGTTCCCTTCGTGGCTCAGTGGTTAACGAATCCAACTAAGAACCATGAGGTTGCGGGTTCAATCCCTGGCCGTGCTCAGTGGGTTAAGGATCCGGCGTTGCCGTGAGCTGTGGTGTAGGTCACAGATCCAGCTCGGATCCCGCGTTGCTGTGGCTGTGGCGAAGGCCGGCAGCTACAGCTCCTGTTAGACCCCTAGCCTGGGAACCTCCATATGCCGTGGGTGCGGCTCCAGATAAGGCAAAAAGACCAAAAAAATAAATAAATAAGAGCCCAACATAGTGTCCATGAGGATGCAGGTATGATCTTTGGCCTGGATCCTTAGATCCAGCATTGCAAAAGGCCATGGTGTAGGTCACAGATGAGCCTTGGATCCCACATTGTCATGGCTATAGCATAGGCCAGCAGCTGCAGTTCTGATTTGGGCCCTGGCCTTCCGTTTACCGCAGGTGCAGCCTTAAAAAAAATTAAAAAATTTTTAAAAACTGGATATAAAAAGAGAAAAAAGAAAATAGTCAACCTTATCTTTGACCCCTCTTCCCCTCTCATTCTGCATTAAACCAGTGACAAAATCCAGTCTGTTCTGTCTTCATAAGATCACGACTCTCGTTTCCTTCTCCATTCCCACTATCACCACTCTTTCTATGACCTTCGTGTTGCTCACTTGGAGTTTATTCTTTTCTCAATATGTAAGAATTTATCATTAAGACTGAAGTGGAGTCTTATGAGCATTGGCTAGAGAAGAAAGCCTTGCTGCTGATCCTCAGAGTATAGGAAGGCTGTTTTTACAGAGCTGGGATACTGAAGCTGCTCAAAGAAATGAAGAAGGCTCTAGGAGCTGGCAAGAGAGATTATTTGAAGCACTCAATTTGGGAGAAGTCTCAGAGGGAGGATGATTAAAGTGATGAAACTGGGGAAGGAGGTGTTGCACAACCAAAGTCAAGGAGAGGAGGCCCTGAGTGAGATGTGTCTCCTGGCCATGACCTACAGCACCAGGCACGTCAGATTGAATCCTGCCATCAAAGAGGGGCAATGATGTGGGCGGTCTTCTTGGGAGTTTCATGTAGCTCAAGCCGGGATAGGAGGTGGGTTGTGGACACAGTGGTTCAGTGGTATTTAATTCTAATGAGCCTGAGAACAGAAGACTTGGATTCTGCCTGTGGGATTAGAACAGAACATCTTTTTCTTGAGTCCTTGAACTGAGATAATTTCTGATCATTAAAGTCCAAATGGGCAGCAGATGAGAGGTGAAGAGCTTAGTCAGGTGAGAAAGGGAGCAGGCAACACTGGGACTCTTGGCACCAACCAGAGGTGGGTGGAGAAGGATTACAAGGGTGTTAGTACATTGAGAAGATACAAAGATACTCAAGAGGAAAAAAAAAAAACCTTATAATTTCAAAGACTTAAACATGTGCCAAAATGCTGACAATTTAAGGTTAGAAAGAGGACCAGCCTCCTTTCCACGTCTTAGATGTTTCCTGAGAATGTATGCTCACACACAGTGTAAGAAAGTGAGAAGTTCCCATTGCAGCTCAGCAGGTTAAGAACCTGATATTGTGTCTGTGAGGATGCAGTTCAATCCCTGGACTCTCTCAGTGGGTTAAGGATCCAGCATTGCTGCAGGCTGTGGCATAGGTTGTAGATGTGGCTTGGATCTGTGTTGCTGTGGCTGAGGCGTAGGCTGGCAGCTGCAGCTCTGATTGGACATCTAGCCTGGGAACTTGCATATGCCACAGGTGCAGCCTAAAAGGAAAAAAATAAAACAGATTCTTGTAACAACTCCCCACTCCCCTCCTCATCCCAGAAAACTTCCTCCCACACACAGAAGTCTGGCATGCAGATCCAAAGACATTAAGATGAGGACTTTCTGCTCAGGTTGACCGAGGTAACCAGGTCTCCATACTTTCAAAACTGATGAAGTAGCCAAAAGTTTAATATCACAGTATAAGTGGGACATAATTGGAATCATAATTTATGTATTTGTCAGGTTATTTTTGTTTTCTCACCACTTGTCAGTAGTTTACCAAGAGATGTCTGTCACATCTCCTACCATTCAGTGCCACCACTGGGCTTTATAGGGTGGGGGACCCTATTTTTGTTACTTCCTTTATTTCGATGCCCTTTATTCTTCTGGGCTGATCCTCAGAAGATATTCAGCAGACACAAATCTGGCTGAATTCATCCAAGAGGATTCTTAGCAAGGAGCATGGGCCACCGCATGAAAACCAGACTGAGAACACTGTGCTTCTTTGGTACAGCCTCTCTGCAAGCAGGTGCACAAGAACTGTACAAAACAACAACAACAATTATAATAACTCTTAGTGGGTTGAACTTCAGGTTTTTTTCTTTTTAGCACCAAAAATCTGAGGCTGTGGACGTGAAATGACCTTCTCTGTCTCTGGTCTTGTTACCCTATAAATTAACTCCTTAGTGATCACATATCATAGCTCTAAATACCTTCTCTACCCTGATGACTCACAGATCTTTACTGTCCTCCCTAAACCCTCCACGACCTTTAAAAAAAAATCTCCATTTGATGAGCATTTCAAATTTAGTGTGTCCAGGGCTGTGAGAGTGGACATCCTTGTCTTGTTCCTTTTTTTGGAGGAGAAAGTTTTCAGCTTTTCAATACTGAATATTGTGCTGTGGGCTTGTGCCATGGTTTTTAATATGTAAAGGTATATTCCCTCTATAAACACTTTCCTGAGAGTTTTTAGCCTGGATGTTGAATTTTTTCAAATGCCTTTTCTGCATCTATTGAGATGGTCATACAATTTTTATCCTTTATTTTGTTAAAGTGGCATATCATGTAGATTGATTTGCAAATGTTGAACCATCCTTGCAGCTCTGGAATAAACCCCACTGAATCATGGTGTATGATCCTTTTAATGTATTGTTGAATGAGGTTTGCTAATATTTTGTTGAGGCTCTTTGTATCTATGTTCATCAGAGATGTTTGCCTGAAATTTTCTTTTTTTGTAATGTCTTTCTCTGGTTTGCTATTAGGATAATGCTGCTCTTGTTGAATGGTTTGGAAACATTTATTTCCTGTTCAATTTTTGGAATAATTTGAGACAAGTAGGTATTAAATCATTTAAAAACGTTCGGTAGAATTTACCCATGAAGCCATCTGGTCTTGGACACTTGTACAAGTTTATTTTATTACTAATTCAATTTCATGACTAGTAATCAGTCTGTTCAGTTTTTCTATTTCTTCCTGATTTAGTCTTGCAAGATTGTCTGTTTTTAGGAATTTGACCTTTTTTTTTCTAGGTTGTTCAACTTGTTGTATAATTGTTCATTGTAATCTCTTATAATTCTTTGTATTTCTGTGATATCGATTGCAATTTCTCCTCTTTAATTAGATTTTATTTATATGGGTCTTCTATTTGTCATTATACTTCAATACAGCTGAGGAAGAAAAGCTATATGGGTTTGGTGATAGGCTCTCAGTTCTGTTCCCTAGCATTTGGACCTTAACCTTTTCTAGCCTCCCTTTCCAAATCTGGAAAATGGGTAGAATGATGCTTCAAAGAGAAAACAATTTAGCAATGTCTTTAAGTTTTTGTTACCTACTTTTTGAACGTAGGTTCCAGTAGGCTGGTGAGAAATCGGGCGATTTCTCTTCTTTAATTGGGAATAGTTCCTCTGATTTTCCATTTTTTAAACTTTGTCTATGAATTTAGGAGAAATAGTTATCAAATATGGTCTTGAAGGGATGGTTTTATGTGGAAGCATCCCTGTGTAGACTGTGTGAGCCCAGGATTTTTGTTGTGAGGGCCGGTTTTGAGACAGTTGTCAGCCATGTCTCTCCTCAGGGTGTGCTGGCCATTATCCCTTTGATAATGTGTGATTGGTGTTGCAGTGTCCTCAGCCTCCACTGGATGTTGGGGGGAACTCCTCTCTGCTCTGAGGTTATCACAGCCCTGATGGGGTGGGGTCAGCTCCCTTGGTGTTGGAGGAGAAGCCCTGAGGGTCATATCTGATCAGGCTCTGTTGCCCTTGCATTTGTGCCCTGACCCACAGAAGGTGACGACTGAAGCAAGAGAGGCCTGTGTGGTCACAGTGAACCTATATGCCACCTGTGCAGCTATCTCTAATTCTTCCCAGAAGCAGCCCAAAGTAACATCACTTTCTCCATTGTGTTTGTCCCAGACCTAGTGCTAGGCTGTGGTGTGAAGTGGGTTGGGCTGAGGGCCAGGGCACTGTGGCTGTAGGGACTGAGGTAGTTGTGCTGCTGTCTGGGACTCTGTGGTAGATCTCTCCCCAGATCTGGCTCTAAGACATGGTGTATGGTGGTCAGAGCCATAATGTTCCCATCAGGAAACAAACCCCTGTGTCCTCCTGTCTGGGGCCTGTCCACCAGAGAGACTCAGCACCCAGCCTCTATGCATTTCTGTGGCACCACCTGATGGGCTCACCACCAAAGTCTGCCATGGTAGGACCCACCCCCATCACGTGTCCTGTCAAATGGGCTCCATGGTTCTGCCCAGACCACACCCCAGGCCCCCCAGGCTGTGTCCACACATTTAGATCCAGTCCTCTCCCAGGGCAGTCCTGCCTAAGATTCTGCCTGTGTTTGTGGGGCCTCCTCATGCATGCTTCAGATTGGACAATGAATCCAGGCAGCAGCTGCCGGTGCCATCTCTCCACTCTGATGGTTAGTAAGGCAGCACTCATGCACTCCATACCAGTAGAGTCTAGGTTTCTAGCCCCTCTTGTCATGGTCTGTGTGTGGTTTGGAAAAAGGATTTCCAGACTCCTATTGGAGTGAAAAGAAAAATAAGAGATTCCTGATGACCAGGGAGAGAAAACAAGTGCATGGTTCTGTCTATTTTTATAGCCCAGGGAGAGAGGAGAGGTCTTATGATATCTCTGCTGACCTGCTGATTGGTTTGGGAAAGAAGGGTCTTATGATACACTTGCTAGTTGGTTGGGGTGGATAATGCTCCTTTATGGGTGAGCTGAGAAGTGGGTCACGTACCTTTCCTAGCAGAGGGTAGGAAGGAGTAGGCCAGGATGCCAGAGGTGGGGGAGGGGCATTGCAAATGATAGGGATGCAGTAGGATAGTTACACAGGTAATTGCAGAAGTCCCAATAAGGTACCACAGATAGAGAGGGAAACCTAGGGAACTTTGGGAGATCGCTGTAAGTTAATAATTGCTCAAGAGGGCCATCAGAACGAGGCAGGCTTGCTTGACTAGTGGAGGCACAATATATGCCTCCAGTCATTGGGTGAGAGATGGAGTGAGGCCTGCATCCAGGTTCAGACCAAGGACAGGAGTTTAAGGACCACCCTTCTTCTGACTTGAATAAGCACCATGACAGTCCTAGTTTGATTTTAGGGTCAAATACTCTCTTACTGGTTACCAAGGAAGAGCCACTGCTCAAAGAAACGGGAAGAGGAGTCTTTTTCCACCCCCACTCCCCTGGGATTATAAAACTGTAGCCCTCCTAATCCTCGGGGCAGAGCCTCCTTACCTGCTCACTTTCACCTCTCACAAGCGTCCTATCTAAATAAATCTATTTCTTGCCTATCACTTTGTCTCTCACTGAATTCACAAAGAACCTGAACCTCAGTAAGTCCAGATATCAGGTGAGTGATTTTAATTTAAAAACACTGAGTTCAAGTCCCAATCTGAGTTTAGGCTGGGTTTGAGTGCTGACAATGTAGATTCAAGTCCCGACCTGACTTCTGGCTATGTTCAAGTCATAAGTGCTATCAGTTTCACAGTGAGACATGTGGGGTAAAAAGGGTCTGGTAATTCCTATCTAGGCCAGAGGCTTTTTTAGTTTTATCTCCTTGGAGGGGACTTGAAGTCAATCCCACAGCTCTGTCTGTCCCAGAGGATTTCCCAGCAGGCATAGGGGCTCTCTGGGGCCAGGGTCTGCAACGTGGACCTCTTCTTGACAGATCCCTCCCAGAGGCACTGATCTGATCCTGACATCTTTCCCCCCATCCTACCCAGTTATGTGCAGATCTTTCTCTCAGCTTTGGTGGTCTAGGAGATCTGCCAGTTTCCAGCTGGATCTCTGTGAGAATGGTTCTACACGTGGATGTATTATTGATGTGTTTGTAGGTGGAGGTCAGTGCTAAGTCTTCCTACTCTGCCATTTGATCCCCTCCTAGAAAACTTTTTTGGTCTTAGTCAAAGACTGTTTTTTCTCTTAAGAAAATAGCAATTAGGAGCTCCTGGGATTTCCCATCGTGGCGCAGCGGAAACAAATCTGACTAGGAACCGTGAGGTTGTGGGTTCAATCCCTGACCTTGCTCAGTGGGTTAACAATCTGGTGTTGCTGTGAGCTATGGTATAGGTTGCAGACGCAGCTCAGATCTGGTGTTGCTGTGGCTGTGGTGTAGGCCAGCGGCTACAGCTCCGATTTGATCCCTAGCCTAGGAACCTCCATAGGCCACGGATGCGGCCCTAAAAAGCCAAAAAAAACAAAGGAGTTTCTGTTGTGGCCCAGCAGCGGTAACGAACCTGACTAGTATTCATGAGCCTGTGGGTTCAATCCCTGGCTAGCTCAGTGGGTTAAGGATCCTGCATTGCTCTGGCTATGGTGTAGGCTGGCAGCTGCAGCTCTGATTCGACCCCTAGCCTGGAAACTACCATATGCTGCGGCTGCAGCCAAAAAAAAAAAAGGACAGAAAAAGGGAGATAGCATTTTAGCCATTATAATGATTATTGTTTTCTAATACCTACTCTGTTGTAAACACTGCAAATGTTTTGCCAACTGAAGAAAAATGCACAACCTGAAAGTTGCAAGTTAAGTTTTATTTGGGGACTTAACTGAGGATTAAAGTCCAGGAGACAGCCTCTCATGTAGCTCTGAAGATCTTCCAAAGAGGTAAGGGAGGATCCAGGATATAAAGGAATCTTTCCTGAAAAAACAAACAAATGTGTTTGAACATCATAAGATCACTGCTTATTACAAAAAACACATCTTAAATGAATAATTTAAGTGTTTTTCTGTGTATGGGAAGACTCAAGAGTTTGTGCTCATTGAAATTATTCCCTAGATATGCATCTTGGCTATCTAGGGCTGAAACCAAAACACCTCTGACCTGAACCCAACCAAAACCCAGATTAGGATTGAACTCATGGTTTTTCCACTAGAAGCACTTACCTGGTGTCTGGACTTACTGAGCCTCAGATTCTTTGTGTCTCCGTCCAGAAGGAATTCAAGGAGAGACAAAGTGATAGGCAAGAAATAGATTTATTAAGATAGGACACTTGTGAGGGGTACAAGTGGGCAGTCAAGGAGGCTCTGCCCCGAGGTTTAGGTGGGCTACATTATTATAATCCACGGAAAGTGGGAGTGGGGAAAAAGCCACCTTCTTCCTCATTCTTCAAGTAGACATCAGACTTACATCACTAGCTCCTCTGTCGTATTGGGTAAGAGACTATTTGACCCTCTGAAGTCAAACTAGAACTGTCAGGGTGCTTATTCAAATCAGCAGAAGGGTGGTAACATGTGCTAAAATATGTTGAATCAGTTCAGGTTTCTGTATAATGAGGGTCTCCTACTTGGGAATGTCATTTTTTCCCTTAAATTCCTATCTGTGGTCCTATCTTGCTGAACTTGAATGCAGGCCCCATTTTCTCTTTCACTTAAAGACCTGAGGCCTATCTCATGCTTTTATTTATGGTTTTAGAGCTAAGCAAGCCTGCTTCATTCCATGGCTTTCTGGAATGATCCAAGTTCTCCCAAATTTCCCTAGCTTTCCCCTCTCTATGGTCCCCTACTGGGACCTCTAAAACTGCCTGTGTAACTATCCTTCTCTCTCCCTATCACTAGTTAAGACAGTCTCTGTTAAATTATGCCCTGCCTTGGCCCACTAACTTACTCTAATTGGCTTTTCTCAAATGATTTCTTCTTTGCTTAATTGCTTTATTTTACTAATGATTACTTTCTAGTCAGAGTTATATTGCATGCCTAGTATTTTCTTTTCCTTTGAAGCCCTCCCTAACACCCTCTTCCTTCTGTGAGCAGTCTTCACTGCAGAGAAAAAGTCAAGGCGCAATAACCCCAAAGACCACGGAAACCATCCCCAGACCACCTGACTCCAGCCCTGAGGACTTTGAAATGACCTATGAATGGAGAAGAATGCAGGCATTCTAATCCTTATCAACGGCCCTGTTTTTTTCCAAGCAAAACCTATAAAACCCCCCTCATCCTCCTTTCGAGATAGGACACAGTTTTAGCCTGCTGTGGCCTCCTTTGCCTGGCGAAGCAATAAAGCAGTTCTTTCTGTTTCACCCACCCAAAACTCTGTCTCTGAGACTTAACTGGTGTGGGTGTACAGAGTTCAGGTTTTGGCTACATCTTGAGCAAGGTCACCTCTTTCCTACGGAAACTCCTTGGGCTCAGTCTAGGCCCTGCACTGGCTGTGGAATGGGGCGAGGAAGCAGAACACCCGCTCTCTTAGAGGCTGGGCCTCCGATACAGGTGAATGAACAGTACTTTTTACAGCCCAGGGCGTAACTCACAGAGCAGCAGACTAGAGAGGGGCACCGCAGCTTCACCTTCACTGTACAGCCTGTCTACTGCACAGCTGCTGAGCCCTTCCTGGAGCTGGATTGCCTGCCTCACTGTTCTTTCCCCAGCATATATGGACCGGCTCCTGTTCCTCCTGCTTCCAGGAGCCTGTGTGGTTCTGTGCCAGTCTCCCACACAGGGTGAGTACAAAGGCAGGGAGGCAAAGGGGGCAAGGGAGTAATGTCCTAGAAAGTCCTTCTCTGGAGGAGCAGAAGCTGTAGAGATGGTGTTTGCTAGAGCCAGGCCCCATGAACCCCTGGCTGCTGCAAATCCCTTCCCTACCATGAAAACTCTTCCTGAAGACCCTGCTGTTGCTGCTGTCCAGTAGCTCCACCAAACTCTAACTCCAGAAGTGGTGTGACGGGAAGGGATGTTAAAGAATCGTTGGAGGTCTATAGATGGGCACGTTAGAGAGCAATATCACCTTTTCTATCAACTAAGACCCAGGTCTTAATAACTCAGAGGAGAGATCCTCCTCCTTCCTTTTTGCATTAAATCCGGGGTCTCCTCTCTCAGTTAACCTTAACCAACCCTATCAGTGATGAGATGTTCATTTAAGAGCCCCTCAGAAGCCACAGTTGCAGCCTGAGCTTGAAGAGAAAGGAGAGGGCTTCCTGGTAACTCCACGACTCCTAAAACAGATTCCTTCCTAAGTCTGGGCTCTGCAGGGAGGATCCCCAGAAGTAGGCAAGAAAAGTCCAGGGTCTTGGCCTCAGTCCCAACACCTGCAGCAGCAGCCCTTTTTCCTTCCCCTTAAGTACTTGGTATCCCTCCTTCTCACCCCATGGTTCTCACATCATGTCCAGATCCTTCAAGGGGAATTACCTTTTGCACCTCCTGTGATGAATTTGTTGGCAAGAACTGCAGAAAGAATTTGGGTTCCTGTCAGCCCAAATATCCTGATTTTACATGCCAGACCAAAGAAGTATACACTCATCATTTCACTGGAGGTAAGAGGAGGGGAGTAGAAAAGGTAGGGATAGGGAATTAAATTTTATGATTTGAGATAGCAGAAAAGAAGGGCACTGGATCTAGAGTCAGAATTCTTTAGTCCCATGAGCTCTGAAATTTATGCAGCTCCTGGTCTAAAGCATATTTCTCCGAATTAAAATTTCTCACCTGTACAGTGATTGAATTTTAATGGATGCTCTCCAAACTCCTTTCTGTTTCTGATATTCAGTGATTAAATCCCTAATAGAGTATGTTTGTTAGAGTTCCTGTGCCTTAAATGTACGTGGGTATTGGGAGCAGAAGGGAGTTGCTTTAGGAGTTCCTATCATGGCTCAGTGGTAACAAGCCTGACTAGTATCCATGAGGATTAAGGTTCGATCCCTGGCTTTGCTCAGTTGGTTAAGGATCTGGCTTTGCCGTAGCTGTGGTATAGGTTTAAGACAAGACTTGGATCCTGCATTGCTGAGGCTGTGGCTTAGGTCGGCAGCTGCAGTTCTGACTTGACCCCTTGGCCACAGGTGCGGCCCTAAAGAGACCAAAAAAAAAAAAAAGTGAGTTGCCCTGGAAGGAGACTGTCCCTAACGTGGAAGGGTCTTCAAGTTCAGGCTTTGCCTAAGGGGACAGAAAGGAAGGGAGGGACTGCTCCCTTGGCAACATTCCCTGTCACATCCCAAGTCTAACCAGGACCTCTGTTATCTTCCTACCCTCTTCAGAATATATCTACCAATATTCTATTCTGGGCTGCCCAAGAAGATGTGTACAATATATCCGCATCACTGAGTGGGAGAAAAACGTGTTCCTCTGCTGTAATTCAAGCTACTGCAATAGCTTGTCAGTAAAGGATGTGGCTCCTTTCAATCCCCTCATATCAGAGAATTAAGCCTGAGAGATTCAGCTAATTTTCAGGAATCTTCTCTCGACCACATTCTACCCCTCATTCCTGAACAAACATCAAGATCCAGAAAAGCCTTCACTCTCAACTGCCACCCGCATTGCCTCCTGAGAGCCAAGAGGCCCAAAAGAAGTTAAACTGTGGATGAAAAAGAAGTGTAGGACGACTCTGAAATGCTGTGTGGGCCCAAGTCAGACAACCGGGCCTGGCTGGTTCTGCTGTTCTGGCTGGGGCCAAACCGCAAGTCTAGGTGGGGGTGGGAAAGTGGAGGAGGCTGCACTGGGAAACCTGGGGACACTGAACAGATTGCAATAAAAATTCTAATGAATAACAAGACCGCAGCTCAGAGAAGTTCACGGGCTGGTTCCATAGTGGACCAGAAAGGAAGCAAGGGATACTAGGCAAAGAATGTCCTGGCAAAAGTCTCCAAGCCATTTTACTGAAATGTCTAGCGTCCTAAATCCCATCAGGCTCCTGACACTCTAGGCCCTGGAGAGTTTCCAGAAAAGGGGAGGACCTGACAAGGAGGGTTTGGCTTTCCATGGGGGCCTAGCATATGATCTACTTTGGAGAATATTTCACATCACTTGAAAGGAATGTATATTCTGCCATTGTTGGCATATGCATTTTGTATGTCTGTCATATCTAATTGGTTTATAGATTTCCTTAAACCCTCTAATTCCTTATTGAGCTTCTGTATGGTTTTTCTACCATTATTGAAAGTGAAGTGTTGAGGTAGAATGCATTTCTTCTTTTAATTCTGTCAGTTTGCTATATATTTTTTGGTTTTCTGTTATTTGGTGCATATGTGTATATAATTGTCACAGCTTCTTGATGAATAAACCCTTTTCTCAACATATAATATCACTTTATTTCTTCCAAGTTTTGACTTAAGATCATTTTATGGTTAGTATAGGCAACCCTTGGTCTCTTTTGATAACTGTTTGCATGGAATGCCTTTTTTTATCCTTTTAGTTCAACCTATTTGTCCCTTTAGGTATAAAGTAAGTCTCCTGTACACAGTATATCTATGTATAATTTTTTTTTTTTTTTTTTTTGCCTTGTCTAGGGCCATACCCATGGCATGTGGAGGTTCCCAGGCTAGGGATCTAACAGGAGCTATAGCTGCTGGCCTTCGTCACAGCCACAGCAATGAGGAAACTGAGCCGCATCTGCAACCTACACCACAGCTCACGGCAATGCCGGATCCTTAACCCACTAAGCAAGGCCAGGGATCAAACCCACAACCTCATGGTTCCTAGTCGGATTCATTAACCACTGATCCATGACGGGAATTCCTAATGGTTTTTTTTTTTAAACCCATTCTGCCAATATCTGCCTTTCCATTAGAGAGTTTAATCTCTTTACATCTAAGGAAAAGGAGGAGCATACCTCCGCTATTTTGATATATGTTTTCTGTATGTCTTATAGCTTTTTTATCTCTCATTTCCTCTGTTACTATCTGCTTTTGCATTTTGTTGAATTTTTGTAACAGACACTTTTTTTTTTTTGTCTTTTTGCCTTTATGTAGAGCCGCACCCGCAGCATATGGAGGTTCCCAGGCTAGGGGTCTAACAGTAGCTGTAGCTGCTGGCCTTCGCCACAGCTACAGCAACGCAGGATCCGAGCCGCTTCTCAACCTACACCACAGCTCACGGCAATGCCGGATCCTTAACCCACTGAACAAGGCCAGGGATCAAACCCGCAACCTCATGGCTCTTAGTTGGATTCGTTAACCACTGAGCCACGAAGGGAACTCCTGTAACAGACACTTTTAATTCTCTTTTAAATTTCAGTTTGTATATATTCTATAGATATTTTCTTTGGTTATAATAAAAATTATATTCAATGTACTACAGTTATAATACTTTAATTTGAATTGATATGAACTTCATTAGCATACAAGAACTCTACTCATTTACAGTTTTACTCCTTTACGTTATTAAAATCACAAATTACATCTTTATACAATGTGTGCCCAATAACATAGATTTATAATTATTTTGAAATATGTTTATGTAGAAGATAAAGAGTAATTTGCCTTCCCAAATAAGGATAACAAGTATTCTTTGAGCAATTGCTAATTGTCAGATACTCTTCTAAACCCTGTACTTGTATTGCATCATTTAAAAGATCAGCAAGCTTACTTAATGAGGTAAATACTGTTATTATTCCATTTACAGATGAGAAAATGGAACCATAGACTTAAAGTACTTTGTCCGAGTTTATAGAGATAATATGTGCTGTAGTTGGGATGTAAAGTCTGATGTCTGAGGACAGATTGGGCATTATTGATTACTACATTGCAGGGATTCCAATTGTATTCCCTATCCCATTATTCTTTACCAGATATTTACTGCACATACAGTGTAGATGGAGGAAAGCATAATAGATTTTAAATGGATGTGCTAATCAGTTATTTCAGTGCCATATCGAATTCTCCTCGGTTCATTTCTGAATTCATCAGATATGCTCCCAGCTCCCCTCTGCTGTGCTGGATTTCCACATTTAGACAATTATTTAGAGTAGATAGGAGGATAAATGAATACTAAAAAATGAAGAACAGAGAAAGGGAACTAAGTAAATAAATGACACGGGAGAAGTCTGATTTTCCTATTGTGTGCTTTGTTCCTCAGCTTATGCCACTTTTAACCACCTGTATGATCTGCCCTTCTGACTCTGAAGTGCATGGTCAGAAACTCTGATTCTGCTCTTTTCAGTTTTATTATTCCAAATAAATAAGTAAGCAAACAACCCAAGCACCAGGTTTGAGGGCATCATCAGGTCAGAGAGTAAGACAAATTTATGTCTATGGTTCTATCACTCCAAACATGCCCAATCTCATCTGTTCTCAGAAGTTAAGTGGGGTAAGACCCAGGAGAGAGTTAGACAAATTTATAAAACCAGAAAAGAGCTGATTCCTACACCCTATGATTCTGAATGTCTGATATTTGGGGAAGCCACTGAACGAAGCGGGGACATTTCTGGAACGGAGGTATAGGGACTTGCCTAAAGGAGGATAAGGAGTAACCATCTTACTGCTATGGTTATTGTCCTAAAATGTCACTGAAGAAATGATGAGAAACACAGAAGATTGTCATGTTCTATGCCAAGATAGCATCCTACAATCTATAGTAACTTATAATTGGCCTTTGAATTACCTAGTTGGTCACTGAAGAGGGAGCAAAAGAGAAGAAGAGAACAGAGGGAAGAGATGGGGAGGGAGGTAGAAGAAGGGGGAAAGAGAGAGAGGGAGAGAAAGGGGAAGAAGATACCCCTGAAGTATTCACAACCACAAGACCAAAAGCCAAGTCTTAGCTGAGTCCTGACCCAGGTCCCAGGAAGTTAGAAAGTGTTCTTCTACAAGTGCTGGGGGCTTCATGAAAGCAACCCCAAGTTTGGTGCACCACACCCTACCAGGACACGTAGAATTCTCTCCTATAGAGACCCATTCCTATGGAACGATGAGTTTGTAGGATGCAGTGGCCAAGGTAAAGTGGATGATAGCACAATGGAAATTATAGACAATTAGAATACAAAGTGATAAGTGTTGAGATAGCAAAACTACAGGGAACATAGGACAGAGACATATGTGGACAGGGTGAAGGGTCAAGGAAGGATTCTAGGGAAAGTGGCATCTAAGGTGAGACCTACAGAATCAGCTGGCATCAGCCAAGTAAAAGAAATAAGGCCACAGGGGAAGCATGTTATGCAGAGGAACCAGTATAAGGATAAAACTAAGGAAAGGGAAGCCGGAGCCCTCCCTCTGTTGGCGCTCTCAGGAGACACAAGGAAATATTAAACCTAAGATGGATGTATTAGTTTCCTGCAGCTGCTGCAACAAATTACTACAGACTTGGTGGCTAAAAACAATACACATTTTCCCCTCAGAGTCTGGCAGTCAGAAGTCTAAAATCAGTTTCACAGAATGTTTATCACAGTTTGTTTTTTTTTTTTAATGATTTTGCCAAACCAGAAGGAACCAAAGTGTTCCTCAGTAGGTGAATGGATAAACAAATGGTGATACATCCATACAATGGAAACTTATTCAGTGACAAAAAGGAATGAGCTATTGATTCATATAGCAATATGAATGAAACTTAAATATGTCTTGCTAAATGAAAGAAGCCAAAACTGAATGACTGCATATTATAGGACTCCAGTCACATGTAATTCTGGAAAAGGCAAAAAATAGGATGAAAAATGTGATCACTGGTTACCACAATGGGGGGAAGAGGAAGTAGTTACATACAAAGGGAGTATGCGAGTGGAACAATAAAGGAATGAAACTGTTCTGTATGTAGCGGATATGTGAATCCATGCATTTTGCAAAACTCATAAAATGTAACATCACAAAGAGTTACTTTTAACGTAAAGAACTGAAAAAAAAAAAGATAAACTAGGTTGTTGGGAGGATCCCAGAATACACTGCAGACTCACAGATTAATCTAAGGTATTACAAATGTATGAGAAAACCTTACTGAAGGGAAGAAAAAAGGGTATAAACCAAGTAACTTTGGTAAGGGATGTTCTAACTGGAAAATGTAAGACTGAAGACAAAAAGAACTATGAATAAATGTGGCACTCTAAATACTAAATCTGGTTCTCAAACAAATAAGTAAATGGTAGATCATGGAAGCAGACTTCTCACTCTCAGAGAAATTCTAGTTATAAATAAGTAGAGGAAAGGCCAGACTGCATACATATGAATACATAATTGCATCATAATTCTTTTTAAAATGACTTTTATTTTTCCATTATTGTTGCTTTACAGTGTTCTGTTAACTTTCTACTGTACAGCAAAGTGACCCAACACAATACATACACATACATTCTTTTTCTCACATTATCCACCATCATGCTCCATCACGACTGACTAGATATAGTTCCCAGTGCTATACAGCAGGATCTCATTGAAATATATGGAATGGTTTAGGAATTTCCGTGTCATCCTTGTGCTGGGGCCATGCTAATCTTCTCTGTATCATTCTAATTTTAGTATATGTGCTGCCAAAGTGAGCACTATATCCTAATTCGTATACTCCCTGCATCTGTCCATCGAGCGGGCCTAAAATCCGTGAAATCCCAGCAGCAATGAGCACATTAATAACTTATATATAATTATATATACCTATTTACATTATATATAATATGTAATTCTATATCATATATTATACAAATATATATAGAAAAATGAATGTATATAAATTCAATATTTAATATAATATATAAATAAATATTTCATATATAATATCTATAATTATATAATTATATGTAATAACATATAGTTACATATAATCATGTATAATTATAAATAATTTATATAATATATAGTGCATAAATATAATATATATTATAGATATATATAACTATGTACATGATATATCATATGTAATTATATATTATATAAATACATATAAATAAATACGTATAAATATAAACATGATATTTAATATAATATGTAAATAAATATTTAATAAATTACATACAATTACATATATTTATATACAATTATATATACTATGTAATATATATAGATATTTATATACCTATATACATTATATATGTAATTATATATTATATAAATATATATAAATAACTATATATACAAATAAATATAATATTTAATATAATATATATATAAATATTTAATAAATTATATATAATTATATATACCTATGTACATTATATATGTATTTATATATTATATATTATATGAACACATAAAATACATATATATATTTAATATTTAATATAATATACAAATAAATATTTAATAAATAATATTTATTTTATATATAATATACATTATATAATGTATAAATTATATAAATA